>CM053594.1:95692255-95746886 GCA_028646575.1 Pseudocheirus occidentalis
AAGGGATAACTGTTACAATGGAGGGGAAGAACAGGAAGGCAAAAGGGAAAGGGTCAACTTACTCTCATTGAATTTGGCTTAGGGAAGGAATAACATAAACTCTAAACTGGGTATGTTGCCACACAGGAGAGTAAGGGGGGATGGGGATGAGAGGTGGGATGATAGAGGGGAGGGCAGCTTGAGGGGGTAGGGTTGTTAGAAACACACACTTCTATAAAGGGACAGGGACAGGGTAGAGAATAGAACAAGTGGGGGGGTTGGAATAGGAAGGAAGGACATATAGTCATTCTCTCATAATATGTCCACTGTGGAGATGTTCTGTGTAATTACATATGTACAGCCTGTATTGAATTGCTTGTCTTTCCAGCAGGTGTGGGTAATGAGGGAGGAACTGAAAGAATCTAGAATTTAAAGTTCTACAATCAAATGTGTAATACATATATATACATATATATATATAATTGTTATTATTATTAACTACATGCAACTGGAAATTAAAATATACAGGCATTGGGGTAGGGAGACCCACCCTGTCCTACCAGAAAGTTAGAGAGGTGTTGGAGGAGGACATAGGAGAGAGCAGACTGGCCCTTTTGGGGTTGTAGGTAGGGAAAGACAGGGAGAAATTTTGTAACTCAAAATCTCATGGAAATAAATGATGTAAATAAGAAAATAAATAAAATAATTAATGAAAGCAATAAAAAGAAAAAAGAAGTAGGACCTAAATCTATCACTTCCAAACAGAGAAGCCCATTCTTATCCACCACAATACCATAGATGATATTATTTTTTCCTCCCTCACTCTTCCACCCCACCTCATGCCCATACCCACTAATAGAGGAGGGAATTGAGACTCGCTGAGATTAAGCAACTTGCCTAAGGCCATATGACTTTTAAGTATTAGAACCTAGATTTAAACCCAGATTTCTTCTGTCTTCAAGCCCATTGATCATTCATTATATACTCCATGCCATACTTCTAGGTCTCTGAGGAAGAAATCTTAGAAATCATCTAGACCACCCCCACATTTTATAATACGATCCAGAAAAATTATGTGACTTAACTTGCTTCATACCCTTCCTCAGTTTCCACCTCCATAAAATAGGGTTTGCAAGTCTTCCACCACCTAATAATTCAGAAGTTGTTGTGATCATCAGTTGGTGTCATATGTCAAGTGTTTTGTAATTTTTTTTCATTTTTCCTGGCAAAGTATTTTATTTAGAATAAGCAGTGACAGCACTGGGGTAAGCAACACAGTGGGTGAGGATGAAAGTGCTATGGAGATCCGATGCCACTAAGACATTGCAAACGAGGAACAAGTTGTCTTGTAACTGAGTCTCTTACCTTCAGGTTAGAATGAAAAATGACATCAGTTTAAGTGGAAATTTTTTATTAGAAATAAGATGTATTGAACTTTTTAAATGTTGAAATCACATTTGTCCCATCCTCCCAAAATTAAACCCTCATTTATACCTCCACAAAAAATTAAACAAGCCAAAAACTAACACAGTGACTGACTGACAACATGTGCAACATTCTGTCCCCGTACTCCACACATGTCTGTGACAAGGAGAGGGAAGAATATTTTACTATCTTTTCTCTGGGGATAAGATTAATTATAACAGTTACTTAGACTTCCTTTTACAGCTCTTTTCATCAACATTATTATAGCCATTGGGAATAGTGTTCTTTTGGATCTCTGTCACTCTGCATCAGTTCATATAAATCTTTCCATATTTCTCTGAATTCCTTGTATTTATCATTTCTTTCTGTACAGTAATATTCCATTACGTTTATATTCACATGTAACAGGAGCATTTATATAGAGCTTAATGGTATACTGAGCAATCTGTGTATGGTTTCTTATTTGATTCTCACAACCTTGGTGCTATTATTTATTATTCCCACTTTACAGATGAGGGAACTGAGGCTGGAAAAGATCAAGTTATGTTTAGGTCGAAAAGTAGTTTAGGTAGAAAAGATTAGGTATGTCACACAACTAGGTATCTAAGGCAGGATTCAAACTAAGGGCTTCCTGACTTCCAGTCCAGCACTTGGATGCCAATGCTTTGATACCACAGAAGGTACTGCTTTGAATATTCTGGTATATATATTGGACTTCTCTGTCTACAACCTCTTTGGACTGTATTTCCAGTAATGGGATCACTGGGTCAAAGGTTTGTAACTTTTGTTACATAATAGAAAGTTGTTTTCTAGAATGATTGGACCAATTCGTATTTTTCATCAGTATGACCTTTTCAGGTAACCCCTCCAACATAGTCTGTTTCCATTTTTTGTCATCCTTACAATTTTGTTAAGTATAAGGTGAAACCTTAGAGTTGCTTTAATTTTCATTTCTTATCATTGGTGATCTGAAGCATGGTTTAATGTGTTCATTCATAGTTTTCCATTCTTGTTCCAAAATCTGTTCCTAGAATTTGTGCCTTTATGTAGTGGGTTGAGGTTTTTATAATTACAAAATACTGTATTGGCTATTATTTTTAGATCTTCAACCAATATTGCCATATTGTCTCATCTTTTTTAATGACCCTCAAGGCATATTTCTTTTTCATATTTCTTTTTCATACTTCTATCTCAAAAGACCTGAACTGATACTAGAATGGAAAAGTATATGAATTGAGGAATGGAGCTCTGATTCCAGAACCAGGGCTGTTTCTACAGTAATCAGATCACTTTCTTGCTCAAACACTGTCCGTGGCTCCCTATTTAGTGCCTGCTGAATAAAATACAAATTCCTTCACTGGCATCTAGAGGCACCTGATTGAGATTCCCATGTTAATGGAGCTGAGAAATGATTGGTTCAGCTCTCCTCAAAGCTGCTCTTAAATTCTGCTGGTAATCATATAAGTAGAGTTGGTCGTTTTCAAAGTAATTAGAACCCTAGAGCAAATAAACACTAAATGAGCTCTCCTCTTTGATGTTATTTTTTCTTACTAAATAGCTCTGTTCTGCTATAATTATATACCAGTCATTATAAAATTAAAAATCATTTTAACTGAATGGATGCTTTCTTAAAAAACATTTGTTTCTTACTAATTATTGTGAACTAATTGCAGTCTCCAAGAAGTCTGAAATCACTGTATTAGAGTCCCAGGTCCTAGATTCATCAAAGTTTTATCTCTTAAGGGGAGAGAGGAAAGCCAGCAGATTTCGCCTGGGCACTCACTACCCCTAGCATTTCTCTCCCTCTTCTCCACTCCTGATGCCTGCAACTTTTACCTAGGTTATCATTAAAAGCTGGTATTCCTTTCCCTGTTCCTTCTCCCTAAACTTTCCTTCATACCAATGCCCAGGTATTTCATTATACCCAGGCATAATTAAACGATCCTAGATCTACAGATCTAATCCATATTGGTCATGGGAAAACCAAGGCCCAAAGAGGTTATTAAGTTGCCTAACGTTATCAAGCTAATAACTGTTGAAGGTAGGATTTGAACCTGGGTCCTCTTTGTATAGTAGATGCTTAATAAATGTTTATCAACTGACTGACTGACCCAAGTGCCAATGTTCTTTGTTACTCCCCTGCTTCCATAACTCCCTTGAATAAAATACAAATTAATCAGCCTGATATTCAAGGCCCTTGAAATCTATTTCTAATCTACCTTTCCTTCTCTCTCTTGTAGTACATTCATGGTATACTGAAATGGGTCCTGGGTTCAAATTCTGGGCGTTGCTAGGTTTGGTAATCTGACCTAGTCTCTTTGTGTCTGGAAAGTGAAGAGATAGGACTTAGTGACCCCTGAGTCCAGATTCCATGATTCTATATGCGTCATATGATCCTCTTCATCCACCTTATGTTCCAGCCAAACTGGACTAGTTCCCACTTTTTAATCTCATACTCTCAGTCTCCCATCTCCATGCACTTGTCCACGTTACTTCTCATGCTTGGGGGTGGGGGTATCATCGAACATCCCTGACTGTTGAAATCTAAGGTCTGGTTCAGGTATCACATCCTCCACAAAGGGTTTTTTTCCTATTTAACTGAACGTGAAATGATTTCTTCTTTCTAAACTCTGATGAGTTGATGGTTGACCTCCTATGTGCACATAGTCCTTTTTATTTTTATTTACCCTTTCTAGATTAAAAGTTTCTAGAAGTCAGGGACTGGGACCCAGCAGCAAAATGTAATAAGCACTTATAACTATATCCTGAACTTAATCAAGGTGATGAGCGGGCTAACTAACCTACGGACAGAAGGAGGTTCAGATCTTCATAACTCTAATCATGCCTAGGGGACAAATAGGGCACATTCTTTTTTTTATGAATTCTCTACAAACTTGACTTTGGGCAGAAAGAAGAATGTGTAGCAAGTGGTAAGGGAACTGGCCTCATACATTTGGGCAGTGTTTATCCATAGATCTCACTCTATACCATCTTGTCATATTGTGCCACCAAATATTGAATACCAAGGCCTCAAAACAGAGATTAGAGATAGAGAAGACGTACAAGGTCAGCCAGCTCATCTGTCTGCCTGAAGAAGACTGTACTCTTTGATTAATTTTTTACTGAGTCCACCTGTCTGGTTTCCCACAACAGGAAATGAGGTTTCTTTCCTTTGCCAGGTGAGACTCCCCTAATGCCCATCTCCTAAAAAACAATAATACAATAGGTAATAATTCCATCCCCAGCGGTTACATGGCAGTTTTCTTTACTGCATTTAATTCACTTCTTGTTAACAGAGCTGATGTTCCTTTTTCCTTCTAGAGTTATAGTAAGACACAAGAGACCAATGTTGCCTTTAACTAAGGGTGATAGAAAGAGGAAGTGACAAGTATGGAAAATCCACATTTATTACTTCAAATCAATAACTTATACACCTGATGTTGCAAGATACACCTAACAAAGGGATATGTCTATTCTTGTTCCCTTCCTTGTGGAGATACAAAGAATCCTGTGACCAGAAGGGATGTTATCAGGTCATCTGGTCCAGTATCCTGCTTCTAGGCAGCATTTTACCCATATTATAGAAGCTACATGGTTAGCTAATTGCTTTCTGTTTCTGAAGAAGGCCCTAGCAGCCTAGAACCTACATTAGCTTCATAGTTAGACGAACCTGCCCAAAGGTGGCAATAAAGTGTGCATATAGTAAAGTCAGATAAGCACATTTGCAATTACTGTATTACTTCATTCCTTCTCAGGAAGCTAGGAAAATCTACTCTCTTTAAAATGACCTACAGTAAGACATTTGGCAGCCTTTACAGATTGCCTGTGTGGTGGTTTTTTTTCCCCACATTTTCTAGGCAAGAAAGGCATAGCTCATTTGACTTCTTTTGCAGAAAAACGCAAGTTCTCATACTTTCCAGAGTGTGGCACAGTTGACCAGAATGCCAGAATGTGTCTGGAAGGCCAAGACCACTGCCAGGGGCCAGGCACTACAGTTAGAGCTGGTGACTGGCAGAAGCCTGAGTCTCTGAGCACTATCCCAGAGAGTTAGAAATGTGTCCTACTTATCCAAACCACACTTCTAATCCACTCCAACAGATTTATTAAGCAGTTTTTATGTGTGGGGAACTGTTTTGAGAATGGAAAGGCCCTGCTCACAGAAGCTTGTTGGAGAGTGGGGGGCACCGCAGAAGAACCAGAGCTGAAGCATTCCTGCTCGTGCTCTTGATCCAGCCAAGCTAATCCTTTCTGCCTTTGTTATCTTTGTTCATTGTGCTGGGTGATATAATGAGTAGAGCACTAGGTGTGGAGACTGAAAGACCTGAGTCGAATGGGGCCTCAAGACGCTAGCAAGTCCCTTAACCTCTCTGCCTCGGTTTCCTAATATGTAAAATGGGGATGATAATATTATCACCTACCTCCCAGGGTTGTTGTGAGGATCACATGAAATAATAACCATAAAGTGCTTAGCACAGTGTCTGGCACATGGGAAACACAACATAAATGTTAGCTATATTCTTCTCCATCCTGAAATTCCCTTCTTTCTCTCTTGAACTCCTTCTGTCCTTCAGGACCCGGATCAAGTTTCTACTTCTTCCATGAAACTATCTTTCTTACTGCTCCCATCACTGATCTCTTCCCTCTTTGAATTCTGTCTCATATTTAGAGTTAGATAATGGTTCCTCTATGTTTCTGGCTCTTAGCTTTGTCTCCACACTAGACTAAGTTTGTAGGGAACTTAATTAGCATGTGCCTGTAGCTACTCTGTCTCTACCTCAATAACAACTAGTAGCCTAGTGAAGAACACATAGTAGTTTCTTAGTACTTGTTTAATGCCCTTCAACAAGCATTTATTAAGAACCTACTATGTGAAAGGCATTGGGGTTACCGGGGATCAAGTGAAGAGTGAAAAAGAAACCAGATTCTGCTCTCAAGGAGCTCACATGGAAGAAAAGGAGAGAGAGAGAGAAACCGATATAGATAAGTAATATGTCAGAGTGCGTCACCTTTGTAGCAGGAATAGAAACAAATGTTTATTGAAACTAATAATTGCTGCTTGCTAGGAGAAGGCAATACCCTTCAACATGCAATGCAAAGACCTCCAAGAAAGAGTTCTGTAGTTTTCCCCAAATAAATCAGAGTTTGTTGTCAAAAAACCAAACCCAGCTGGTAGGACATGTGAGTATTCCACACAGGCAGCCTTTCTCAAATCCTGGGCCTATTTGTTTTCTTGGTGTGACCCAATGGAATCTGTATTATTTCTTTATTGACTCTGTGTCAGAAGTTTTGTAGCTGGTTTTGCCTGAAGTCTAATTTTGGTTTCATTGGTGTACATAAAGAGAGGGGACGGAAACCACTGATTCATATAAAAAAGGGAAATAAATCACTGCAGAGAAGCTTTGTTGGTGAAGAGTTGTGTACTGCATGATAAAAAAAAAGTTTCCACGTTTATCTGCATCATTTCCTCCCCTTTTTCTTATAGTCACCCTAACAACAGAGGGACCAAAGGGGGCAAGGAGCTGTGCAAACATCTCAGATTTAAGCTGCTGCCACTCTCCAAAAGCTTCATTAATCTTTGAGATTCTCACCCCCATTTACTAAAGAACAGTGACTCACACCACGTTACACAATAATCAGGGGCAAAGTTAATTGGAATTTAGAGGAACATTTATTTCTCCCTTTCAGCAGTCTCTCAATGCTTAGAGCAAAGGATTGCATCCCTGTGGGAAAGGGAAGGAGGTGATTTACTAGTGATTGAAAAGGGGGTGTTGACTCTTAGGATTTCCTTTCATTTAGGACCTAAGTCCTTTGCCAAAGGGACCAGACATCTACAACAGACACATTTTACTGCTGGTTTCTCTCTGTAAGATGGGAAGTAGATTGGGAGACTCAAGAGGGCTGCATCTTTTATATGAGGGTAGATTTGATAATACAGATTGAAATAAGGAAGGAGGGAAGTGAAAGGTAGCTAGGATTTGCCACTGCCTCGATGTGTGACTTGAGGCAAATCAGCAAGCTTCTCCGGACCTTAGCTTAAGTCAAAGCATTGGAGTAGATCATCTCCAGCTATGAAAGTATGACTTTTTTACATTGGGCCAGTCTGTGCCTCCGTTTCCACACCTATTAAAGAGAAGTAATAATGTCTACTATACCTACTTAATTTAGTCTTTGTGAAGATCTTAGTCATTCATTTAATAAGTATTTATTAGGAATTTGATCTGTGCAGATTACTGTCTGTGTTATGCATGGGATACAATGACCAAAAAGAAACAGCCAAGAGGCATATAGTGTACTGAGGGGGTATAACGTGTAAACACATAAATAAATAGAAAACACAAAGTTATTTCCAGAGCATGGGGTAGGGAAAGAGGTGTGGCTCTAAGGGAAGATCAGGAAGGGCCCTCTGTAGGAGCCTTGATGGGAGTTAAGGTGTTCTAAGAGGTGGAGGAAGGTGAGAAGAAAATTCTAAGCACGGGGCACACTGTATGGAAACACAACAGAAGCGGGAGGTGGAATGTTCCAGAAGGGGAATAAAGAACAGCCTAGATTGTGATCCTTGTGAGGCAAGTACTACGGGTATTCATATCCTCATTTTCACAAATGAGGAAATTGAGGTTTGTGTGTGTGTGTGTATGTGAAAGCATTTGCACAGAATTAAGTATTATTATTTGACAACAAATAATACAGCAAGGGGCAAAGGATGCCCTACTTTTTTTTTTTTGCTTGAAGGTTCATAATTTAATCCTGTGTTGCTGGGACTTAGGGCTTGGCCCTTGTGCATTTGGCTAAGGATACATTGCAATTAAGAAGATTCTTTTTGTCTAGAGTGCCTCCCTACCAAAATGCTTCCATCGTTGTACATACATATGAGTACAATTGAGAGCAGCTAGGTGGTGCATTGGGTAGAGAGTCTAACTTGGAGTCAGGAAGACTCATCTTCCTGAGTTCAAGTCTGGCTTCAGACACTTACTAGATCTATGACCCTGGGCAAGTCATTTCACCCTGTTGCCTCAGCTTCCTCATCAGTAAAATGAGCTGGAGAAGGAAAATTGCAAACCACTCCAGTATCTTTGCCAAGAAAATCTCAAATTGGCGGGGAAGGGACACCAGGAGTCTGGACATGACTGAAACAGTCACAATAGGAACAGAAATCAGTACAAATGAGATAAGTAAAGGAGAGAATAATTCTTTGTCAGTATATCTGGGGTAGGTCCTGGAAGCCATGAAAATACAAATGGTCTTCTCCCTTATGATATAATTATTCCATCTTGCTTTCTTTTTGTATTTGGCTACTGTTCTAAGGCTTATTTTAGATGATCATCTCGGTCATTTTTATTTTTTCTTCAAATTTTGAAGCCAAGGGACATATCCCCAGCTTCAGGGAACAGCTGGAATTTGGATTGTTAAATTCCACTGGAAGAATCCAGGCAATCTTTTACATATTTGCGTTGAGTAATGAAAAAGAATTCACCCCATGATTAATCATAATCATATTTTCCATGGAGCTAAAACCTAAGACTAAAGCTTGCCATGGTCAGTTTAATGGAAAGAGCACAGGAGGCATTAGAAAATTTGGATTCAAATCCCAGTGGTATCCCTCTGTGTTCTTGTGAAAGTAACTTAATTCAACACAATGCAACAAATATTTATGAAATACTTACTGTGTGCAAAGCACCGTACTAGCGATCAACATTTATTAAGCATTTGTCAGTGCTAGGGATACACAAAAATAAAAGTCTCTGCCTTCTCAGTGCTTATATTCTGTCAAAAGAGAACAACCTCTATATGTGTGCATATTAATTTTTTAATCAGATCTGTGATTTCATTAATATAGGAACTGCCTGTGGAGAACTCCCTTAACCAATGTAAATAAGCACTTGCTTTTTTAATATAAATAAAAATACATAAATGGTCATTTCAGGGAAGAGGAAAAGGCAGAAGAGAGATTTAACAGATAAGTGGATTCAGAAGGGCTTTATGTAGGCACTGGAGATACAAAGACAAAAGGGAAAAAAGGAATCCAGGCATTTCCTCGAGGATCTGACCTTCTCCAAGCTTCAGTTTCCTCATGTGTCAAATGAGATCATGCTACCTGTACTAGCTATACTAGAGGGTTGTTGTGAGGATGTAAAGTGTGTAAAATGTTTTTCTGTAAGTATAAATTATTAGCTATATAGCTTACTAAAAATCAAGTTTTAAGTTTTAACAACTACTTTCCTATCTCCAAATTGCTTAGGTTCAGAACAGTGAAGGAATTTTCGTAATGTACTAAAATATTGTCATGAAACAAAAAGTGTATTTTGACTAAGAATATAGACATTGTGGTATAGTTTCTATGGGCGTTTGCTTTTAAAATTCCTTGTTCAGCTGCTGCTAGAGAAAAAATATGTTATGGCTGCTGGTTTTGTTGTTTATCTGGGCACTAACAGTGCACACTCCACAGATGCTCACTGTCCCCTCAGGAAGGACAGAGGATGGCACTGTGCCAGTGGAGGGAATATTCAAAGGTCACTTCCCCATAACAATAGACTCCCCCACACACACACACAAAGTGGAACTTCTTACTGAAGAGGAACCCACCCCTGTGGGACACACACGTGTGCCTTTGTTTGTGTGTGTTTATGTCTGTGTTCTCAGGCTCACCAGCCTGTTTTGCTTAACTGAATCCCGGTGGCTGCCATTTTATCTGGCCCCGTGGGTTGGGTACTTAGGCCAAAAGGGCAAAATCTTCAGGGGCTTCTCAGAAACACGGGGTGTGTCAGACATAACTGGGATGTAGGAGCTAAAGTTCATAATGAAAATAATTTTTTAAAAAAGACTTGAAACAAAAAAGAAGAACTCATGGGCTATAACCCTTCACTTTCCTGCAACTAGCAACCATATAGAAGACAACTTGTCCAGATTATCTCTGTAGGCACAATCTACTTACTCTCCATTAGACAGTAGCCCAACAGTACCCATCACAAGAAATCTAGGGGCAAATTAATATTTTGGCGGCAATTCGTTGGCAGAACTAGATGCTGGGCCACAGCTTGAAACATAACAAATTCAGATGCATAGCAGCAAAAGGTGATTCAAATCAATGTTAAAAAACAAAACATGGGCCAATGTTTACACCACTTCTAGCAGAACTATTTCTTATCAATGTTAATTATAATCATCAATGAGAAGATGGTGATGACTGATCACTGACTAATTTAAGAATGTGCCAGGGCATATTCCCCATTGGGCCTAGGTTTCCAATGAACTAGAATATATGGAGGGTTTTCTTTTGTTTTCTTGTTTTGTCTCCAGCTTCTCCCCCCAACCCTTTCCTCCCACCCCAAACCCCAACTCCTTGCATTCCCTCCATGTGTGTTCAATTTCCAATAGAGGACAAAGAGTATGGTCAGCAGAAGGCTTGAACAAACAGCTGATTGCAATTTCATATATTTAAGGAAAACCGTTGTTATCCTTTCCACCCTAGCAAAGGGGAATCATCAAGCGTGAGACATTTATGAGCTTCAGGAACACTTGGCACTCATCTTCATTCTTACATTGGAGGCTTAAGTGAGCCCAGACCCAGATGTGCTCTTGGTTTGTGTTCAATTTCAAATATCTTAGGAAAATGACATGAGGTTGTGTAATTTCTTCCCAAACACCCCTGATCATGTAAACACACCCATTTCATTTTTCTGAACCAGAGCGAGAGACTCTCTTGTTAATACCATACATGCACACACACGCACACATACACACATTTATTCATTTATCTTTATTTTTTCTTGGGGACCCAAAACTTTGAGAACAGCCACCAAAAATGAAACCCATCACAACTGATGTGGTTTATGTATCGCCAGGAGGATATGGAATGTAGTTAAGTGTTCTGCAGATATATAAAAGAGAGACTTCAAGGATGCTTCATGTAGCCAGTACTGGTACTTCCTCCATCATAAAACATCAGAGAGCCCTCATCTCCAGCAGTTGCTTCATCTGAACATTTCATCATGTGATGGCCAGCCCTCCACACAGCTACCAAAGTGATGTTCCTAAAATCTAGGACTGCGTCTAACTATGTCACTCCCTTCCTAAATAAACTCCAGTCATTCTCAATTACTCCTAGAAGCAAATGTAATCATCTCTGCAAATGCAAATCTTGCATTTAAAGGCCTTCACAACCAGGCCCCAATACACCTTTCCTGCCATATGGAACCTTACTATATGCACACTATATCCTATCCATATACTCTATGCTATAGCCAAACTAACTCTCTTATTGTGCCATAAGTATAGTAGTCAATCATCAGCTTCCATGACTTGATGAGTTCTGACATCCCTCCCCACCTCCCACCCCGTGCCTGGAATGTGTTCCTTCCTTATTTCTATTTCTTACAATATATAATTTTCGATAAGCCTCTGCCCAACTGCTACATTCTCCATAACATTTTTCCTGATCCCCCAGCTAATAGTTCTTCCCCCCCAAAAAAATTACCTTGTATGTGCATATTGCTTGAAAGTTGAGCTGACTTGGGTTCACACAGCACCTCCACCATATTCTATCTACGTAACTAAGTTGTTTAAACTCTCAAAGCCCCAGACAACTCCCTAAGTTGTAGAATAGGTACTAATGTTATTGTGAGAGTTAAATGAAATAACCTAAGTAAAGTTCTTTGCGAACCCAGTGGTTCTCAACCTTCCTAATGCCCAACCCTTTAATACAACTCCTCATGTTGTGGTGACCCCCAACCATAAAATTATTTTCATTGCTACTTCATAACTGTAATTTTGCTACTGTATGAATCGTAATGTAAATATCTGATGTGCAGGATGTATTTAAATTGAATATAACCCACAGGTTGAGAACTGCTATACAAATGAGATGAAGAGTATGATGAAACCTGGGCAAATCACTGAACCTTTCTAGGCCTCAGTTACCTTATCTGTGAAATGAAGGGTTCCATCTCCTCTAGCCCTAAATCTATGATTCTTTGATCTCTCTCCTCGTCCACTACCCTGCCCCATGCCCAGGTAATCCTTCCTTGGGGATAGGACTACCATATCAGTCATCTCACACAAAAAAAGAAGAAACCTTCAAGTCAGGACATCCCCTTCATTGTCCTTTGTTCTACATATTTGGTCTGTGACTAAATCCGATCTTTGATTTTCCTTAATAGCATCTGCCAAATGTGTTCTTTCTTCTCCTCTCCCACATCATAGCGTGTATCCAAGCTCTGTTTATCTTCCACTATACACCACCCCCTCACTGCCACATTCCCAGTTGCCGGCACTGACCCTTCCTGTTGATCCTCAGCACTGTTGCTAGGGTTGTCTTTTTTCCCCGTCTTTTTGACTAAGCTGATCCACTCCTTTGGGACCACATGTTGGCTTTCCGTTGCATAAGGTTCTGGTCCAAGATTATTCCCTCCACCTCAAATACACTGCTCAGAATACCCTTGAGGATCTGATTTCCCGAGTCTCCTGCTGTCTGGGCCATCCACTCAGAATTAGGCTAATTAGTTTAATATCTCTCTCATGCAGCCACCCCAAGCAACTCCCAGCTTTCTCTCCAGCAACACTATAGAACTCTAATGATCTACCCTTCCCCCAATACCCCATTTCTATTGATCCTTCATTTCTGTTCTTCATTTATTCATTTCTATTGATCTTTATCTCATCCTTACTCAGGAAATTTCCAAATCAGTAGATCATAGAAAATATACAGTGATCAGAAATTTTGTGCTCTCAGGACCATCTAGTCCAACGGTTCTCAACCTGAGGGTTATGTTAAATTTGTAACAATGAAAATGCATCCTGCATATCAGATAGATTCATAACAGTCACAAAATTACAGTTATGAAGTAGCAACAAAAATAATTTTATGGTTGGGGATCACCACAACATGAGGAACTGTATTAAAGGGTCTCAGCATTAGAAAGGTTGAGAACCACTCATCTAGTCCAGCAATCTTATTTTATAGTTGAGGAAACTTCTTTAGTCACAGACCATGACTTCTTAGAGATCACAGCCAGTTACTAAGAGGAAGAGCCAAGACTTGAAACTTTGTTCTTTAGTTTTAGATCCATTAGTCTTTCTGCCATAATCCAATATGATCCAATTCAATAAGCATTTATTAACCACTTGCTATGAGCAAGGCAATGTGCTTGGTAATAGAAAGATGAGAGAGACAGAGACAGAGAGAGACAGAGACAGAGAAATGGAGAGAGAGACAGAGAGAGCACACTACCATGCACTAACCACCTCTTCAGTGGAAGGGTTTGAATGAAAGGAAACAATAAACTGGGAAAGAGCTAAATTTTCTTTTTCTTCTTAATTTGCCTCTAAATATAGAGGGGGAAATATAGCCCTTTTTTGTTTGTTTGTTTGTTTGTTTACAATGCATATAATTTCCACTCCTGCCTGATGAGAACTCTTTGAAGCCACTTTTGGCTTCTTATTGTATAATAATTATAATAACAATTTGTATGTATGTAGTATTTGCAAAGCATTTTTGTCACAACAGCCCTGCAACGTAGGCAATGAGAGTATTGTAACTCTCACTTTCCAGGTGAGGAAACAGACTCAGAAGTGAAGTGCTTTGTCCCCGAGCACACAGCTGGTTAGTGTCTCAGGTGATCCTGCGTTTAAGCTCTTACTTAGCTTCAACTTGAAACTGTTGGACTCTGCTTTCTCTTGGGCTGAACATGGAATATATTGCATTATATCTACGCACTATGCTTCTTTATTCCTCACTAGCTCCTTTGGCGTTGTGGGGGGGTTTAATCCAAGCTGTCTGTCTTGGATTAAAGGATCTAGTGCTTTTAGGGGGTAGGGAGGGAGATGTATGAGAACTCTCTTTTACATATTAAATGTCAATAATAATAATAGATACCATTTACATAGAACTTAGTATGTGCCAGACACTGTGCTAAGTGCTTTACAAATATTATCTCATTTGATACTGTTTGACCACAACCATGGTATGTAGGTGTTATTTTTGTCTGCATTTTACAGATGAGGAAACTGAGGCAAAGAGGTTAAGTGACTTGCCCACAGTCACACAGTAAATATCTGAGGTTGGATTCGAACTCAGGCCTTCCTGATTCCAGGAGTAGCATTTCATTGATTGTGTTACCTAGCTCATTCCTTCCACCTTTTAAATTCAGACATTTATATTCTATAGGATTTACATATAGCCAAGATATTTTTGTTATTAAACATATTTTCACTGTCTTTCCCTTTTATACATCTACTTTTCTGACCCTAAAATTCACCCTTTATTCAAAATAATTTCATCCTTAAAATCCCCACTTCTTCCTCTTATAGACTTCCTCTAAAACAGTTCTTCACTGAAATTCCATGAATTTGGGGTTTTTTATATTATCCTACTCTTTTTTTCCAATATCACTGGTTTTCATTTGAAATACTACCTATTTTGTTTTATGTATTTAGAAACATTAACCAGTAAAAGTGTCCATTAGGCTTCGCCAGATTACCAAAGGAGTCCATCTTATAAAAAAGATCGAGAGTCCTTACCCTCTTTCTTAAAATCTTCTCCTTTACATCCTTTTGAAATTGTATTCAGACTTTTTCTTTTTTATTTTGTCCACACTTCTAAATGATATTCCTTCCTCCCACCCTCCTAGAAACCTCCCTACTCACAAAGAAGCAGTTGAACAAAGCATGTGTTTTTGTTGACCAGACTTGACCATGCACACTATGCCTCATTCCCCACCTATGCTCCCATTTGAGTCTCATCCCTGCAGTAATTGGTGTGTTGATGTCTTTCAGTTTTTCTTTTTGTTTCTGCTAACTTAGGTTCATTGTACACATTATTACATTGCCTCTACTTGTTTCATTCTTCATCAATTCATATAAATCTTTCCACATTTTTCTATATTCTTAATATTTGTCCTTTCTATGACCATTTCTGTTTTGTTCTCTGTATCTTGAACATTTGCCAAATAAAGTATAGGATTTTTTAAGGATGAAAGTGATTTTTTAAAAACAGCCATCTTCCCTTTAGGAATCTGCACTCTAAACGTGACCAATGTATAGGGTAAGAATAGCGATATTTTTTAAGTGTTAATAGTATTGGTAACATTAATGTCTACTAGCAAAATAGAGAGAAAGAAAGGAGGCAGGTAGTTTCTGCATTTCTATGCCAAAGAAAATCACATAAACATGACAGAAATGAGATCAGTTACTGGGTTTCATTACATTCTTCTTTTGCCCATTTTTAGATGGGTCTGCCTTCCCCTTGATCTCTAAGATCTTTTCCTGCTCTGACTTTCTCTAATCCTACCATCAACTGCCTCAGGAGAGTTCATCTGATATTATAAAACAGGTATGCCTTAAATCTAGGTTTTTGTGGAGTCACTCTGGAGCAGTGAAGAAAACAAAAAATATTTAAGGAGTTTTGTAATGGGGGTTGTCAATATAGCAGAGCAGATTCACGAAAGCTGGAGAGGAAGACAGAAGACAATTTTGTAATGTGTTGATCCCTGCACAAGTTCTGGGGTTGGTAGAAAAATCCGAGGTCTCATCTGAATGTAAGACCTAACAGCCATTCTACCTCCTATTGATTACAGCTGCAAAGGAATTTGGTACAAGTTATTGATTAGCCCAGTTATTATTCTTTGGCATTTGAGATCAGAACACAGCAGTGGTCTCTCAAGGAGATGGCAGAGTGCTGAAAAGCTCTTTGCAAATGTCGGTTTGACCACAAGAGCTATAAGCAAATCACTGCAGGTGAAAGGTATCTTGTTTTCTTTATCGGTAAAGTAGGAATGGTTTTTTTATTATTGTTTTGGCCTTCATATTCGAAGAGGACCAGTGACACTACACGTGATGTATCGACTTGCCTGTGAATTGGATTTAAGTGAGGCGATGTTGCACAAAATCATCAGTCTCATTTTCTCTTCGGAATCACTAAAGTCCAGTAGCAGAACGAAAGCTGGGAAGACTAGTGATGGCCTGGGTTGCACTGGATGACCCTGGTGTCTTCAATGTCTGACCAAGCCCTAAGCACTCCACAGTGCCTGCTTCATACATCTTCGTGGCTGTGGGAACAAATTGTTCTCATTCCCTCATGCTGCTGGGGGAAGTCTTCACAAGCTTGGGGTAGACAACCCTGCCCCATTCACCCAAGGCTTTGAGGCCTGTCCGTTACCCTCAACCAAGACAGTTTTACTGGGGTGTGACCTCTGGGCATGCTACAGCTTCTTAGAGCCCCAGGTGAGAATCGGGTAATAAAATTTTACTTACTGTCTTGTACCAAGTGAATTCAGTTATTATCATCGCTAGTATGAAAGATGAATAAAGCCAGATGTGTGATTTTACTGCTTCAGATGAAGAAACTCCCTCTACCAGTGCAGATTGCCATTTTTCTCTACAGCCTATAGTGTTATGAAATGACCTGGGGCAGAAGTATCAAGCAAGTGGTAGGCTACATGCAGGGGCCCACAGCACTCCCAAGTTCTAGAACCAGATTTCTATCATTGGGAAATACTGGATAAAATAGGGAAAACCACAATAAAATGTAGATAATATTACATTTTTCAAATAAGCCAGTATGCAGCCCGTAGGGATCCTTACATACAGGTTAATAGTCTCCATTTCTATCTGAGTTTGATACCGTTGTCTGGGAGGTAAAGGGATTTGTCCTCAATCTCATAGACAACATATGTTAGATCAGCCTGAGTCTTCCCAACACTGAAGCCATCTCTCTGTCCACTCTGCCATACTGCCTTTCTTTAGAGATTTAGCTGGTTTTCTTGAACCATATGAATAATTCAAGAAAACAAAAGAACATAATATGAATGGCTTCTGGCAAAAAAAAAAGAGAAAGGAAAAGAAAGAAAGAAAAAGAAAGTTCTATCTCTGTAGGTAGCATTGTCATTTCTGCCAAAATAGCACTTCCTTGTGTTGCTGAAGGGCTGCCCTTGAAATGATGTTCCTCAGTTTAGAAACAAGAGGCACACAGACGTGTCCTTTGCAAAACTTCTTGTTCTTAATTGGTTTTGTTCCAACGTAACTTCTTGGTGAATGTTCTGGGGTCATTTCATGACTTTATAGATTATGTAAATTTCTCCAAGTGTCATCGCTTTTCACAGGCCCAGGAAAGCTCTCCAGAAGTCAGAGTCCCCCTAACCCTCAGGCAAGACTCCTTTTAAACAATCCTAGAAATAGCATTTTATTTTATCTATTTTTTTTAATAAAAGAAGAAAGTTGCACAGAGGGAAATGCCACCCCTTTCTCTGCCCTTACAGGACACAGCAGAGTCATGGTGTCAGAGACAGCTTTAGGATATGAATCCAAAGACATTGTGCCAGCTCTCTTGCTTTGTGGCAAGGACACACATTCTCCTCCTTTACATCTTGACTAAAGCAGAATTGGTTTTGTGTCTGCCCCTCCTGACTTTTATTCTATTGGCTCTGCTGGGGCTTTTTTTTCTGGACTGTGCTCCCTTTGACAACGTTGTTCTCTCATGATAGCTTTTTAAGGCATGTTTCTTCTGCCCTCCTGGACTCCTGAGCTCCTAACTTCAGGTTGCACAAAGTGCACTCAACTGTACTTCTTGCCTTTCTAAAATAAATGAATTTTAAAAAGCTTCATTATACCCAATTTGCTCTGCATTTTCAGGCCTGCCATATGGCATCAATGGATGTCTAGTGAAAATGTATTGAATATCTCATAAAACCTACATAAAGATGTCACAAGCCTGTAATCAAAGGCGAATTCTTTTTGAGATATGGCCTTCCCAATTAGCCACCTGGAGCTGTCTGGCCAAATCTTAATCAATTAGCCCGTTGTGGACATTTTGAAGATGTACATGTCATAAGGAGAATAGGGGATATTTAGCAAGTGTGGTAGCAATGATAATGCCAGTATGACTGGCTTCTGTATGTTCTCATTATGAAAATGCCTCCCTTTGTAATACATTTCCACTCCCTCAGGTAATCACCCTAGGAAGTCACAGAGAAACATTACCCCATTCCTGCTAGTTATAGGTAATAAAAACTTCAATGACCCTCTAAGGAAGTAATATATTGGAGGCCATAGGAAGGCACGTATTGAATTAACCTTAGCCTCTTTAGGTGGTCTCTTCCTTTCTGTAAGACTTTAGCGGGACTCAGAAGTCTATATCTTATTTTGCTTGTCAGACACATACATTTCAGTCGTAGTTTCCATCTCCAAAAATCCTCCTTTCAGATAGGACTAGCATAGAAAAGATCCAGTACTGGGGACAAACATACATCTGAATCTCTGGAGCGCTGATGCTTTCTTAACTCTAGTTCTTGTATTCTCTCTTCTCCCCTTCACTGTCTTTCTTCCCTATTCCCACCCCCCCACACACACACATATGCCTCCTTCTCATTTTCAGCACTCCTACCTTTTCCCCATTTTATGTGTATTAAGGAACTATAGACAATAAGCAATGATTGGTTACCATAAAGACCATGTGCTATATATACCACCAGAAAGAGACATTTTGCAGAAATCTCTTTTTTTCCCCCAGAAGTATACTCTAACTTATATTACCTTTGCATTAGATGTCTATATTCATTGGCACCAAAATAAATTGGGAGGGGGGAGGAGGGATCATTAAAAGAAGTAAGAAAAAAAGGAAGGCAATTATAATAATTGAATTTGGCCCTGAGGATGAGATACAAAATTGTACCACCCTTCCATCTTTGTAGAGGTGAAGGATCATGGGTGTAAAAAGCTATGTATACTTACAGACTTAGTTTTACTCAACCAGTCAGTTAAGTTTAATCAGCTAATCCAGTGGCTCTCAACCTTCTTAATGCCACAGCCCACTGGGGGTCCTGCAGTGACCCCCAACCATAAAATTATTTTTGTTGCTACTTCATAACTGTAATTTTGCTACTGTTATGAATCATAATATAAATATCTGATATGCAGGATGTATTTTCATTATTACAAATTGAATATGACCTACGGGTTGAGAACCGCTGAACTAATCTCTGTTCCTCTCTCCCCCTCCTTCTCTCCCTCTCTCCCTCTCTGCCTTGCTCCCTACTTTTCCCTTCTTTCCTTCCCTCTCCCTTCCCTCTCTCTTTCCCTTCTCCTCCATCCCTTCCCCTCCCTACCTTCTCACTATTTGGTACAAGGTTTACTCTCTTATTCAGAAAAGGGAAGAGATAACATATAAAAATGGAGGTGATGTAAAGATAAAAGATATTTTAAAAAACGATTTAAAATAAAGAGATCTGAATTGAGAGCTTATACTTTTAATTGTGTAATTAAAATGAAATGTAGAGAGAAACCAATATGGACAAATAAATTTTATAGTAGAAGATCAATCAACAAAAGCTTGTTAAGCACTTACTATGGGCCAGACATCTATGCTAAGTACTCAAGATAATAAATTAAAATTAAAAATAAATGCTCTCTGCCCTCAAGGAGATGACACTTTAATGGGGAAGACAACATGTCCACAAATACATACACACATAAAAGATACACTTAGAGTACATGGAAGGCCAAGATTTCAATGATAAACAATTTTTTTCATGGATTTTGGAGAGTTGGTGACAAAATATAGGGACATTCCTTCTGATGTGTATTAAGTGCATGGCAAGGACACAATAGAATGTGAGATGGTTACTTAGTAAACTAGTCACTTGTTTTATCAGCTGGATAGTTAATTGGACTGTGAGGATGGAGATGCATTCCCAGAAGAATGTAAGCAACTTCAGAACAGAGACTGTGTATTGTCTGTATATTCCATGGGCATTGGCATACAGCAAGTGCTTAATAAGTGCTTGTTAGATTAGATTGGATTATTGGATACCGGCCCTTTGTCCTAAGATTGTGTTTCTCTGCAAAGGCTTACATTCATTCAAATACCCCTTTTATCTTCAGGATCAAATATTAAATCCTCTGTTTGGCTCTTAAAGTCATTCATAGTTTGACCCCTTCCAGTCTTCCCAGTCTGCTTATACCGTACTGCTCTCCATATTCTACAATCCAATAACACTAGTTTCCCTGGTGTTGCTCATAGAAAATACTCCATCTGTCGAGTCTGAGCATTTCCACTGACTGTCTTCCATGCCTTGAACTTTCTTCCTCCTTGTCTTCTCCTCCTGGTTTCCCTCAAGTCCCAGCTAAAATACCTCTTTCTGTAAGAAGCCATTCCCATTCCTGTGTTGTTTGTTGTTCTTGTTCAGGTCATTTCAGTCATGTCTGACTCTTCATGACCCCATTTTGAGGTTTTCTTGGCAAAGATAGTGGAGTTGTTTGTCCTTTCTTTCTCCAAACTCATTTTACAGATTAAAAAAACTAAGGCAAATAGGGTTCAGTGACTTGCCCAGGATCACACAAGTGTCTGACAACAGATTGGAACTCAGAAAGATGAGTCTTCCTTACTGCAGACCTGGCACTCTGTCCACTGCACCTCCTAGCTGCCCCTGTTTCTGAGTAACTTTCCCCAACTTATCCTGTATGCATCTTGTTTGAACATGGTTGCTTGCATGTTGTCTCCCTCACTGATCTGTGAGATCCTTAAGGGCAAACACTATAGGGTTTTCATACTCTTTGTGTATTCCCAGGGCTTAGCATAGTGCACAGCTCAGAATAGGCTCTTAATAAAAGCTTGCCGACTGAATGATGCCCTGGTAACTTAGTTATTCAGTTCTGTGTGGGCGTGGTTTCTCACTTTCCCCGCCATGGTGCTATCTTTTAAAAAATGTCCAACTGTCCCATTTCTTCCAACAGAGGTTGGTTCTTGAGGGAAGAGCGTAGAGATCAGTGCTGTGGCCATTGTGGTACTCAGGAAAGGTTGCTGAGTAAAGAACTGATGATTCTGCCTGTCTGAGTCACTCAGAACATGATTCTCTCCTGATCCTCAAGTAGTCTGGGTGCTTTGAAGAGCTCTGTTTCCTAAAGGGAGACGATTTAGGGAAAGTCTAGTAAATATATGCCCAAAGAAGCATCTAATTTGCAATTAAACTCAACAGATTTATTAAACAACTACTGTGTGCAATGTACTTTACTAGACTTTGGAAATACAAAGGAAGAACACATAGGAAGCAGGGTGATGCAAGAGAAAGAGTACTAACTCTAGTTCAAACTCTGCTTTGGCAATTACTACCTTATTTACTTGACCTTGGTCAAGGATTTACTATATCTGATCCTCAGTTTCCTCAATTGTAAAATGATAATTTGGTCTAGGTGACCTCTGGAGTCCCTTCTAGCTCTAGAAGGATGGCCCTGTGACACATCCCCCTCCTTCAGGGAACTTATAGTTTAATGGAGGAAGGGGGATAGGAAATGGGGAATAAAGAGGCTGAGTTCACAAGAATGATATAAGGGAGATTTAGAACACAAAGGAAGAATCCAAGGGAAAACAGTAAAAAGTTTGAGAAAGAAGAGATCAGTTTCCCCTGGAAAGAGGGGTTAATGGAGGAGACAACATTTGAGAGTCTTACCTTAAAGGAAATTAATCCAGTGGAAAGATGGTAAGGCCTAGTTCAGGCATATGGTGCAGAGTGATTAAAAGCATAGAGAGGAGAGAGCAGCAGAGGGAAAAGGAGTGGAAAGTAGTCTTATTATCCTGGACATATGTGATGCATGTGGAAGTTCAGGGGGGTGGGGAATGCATAGTGTGATCTCAGGCTGGTTAGGCAGGCCTTGAGTGCCAGGCAGGAACTTCTGTTTTACTAGAGAATAATCAAGGTCAGGTCAGGTTTTTGAACAGAGAAGTAGCAGGAGCATAACAGTGTATTAGGAAAATTAGTCAGCCAGTGATGGAGATAGATTAAAGAAGAAGTAAACCAGAGGCAGGAAAAAAGCTATTACAAGAGCTCCTACCCATGTTTGACAATGACCCGTCTCCCAACATGTTTGTTATTCTCTTAGTCATGATTACAAGTCTTGAAATGGTGAGAGGGCATCAACACCTGAGCAGCAGGAGTGATGATGATTTCAAACTAAGATGTATGTATATAGACAACAAATCAAGTCAGAAAGAATTTAGTGTATAACTCTTTCCTCAACCCTGTGAAGTAAGAAATACAAGTGTTGTCATTCCCATTTTATTGTTGAGGAAGCTGGGACTCAGAGAAGTTAGGCCACTGTCCCAGGATCACACAGCTAATAAGTGTCAAAGCTGAGATTGCAACCTGGATCTTTCTCCTTAATATTTCAGAAAAGTACAGCCTTATCTGAGTGAGCTTCACTTGTACGTCTATCAGAGTGATTGTATCACACACACACACACACACACACACACACACACACACACACACACACACACACCCTGCCAAGGCAGAAGCAGCCACCATCCCCGATGAAGCCCAGCAGTCTGACCTGGTGCCTCCACTCTAGCATGAGGGGAGGGTCATCATTTTCCACCTATGTCTCTGTGGTTCACAGAATGTTTCTTTGCAGTGTTGCATCTAGTTCCATTTCAATCATTCCCTTCCACTTAAATGTCAAAATCTGCATCCTTCAGCCCTTCTCATCTTGCCTGCTCTGTCATTTATTGTAATATCCTAGATTTACGGTAATGGCGAAAGAGGAAGTCAAGATCATAGGATCATAGATCAAAGGGTTTACATTCTACTTGGATAGAACATTTTCACAGATAATTAGATACAAGATATATACAAAATAAATAAAGGTAATATCCATGAGGGGTAGGAATTATGAACTGGGGGAATCATAAAAGGACTTTTGAAGGAGGTGGTATTTGAGCTAAATCTTGAAGGGAACTAGCTACTCCAAGAGTCATAGGTAAAGAAGGAGAGCATTCTGAGGCCTGAAGGAGAGCCCATCATAGGCACAGATGCAGGAGACAGAATGTTGTATAGACTAACTACAATTCATGCAACCAAGCTGGTTTGGCTGGCAGGTAGACTGTATGAAGAGGAGTCATATGCAGTAACCCTTTAAAGATAGGCTGCAGACAGATTGTGAAGGGCTTTAAATGCCCAGCAGAGGCATTTGTATTTTATTATGGAGTTCATGGAGATCCACTAAAGAATCGTGAGCAGATATGTGACATGGTCAGACTGACACTTTGCAAGAAGAGTGGAATGAAGAGGGTGATGACAAGAAATGATAAAGATCCAAACTGACTTGGTGGCCCCTACAAATGGAGAGAAGGGGACAGATGCATGAGGTATTGTGGAAGTAAAGTCAATAAGACAGCAGTTGGTTTAATATAGGCAAAGAGATAAAGGGGGAAGAGTTGAAGATGATTTGAGATTGGGAATATGGGTGACTGGAAAGATAAACAGAAATAAGGAAGTTAAAAGGAAGGATGGATTTGGGAAGAAGGGAGGGAAGGAATGAGTTCATTTTGGGACATGTTGAGTTTAAAAGCTCGTGGACGTTTAGTGGAGATGTCCAGCAGGCAGTGAAAATGTGGGATTCAAGTTTAGGAGAGAGAAAAAGGACAGATATACAAATTTGGGAGTTGTCTGCTTAAAAATGATAAAGGAACTGATGAGAGCTGACGAAATTACTTGAGAGAGTAGTTGTAGAGATAGGATCTGGGAATATACCCACAGTTAGAAAGGGCAAGATATGGACAATGATCTGGGAAAGAAAGTTAAGGAAGAGGTAACAAATGTGAGAACCAAGAGAACAGTATCATGAAATCTGAGAGAGGACAGAGTCCCCAGGAGAACAGAGTGATGAGCAGTGTCACATGCTGCAGAGAGGTCAGAAAAGATGAGGATAGCAAAGAGAACTCTGGATTCTCAATTATGAGAGCAAGGGTAACTTTGGAGAGAGGAGAGAGAAAGAGAGTTGATCTGAGGGGTAGTGTGCCTGAGGAGAGAAGAAGAGAGGGAATCAAGGGCATAAGTAAAGGGGCTGGCCTTGGAGGAGACAAAGGAATATGGAGAATGATGTTGAAGGTCTTTGAGTTGTAGAGTCGAGGGGAAGAAGGAGCTCGTTACAACTTCTGTTTCTCTGTAGAGTATAAAATAGGAGGTTTGAGGTAAGACTAGTTTGGGAATAGGTAGGTAGCTTGGGGAGAGACAAGATTTGGGGCATAATTATCAAAGAGTAAAAGGATCATCTTGTGGGGGTAGAGGTCCAGAGAGATAAAATATATTTGTAGACTATCTAGTTAATCAATACGATTGTGTTATTTTCTCTAGTATGTCAGCACGTGAGTAGGAACAGTGGAGGCAAATAAATAGTAAGGGTTTTCTAGGGTTGAGTTTTGGCAAGGCATGGTGACTGATTGGCCAAGGGGACAATAGATGCCAAGGTAAAGGACAGTATAAATTTGAACTTATTGTCTTTAAGGGACAAAACTAAGAAGAGAGAAAAGAGAATCCAGAGTTGGGGCCATTGTTTGGGAGAACACTGAAAAAGAGGGGAATTGTAGGCCACGGGAACAGTGAAACATAAAATCCAGAAGGGAGTCATTGGTAGAGATGGAATGATAGGAGGTTATGCTCAGACAGAGGAATTTCAGAGTGCTCCATCATAGACATGGAACCCTTCTTTTTTTTTAGAGGAGGGAAGGAAGGGCAATTGGGGTTAAGTGTCTTGTCCAATGGAACCCTTCTTTGTAATGGGAAGATCCAGGCTACCTATCTCTTTGTGTATTTGAGAGACAATGAATGTGTAGCTCATGAACTTTTCCCTAAATAGTTAGAACCGGTGCCCTGGCTTCAGAATGAACTGATGTGACATTACATTTAGACTCTAATGCTATGTTTTACCTTTTTTTTCTACTCTCCCCTCTACAACCACTCCTGTCCCTTTCCACAGAGACATTCTTCTGTATCTCCCTTAAGGCATCTTATTGATTAACATTTCTCCCAACAAATTCTCTTTCTTTGTTAGTAGCCTGGCAACAGGACCTCAAAGCAGAAAATCAAGTGCATTAACAATACTCTTGTCCTGGCCAACCATGGGACACCCAGTTTTTTGTCCCTGTAGGCAATGAGTTTAATGACATTATTAACTAGATGAGATAGGGGAAAATAAATATGATGAGATGATCATACTTCAGCAAACTTCTTCCCCAAAACTCCATTTGACTTATCCAGTGATAACCCCAGGGACAGTCTTCTTAGTAGGTTTTACCTGGGTAACTTCCTATTCCAAAATAACGCATGCCTTTCTTTCTGGGTATATAAAAAGCATTTTTAAACTCATTCCATAGACTGTTAAGTTTCTTGAGGGCAGGAAATGTTCTCTGGTTTATCATGGTATTCCCAGCACCTACCAAGGTGCCTAGCACATAGAAAGTAGGTACTCTATGTGATTGTGGAATTCAGGATTCCTGGGATCCAAAGGCAGGAACAAAAAACAGCATTTGCATTCAAGAGTGTCAGTGTGTACTAAGAAAGAGAAATAAATAGAAAATACAAAGGTTTTTTGTTGTTTTTGTTTGATGTTTTGGGGTTTGGGGGAGAGGGAGAAAGAAGCATAAACATCTGGAAAGTCTACCTGAAGGTGGCTTCCTTTTGTTCCTGAGCTGAGCCCTGAAGAGAGTTCAGGATTTCTGTATAGAAGAGGGCATTCCAGGAATGCCTAAGGAGGGAAGAGAGAGACTGTACAAAGGCCACAGAGTTGTGCTGGGTGGGTATAATAGGAATGGGAATTTGAAGATCTTTCCTGCCCCCTAATAGGCTGAATATAACCATGGAGCTTGTGGTGGGAGAAGTTTGCTGAAGAGTGGAACAGAGCCCACATGAAGCTGGGAGTCAGAGCAGTTAGAGCTAGAGAGAGGAGAAGACCCACCCAGGGAGACAGTTGGGCTTGTGAGTAAATGTTTGTTTGTGGGAAGGCTAAAGGATGGTGTGGTTTCATGCTGTGCCATGGTATATTAAATTATTTTCTACTGTGATGGATTTGATTTGCTGGTGGATGGATGTGGTTTTCTGATGTATGAATAAATGTTTTACTTCTATCTTCTATATGTAGAGTCTGTTATATTTTGCAATAGAGTACCGTGTTGGCATGTTTACAGTTGACATTGGTGCTGTGAATATTGTGTTGATTCTACAGTGAGGTGGACTGTTGCATATGGAGAAAAACAAATAAGTAGATCAGTTTAGCTGGAACATATAGCAAATACAACAGAGGGGCATTCAATATAGTTTGGATTCCCAAGCAAAGGTTTAAAAATGCCAAACAAAGTCATTTATATTTGATAATAGGGAATTCAGAGAGGAGAATGACACTTTGAGTCTTGTACTTAGAGAATATTAATTTGGCATCTACAAGGATAATAGATTAGAGACAGAGACTGAAGATCGTTTAGGAAGCTACTGTATCACTACAGTCCAAGGAAGAGACAGTCACACAAACGCCATCTTCTGCAGGGGGACCTTTACCACTGTTCTATCCCTTTTCCTCTAAGACCACCTTCTACCTACTCTGCATTTCTCTATATGTATCAATTTATATATGCATTGTTTCTCCCGTTAGACTGTGAGCTCTTTGAGGGAAAGGATTTGGTTTTGGCATTTTTTGTTCCCTTTTTCTTTGTATCACCTTGCTTAGAACAGTACCTAGAACATAGTTAAGGGCTTAGCCAATACATTGTGACTGATTTAATTAAGATGATATTTGTAAATTGGTAATAGATGCTGTGTAGGCAAAAATACCTGTGAACTGGACTGTCTGGAATGTTAGTGGTACCTTCAATAGAAAATAACAAAACTCAGTAATATTTTAATCCATATTTTATCACATCTTAAGGTTCATAAATGTCTTTACTCACATGTGAGACAGATAGTACAAGTATCAATGCCATTTTTAAAAATAAGGGAAAAGAGCAGGGTTTGTTTGGCTTTTGTATTTGCATTTCTAGCATCTGACTGAGTGCCTAGACATGTAGCTGCTTAATAAATACTTGTCCATTGATTAAGTGATTAAGGAACAATGATATAGTAGAGAGACCTGACTTTTAAGGATGATTCATTGTATGGTCTTGGACCCAAACTTCACCAAATTTCAGTGTTTGACCAGTTCTCAGGATCCATCTAGTCCAGGCTCTTCTCCCTGGCAAGCCACTTCACAAGTTTACTTGACTCCTCTGCTCTATTGGTATCCAAAGATGTCAAGAAAAACCAAGTTAGGCTCCCAGCACATTTGAACTCTTTATGGGGACTTCCTGACAAGGTATGGACAAGTGTTGTTCCATATGGGCAGGTACACAAGGCTTGCACCTAGGTCTCTGGAGAGAATATCCACCTGGTTAAGATCTCAGATTCATTTGAATATTCCTGTTGATTATGGGGCAGATAAAATAGCACCTTTCTTTAGACCAACAACTCTCCAAGTGAACAAGTGAAATTGCCAGGGAGAAGAAAAGGATCCCTGAGGTGTGTGGAGCAAAAGATAAACATTTCAAAGATCTAGGCCACCAAAGTGGTGGGTAGAATATTCTAATCTTTCATGTCACAGATAAAGAAAGGGCCTTAGAGTCTGAGAACAAAGAAAAGGTAGACCTGCCACCCGGTCCCTGTGCCTTCTCAGTTTTCTTTTAAGATCATAGATTGAGAATGAACTGACACTCAGGCATATAAAACATATTCGCGTTTTTTTCCCTCCTAAATTAAAAACATTTGTTTTTTCTACCAACCAGGAAGAAGGGTCCAGACAATAGCGGCAGCACCGCAGTTATCTACAAACAGCTCCCTTTTCTAGATTATAAAATTATGTCTGTGTTTACAGCTAGAAAAAAAAACTCCCTCTTTTGCCAACACTAAGTGCCTTGTACTGAGTCTATTAAGGGCCTACTGGGCAAGTTCAAAGTCAAGCCTTTTCTTTCAAAAGGGTATTGGACACTAAAAAGAAAGCTGAGGACCAACAGTGAAGTACAGGCAAAGAGTAGAATGGTATGTAATTGAATGTATTTTCCATAGCTGGTTGTGTTCAGATTTTGTCTGGGGGTGGAAATCTGCCAAATAATGCACTGTCTTTCCACCCTCCCCTGTCTCCTCCCCCCAAAAGAAAGAATAGACTGGGCTCCCCCTAGGTCCTTAAATTCTAGATTCCTACTTCTCAGCCTCTAGGTCATTGCTGGTTTAGACTTGGCCTGGCAAACCATCTCTACCCCTAGATGTTGCAACAAACTGGACAGAATTTCAGGAACGAAACAGAACAGTTTTTCTAGCTTTGATTTTATTGACTTGGTGAAATTATATTTGGTAGCACAGTGGACAGAATGTGTAACTTGGAGTCAGAAGGATCAGAATTCAAATGCTGCCTCAGACATTTACTAGCTGTATGACCCTGGGGAAAAATACATAACTTTTCTGTACCTTGGTTTTCTCAGGGAATTGGAGCCAATGGCCTCAAAGGTCTCTTTGCAATCCTATGAAGCTACCTGTTGTAACTTTTCCAGTGTGCAGGGAGTCAATCATGTAAATGTAAAACCTTTTCAGAATCTACCATTACATCTCTCTCTCTCTCTCTCTCTCTCTCTCTCTCTCTCTCTCTCTATATATATATATATATATATATATATATATATATCTATTCAAACATCATTATGCAGAAAGATTGTCTGTAGTACCTCTTGGGTTCTGTGTCTTCTTAGTTCTGATAGGTCACTTGTTAATCGACCAGAATTAATAACATCCTTTATTACTAGAGCACTTGACCATTTACCTAGCCAAGAATCCCTGATTTGGGGACTGTCTTCATTGTTACAAATCACGCCTCTTTATGACTTAGTAAATGGTCTTGGGGAGTTGATTGGGGAACTTGAAGGGACCCAGTTTAATCCTATGTGTATTTCCTGACAGGGCTGTTCTTCAGAGTGCCAAGAATGACGGTTGAAGTCTGTAGCCTTTGCTCTACCCTGCACAGTACAGGAGTTAGGAGCAATTCCTGTGGAACCTAAGGATCTTTTGTGCTTTAAGAATTTGGGATTCATAAAAGGTGGAAATAATGAATGCTTCAAGAGGTTTTTCCCCATTGGTGAATGTCAGAGGCCCTGAGGCCATTTTTTTATGCACTGAAATTCTAGTGTTGGGTTAGACTCACCGTCAATGGGGACCAATGCTAGACTGTGATTGCCAAAAAGCTATATATTCTCTATAGTGTTGTGAGCTCCTTGAAACGTATCTGCTGAGAATTGGACATTCTTCAGTTCAAGTAAAAATTCCCAATTTAAAATGTACTTGTCTTCTAAGTTATCTCTACAACCCGTATTTTTGGGAATTCTACCTCCTTTTATTTCCCAGTTCAGTATACCTGAAAAATGACTGGCATAGAGAGGAACCTCCTCTTAAACAAATATATATGTATGTGTCTGTGTGTGTATGTGTGTGTGTGTATGGAAAAAACGAAAAAGGAAGTCACCTTGACAACTTAGTCTAGGATGGATTTGAGTGGGAAGGCGCATGAGACAGGAAGACCTGTCAGAAGGCTGTTGCAGTAATCCAGGAGAAGAAGTGGTGGCTGTGTGAGTAGAGGGAAGGGGATATATCAGAGAGATGTTATCAATGCAGAAACAAGTTTTGGCAGCTGATTTCACATGTAAGGTAAGTGAGAACAAGGAATCAAGGATGACCCTGAAGTTGCAGCCCAGGATGATGAGGTGATTGTGTAATGTATGGCAAATGGCGGATGCCTAGAAATCATTGAATAATACTTTTAATATGTACTAAAACCAAGGTACATTTGGGGGTTAAATAAGCTTTTATGGGTAGCATGGGAAACTTAACTGCCATCTGCTAACGTTATTTCTATAGGAAATTGTTAAGTTGAATCACAGAATTATAGAGTTGTAAGAGACCTCAGAGACCATCTGGTCCAACCTATAACAAAACATGAATCTTGCGTATGACAGCACTGACTAGTGTTTGCCAATCCTCTTCTCAAAGACCCTTTCTTCAGTGACAGGGAACTTCACTAATGGCCAAAGCAAGTTGGCATCCCTCCATTAACTATCACTCTTTAGGTCTAATTAGGCCACCCACATCCCCTCAACTATTCCAATTTATAGCCTGAGAGAGTTTATCACATGCTAAAATACAGGTATACAATGTCTATGGCCCACACATGATCTACCATTTGAGTAGCTTATATAAGTTTTTTAAAAAAAGGAAATGAGGAATGTAGAACATGGCCTGTTATCAATAAACTCATGAATTAGAGTGCTGAAGATTTTATGTGTTCATAGATTTAGAACTTGAAAGGACCTCAATTATTGTCTAGTCCAGTGGTTCTCAACCTTCCTAATGCCACGACCCTTTAATACTTATATGTGGGTAAATCTGCACATGGGCGGGCCCGCCTGGAGACAGATAGAGGAGCAGTGTCTCGGTTCTTAAGACCATTGGAAATATGTGTTTACCGATGGTCTTAGGTGACCCCTGTGATTCCTGTGGAAGGATCATTCGACCCCCAAAGTGGTCACAACCCACAGGTTGAGAACCACTGGTCTAGTCCAACCCCCTCATCTATACATGAAAAAACTGTGGTCCCTGATAAATTAAATGACTTGTCTGAAATTACCGTAAAAATGGCAAAATCAGGATTTGAACCCAGATCTGCTATTTCCAAAGCCATTACTCCTTCTATTATATAAATAGAAATTATGGTCACTATTCCTACTGTGAGTAAAGGCACCATTGGGTTGTCATCACATGCCTTAGGATGAGAAACCTTCCAAACACAATGACTTTGTAATTTGGGAGGATTGCTCTGTGTGTATGTGTGAATGTGTGCGTGCACACTCGGATTCCAGCATGCCCCATGAGTCTCAGGGATAAGAATAGCCTGGCAAATAGTAGGTGCTTAATAAATCTTTATTGATTGAAATGGTTATTGATTTATATTTTTATAATTTTCTATGTCTATAAAGTTCTTTCAAATACATTTTCTCATTTGATTCTTAAAACCCTGTGAGGTTTGCTAGGCAGTTGGTATTCTCCATTTGACAGATGAACAAACCAACTCAAATAAATTGAGTGCCCAGTCAAGGTCATAAAGCTACTTTATGACTTTACTTATCACTAAGTCAGAACTAGAATGCAGATTAGTTGACCTTCTGAGCTAGCACTTTTAACACTATACCATGATACCTCTTATAAACATAAGGCCAATGTGTCGAATTTTGTATTTGTTTATCTTAGTTTCTGGGCCTTCTAGTCTTTGGGTTTCATTTGTTTATTTTTGCCTTTAAATATTTTGTATTTTCCCCTTAAACACTGAGCCTCCATTATATTCAGTTGTTCAACCTAGCCACTACTTTGAAGATAACTCAATAAGTTCATTTGTTTAGTTTAAAGTCCATGTGAGTGTCAAGATACTGAAACTCTCAGGGACAAAATCTGCAAACTACATAGTTAATATTAGGAGTGAGAGAGCCATGGGGGAGAAAAGAGTTTTGGAAGTAATGAGGTAAACCATAAGGAAGAAGCAAAATTCATGATCTATATTCATTTAAAGTAGCGGTTCTCAACTTGTGGGTCACGACCCCTTTGGGACTGAATTACCCTTTCACAGGGGACACAGGGGTCACCTAAGACCATGGGAAAACATATATTTCCAGTGGTCTTAGGAACATCCTCTATTGGTCTCCAGGCGAGTCTGCCTACATGTAGACACACCCACATACAACTATTAAAGGGTTGGGGCATTAGGAAGGTTGAGAACCATTGACTTAAAGCAAGAAGAAGAGGTGAGAGAAACTGAAAGAAGAGGAGAAACTCTAGAAAGAGATTTAGAACTCAATCTAAAAAAAGGCAGCTATGATGGGAGAGAGATGGGGTAGAGCAAAGCCATGAAGAGAGGCCATGGAAAAGTGATGCAAATGGAAATGAGCAGAACACAATGGTTACTACTTAAGTGAATAGCATGCCAGTCTGAAGAGTTTTAATAGCCAGTCTTGGTTCTTTAGAACTGAAAACGAACCAGGACTTTGCAGCTCTTGCCAGAGAAGCAGGGAACAAGCAGAGCAGACTGTTCTATACATTCTAATAGCAGTCACTGATTGTTGTTGTCGTGTTTTTAGCTGTTTTTTGTTACAAAGGAGGGTTCACTTCTGGCTAAGTGTAAGGTGTAGGGCAGGTAAGGTATAGGGCAGAGGAATCCAGAAATAATTTGAAACACTTGGAAAGAGGCATCAATAAAACATTTTAAGGCCATAAAAAGGTAGGGGAAAGAGAGAGAAGCAAGAAAGGCCAAATACAAGTTATACCGAGTAAGCATCTTGTCTTCAGTTGTTTTACAGAAAATATGATAAATGGTATCGTATAAATGGTTCCTTCATGAGGTGCAACTGCATAGGAAGCAGATGGACTCATAAGACTTATTTGTGATGCTAAGATAAGTTGTGTGAGGAAAGGAGGAGCAAGAGCTAAGTGCAAAGGGAATGGGAGCCCCTTGCATGTGTGTTATTAATTGGGGCCCTGAAGTAGCTTAGCATGGCAAGATAGAGGATGATAAAGGAGATAGTGTTTAAGATCCCTGCTCCTTTGAAACATAGGTCACTGTCCCTTTCCTGACAAGAATCATAATCTCTATAACTTTCTAGTTTCCAACAGGGAAGCCAAAGTCCTGATAAAGGTGATTCTGAAGACCGACTCTTACATCTCTGCCATTTGTTCCCATGTCTCCAGGGCTCTGTCTGCCTTTTGCATTAAAGACCCCAGTATTTAGAGCTTATAACTCTACTAGAAAAATTCACTTTGGACTGAAGTGACATATGGGAATTCAACTTAGAATAAATTTTTTTTCAAGTGTAACACGGTATTTAAAACATTTGATGATTTCTAGATTTTTCTCCCAGAAAAGTGTATCAGATTAGATACATTTTAGCCATAGGTCACCTAATTTATTTCAGTCACAAACAAGGTTAAGATTTAAGTAGTGAGCCACTGTATTTGATTGTGGCTCTTTTTCTTTAGTCTTTGGTTTCTTATAGAACCTCCCTAAATTTTCCACGGATGCTTTAAGCAGTATTGGAGCTTTTTGCTTTCAGAGGTTGCACTTTAACCTATGGTAGATAAAGATCAGTGGAAGTTTGTAAAGCGGAAGAATGCTCTATACCCATAGGCTTTTTTGAGAAAATTAATCTATCAGGGGTGTGTAGGATAAATGGAGAAAGGAAAGATTGGAGTCAAGGTCTCCCTCATCCTGAAAAAATCTTCACTTAAGCCTACATGCCCTCAGGCTGTTATCTTCTATCTCTGCCCTCCTCTTTCCAAAACCTTTTTCATGGGATTGTCATCAGCTACCATGGTTTTAAGATATTTCCTACTGAATGTCCCACTATTATCTCATATTCCCCCAAACTGAACTTATTCTCTTTTCCCTTTAATCCACCTCTTTTCCTGACTTCCTCATTTCTATTAAAGGCACTATCATCCTTCTAGTTACTCAGATTCTCAGTCTTGGAATCATTCTTCAATTTTTTTCTTCCTTATCCCTCCAGTCAGTGGTCATGTTATTGATTCCCCTCTCATGATACTTCTTATATCCTTCTTACTATTTCCTCTCCCCTTATGTGGTCATCAAGCTAGTTCAGGCCCTCATTAAATCTTACCCGGAGTATTGGAAAGCTTACTAATTGCTCCCCCTAACTTGTTTTCAGATTCTCTCCCCCACCCCAACATCTACACAGCTGTCAGATTGGCCAAATTGATATGGGGGGGGTGGTTAGGGAGAGATTTGACCATGCAGATTCCTTGCTCCAAAAAGCTCCAGTGATCTTCTGTTGTCTCTGATATAAAGTACAAACTCGTGTGGTTGGCATTTCAAGTCCTTCACAATCTAGCTATAGCCTGCCTGTGGAAAGAAAAGAAATGAGGAAGAGAAGAGAAGGAGAGAGGAAGGAAGAGGAGATGAAAAGAGGAAAGGAGAGAAAAGAGATAAGAGGAGGGGGAAAAAGGAGAGGAGGAGATGAGAGGAAAAGAAAAAGAGAAGAGCAAAGGAAAAGCAATGAGAAGGGAGAAGAGAAGGAAGATGAGAGGAAAGGAGAAAAGAAGAAAGAGAAGAGAAGGGAGCAGAGAGAAGAAAGGGGAAGGGATATAATGGATTATAGTAGTACGGGACTCAGTCTCTGCCTTCGAGAAGTATATAATCTATTTTGGTGATTAAGCTCGATAACAGTAAACTTATTGTGCATTCACTAGTTGTAACATATTGTGCTAGGTGCAGAGTATGTAAATATCTTAGAAAACATAATTTCTGACCTTAGAGAATTTAAAATATAGGAAAGAAACATTAAAAATACACAAATAGGTATAAGAGATTTGAGAGGGAAGTGATCGCCGTACCTGTAGAGACCAGAGAAGTCTTTACTCTTCAAAGGACTCCTCCACATGCTCTATGCCACCACTTCCTTACCACCTATGAATCTCCAGCTTTTGCAGTCTGGCTTCTGACTCCACTATTCAAGGGACCGCCCCCCCCAGTCCTGTTGTTGTTCCACAGAATTACAGAATTTCAGTTGTAAAATAACTTGGTGACCATCTGATCCAACTAGGACCTTTCCAAACGAATCTACATTACAACATAGACAATAAGTGATTTTTCAGCTTCTGCTTAGAAATACCCCAATAAAGAAAAACCCACTGTCTTCTGAGGCACTATTCTACTTTGGGATAAATCTAAATGTTAGGATTTCTTTCCTGACATCAAGCCTAAATTTGCTTTGCCACTTAGACCTGTTTTTCCCACTTGTTCCCTCCAAACCAGCCTCTGATGCCAAAATGAATATGTTTAATCCCTTTTCCACATGACAGCCCTTGAAAAACTTGGGCACTCTGGGGGAGTATATTGCTCTTTCAGTCCAATAAAAACCTCAGCTTTTTTTTCAGACATTCCAGTTTGACATTGGACCATTAATGACTACTCTTGGAGGAGCAGCTAGATCAGTGGTTCTCAACCTTCCTAATGCCATGACCCTTTAATACTCATATGTGGGCGTATCTGCACGTGGGTGGACACGCCTAGAGATGGATAGAGGAGCAATATCTCAGTTCCTAAGACCATTGGAAATATGTGTTGTCCAATGGTCTTAGGTGACCCCTGTGAAAGGGTCATTTGACCCCCAAAGTGGTTGCAACCCACAGGTTGAGAACCACTGAGCTATATGGTTCGTGAAGAGAGTATTAGACCTGGTTTCAGGAAGACCTGAGTTTAAATAAGGCCTTGGACACTTACTAGCTATGTGACCAGGGCAAGTCACTTCATCTCTGTTTGCCTTAATCCATTGGAGAAGGAAATGGCAAACCACTTCAGTATCTTTGCCAAGAAAACCCCATAACCGATATGGTTCATTGGGTCACAAAGAGTCAGACACATTTGAATGCCCCAACAACAACTAGTCTTGGAGAAAAATCATTTAGCCAATTGCCCACTATCTAATTGTAGAATCATCTGACTTATGTCTCCATTTTTTTCACATGAATAATATGAGATATTTTGTGAGATAGTTTGTTAAATCTAGACAACCTCTACCTATACCATTCCTTGAATCTAATAGGCTAGTTACTCTATCTAAAAAGAAAAGAAAGTTAATCTGATATGACCTATTTTTGAAGAAGTCATGCTAGGCCTAATCCCCTAGATTCTATGTTTTGTTGCTCCTCCTTCTCATTAACCTCTTGCATGTTTTTACAATATCAACTACACACATCCACTAGACAGGCTGTCCTCCCTTACTTTCTGTTACTGTTCTCCCTAGTTTTTTTCCACCAATACTTTGCTAATTCACTATAAAGATTGGGGGGGGGGGACCACAAGTCAAGATGGCAGCATAGAAACAGGAGAACTCCATGGCTCCCCCCATAACAACCTCAAATACCTATAAAATATGAATGTAAACAAATTTTAGAGCTCCAGAACTCATAAAATGACAGAAAAACAAGGCTCCCGCTGAAGGCAGTCTGGCACATGGACGGAAACAGCTCATCACAGCACGCTGGAAGCAGAGTCCAACCCCATGCAGTTTTAGCCCCAGGGTGTCCAGGAGAAGCCAGGGCTGGAGCTTTCAGGAGAGTGGATCACTGGCAGCTGTGGCAGTTTCCAGAATTATCAACCCGTAAGAGCCAAGGACAAAGGGAAAAGGTCAGTGGAACTCAGCTAAATCTCGCAGAGAGTGTCCAGCCAAATGCCTCCAGAGGTAGAAGTAGTCTGAAGCAGTGGTCCTGCAGCCGTCTCCACATGGCTGCTTCAGAAGCTCTCAGCCTGCAGATTACAGGGGGGCCAAGTGATCATTCAGAGGCTAAGTGCTCTTGCTTTGAGCTGCCTGGATCGGGATCGCAGTCTTGGGTGGTAGTCCTGAGGTGTGTGACCAGTGAGCCAAAGCTGGAGGGGGCTGCAGAGATGGTGGCAGCCTCCTAATAGCTCCAGCAGATGTGAAAACCCCAGTAATTTGGGACAGAGCTCTCCCCTCTGAAAGCAGAGTTCTACTGAGCTCAAAAATCAAGTACTGACTGGAAACATGAGCAGGCAAAGGAAGCAAAGCAAGCTCAGCAATCCAACTTTAGATTCCTTTTTGGGGGACAAAAAGGATCAAAGCATGGAATGGGAGGAAGACAATACAGTCAGAATTCCTGCACCAAAAGCTTCCAAGAAAATGTAGACTGGTTACAAGTCATAGAGGAGCTTAAGAAGGATTTTGAAAACCGAATAAGAGAAATGGAGGAAAAATTGGGGAGAGAAATGAGAATGATGCAAGAAAATCATGAAAAGAGAGTCAACAACCTGACTGAAGAAAATAACACCTTAAAAATAGACTAACTTAAATGGCAAAAGATTCTACCCATACCCTCGTCACAGGTATTCTCAAGGCTTTGCGTGTCCTTCACCTCTTTTCCCTCTATATCCTTTCCCTTAATGATCTCTTGTATTCCTCTATGAACTCTATTGTCATCTCCTTCCAGTTGACTCCTAAGTGTCTCCTCTTGGTCATCTCTACCCATCAGCAGCTAAACCTCAAGTATTTTCTGTGTTGTCTCCCTCATTACAAAACAGGCAGGGAATATCTGGTTTTGTTTGTATTCTCAGCACCAAGCACAATGTTTATTACCTAGTAAACACTTAGTAAATGTCCTTTCACTCATTCTTTTAAAAAAAATGCAGCCCATCATCTTTCTCCTAAACCAGCAGTTCTCAACCTGTGGGTGTCGAACAACCTTTTTAAAGGGGTCACCCTAAAAGGGTCACTGGAAAACACATATCTCCGATGGCTTTAGGAACCAAGACAACCGCTCCTCCAGCCAGCTCCAGGCAGGTCCACCCACATGCAGATACGCCCACATACAAGTATTAAAGGGTCACGGCATTAGGAAGGTTGAGAATGACTGTCCTAAACCTTTCCAGTTTCCTGAATTTTCCGTCTCAGGTATTGGCACCACCAACTTCTCTCCACTCGGGATTGGAACCTTGGCACTATCTTGATTCTACCTTCTTTCTTATATCCCACAGACTGATAAATCCTGTCAGTTCTACCTCTACATCTCCTGCTTCTGTCCCATTCTCTCTGGAAAAATAGCCACCCCTATCCCCTAGTTCATTGCCTTTAAAACTTCTCACTCACACTATTTCAGTAGCCTCCTAATTGATCTCCTTGTTTTCAACCTCCCCTTTTCCCACATCTACCAAAGGAGTTTCCCTGAGGCACAGATGTAACTGTGGCACTCCTCTGATCAAATGTCATCATTGGCTTTCTGTTCTCTTTGAGGGATGTCATAGAAATTCCTCAGCAATGTCTTTAGCATCCTCCATATTCTGGCTGCAACCCACCTTTGAAGGCTAACTTCACACTTCTCCCCTTCCCATACTCCATATTCCAACCAACCTGATCTACTTGCTGTGCCCAGGACTTGGCCTTCCATCTGTTTCTGTGTCTTTGCCCAGGCTGTTTCCCATGTCTGCAATGCACTCCTTCCTCACTTCTACTCCTTAGAATCCTCCTTTCTCTTCAAGGGTAAACTCAGGTGCTGCTTCCTTTCCTTATCACAATTCTTTGTGCAGTGTACTTCCTCAGATTATCTCCTATGACCTATCTTTGTTCATAGTGCATCCCTCCCACCCTCATTATGATTGAAAAAAAAATCCTTGATGGCAAAGAATTTACTCATCTTGGACTTCCCACCACTAGCTCCCAGCACAGTACCTTGGAATATGGGATGTATTTAATAAATAATGAATTGTTTGGCTGAGTTCAGTTGGTACCTTCATTTACTCCCAACTCTTTTGTGTTGTTTATGGTTACTTGAGTCTGGGACCACCTGACCAGGGAGACTCCCATGTCTTCCACCCCCAAACAATTGACATTGTCTGATATGTTAGCCTAATAGAATGTACAAGATTTGAGGTCAGGACAACCCCTTCAAGACCCAGCTACATTTTCTTACCTGTAATTGTGGTAAAATCATTTATTTTACTTCTCTGTGCCTCAATTTGCCCACCTGTAAAATGGAGATGATAATACCTGGAAATAATACTTGAATTTTTGTGAGGAAATGACTATGTGTGCCTATTCTGATCCCTCAAACTACAAATTGTTTCAGACTGGACCCAGTTGTTTCATTCCTTCTCTTAATGCAAGTTTACTAAGGAAATAATGAACAATGTAAAATAATGCATAGAGGTGAACAAGGATGAAGATAGGAAAAAAAGTTCATTGAATTTGATGATAAGCTTGTTTTATTCCATAAATTAAAATTAAAATTTTTAAAATAGTATAAAAAGGAAGGAATTAGCCATCAGAAGAGGTAGTAGTAGTAGTCGTCATTGTCATCATCATTAGTAACCTTGGAGAGGCCCTCACTTTTCCATCCTTAAGAATTCTGCACTCAAAGTAACCCAATCCTTCCCTCCAGCTTTAGGAACTTACATAGCGTATATTATTAATCTGGTAAAAGTGAAAACTACAAAAATGTATTCAGACAGGTGATTTTGTTCTCCTTTGGCATACCATTTCCACATGATAGCCCTGAGAGAAAAGTCCAGAGCTGCAGAGCAGTCTCCAAGCATCCTTGGGTATTTGTCAGCCTTCTGTCTTCTGCTTTGCCTGGGCCTTTGACATTAATCTCTCAAAATTAACACATGGAAGAAAGTGCAGTTACAGCCACATAATTCTGCGAAGAACTAAGAAAAAGGAAAAAAAAAACCTAGGGAAAGATTAGCAATGGCTAAATCTATAGATACAGAAATGTAAACCGTAAGTGTTACCCTCAGCAAGACCCAGGCATAGACTATGAAAGTTGTAAAGAGAAGAATGTAAAATGAAGCATAAGATATTTATAATTGAAGTACATCTTCCCCTAGGGATTCTATCACAACTTGATTTTTTTTAATGAAAATTCAGTCAACTGAATATTTAACTCCCCAAAGGAAAATACTCAGTTGTCAATTACACTCTCTGTGTGAAGAAACTAAATCTTAAAATGAAACCCAGTTTTGAATAATTATCACCTTGCTTTTGATCACTACTCTATAATATCATTTTAAAGGATTCCTCTTCGGCTGTGCTGGGTATGGATAGTTTTCGTTCTGGCCTTTTTACCCAAAGGATAGCAAATAGAATTTGATGCTAATTTTTTTTTTAACATTAAGTGCAGAACCTTATATTTAGCCTTATTAAATTTCTTCTCATTGACTTTGTCCGTCATTCCAGCCTTTTGAGATCTTTTGGATTCTTATTCTAATATATAGATCTTCCATTTAATTGCCCCATTGGAGGCTCTCCCTTTTGATTCTGGGACCAGTGGTGCAGAACCACTTTAAAGATTAAATTTCCCTTTGCAGGAAGAAAGAGCATACCCACAGACAAGCACTGGCTTTAGGGATGAAGGTCTTGCACTGGAAACAGTTAGGGAGGGCTTCTGGAGCTCATAGTGAGTGAAAGAATACAAAAAGACCCACCGACACAACTCTAACAAGAAAATTGGAAAGGCAATGCTACGTTGGCGGCCCTCTTTTGAAAACAGAAAATAGCCTTATTTATATACAAAGCAGGACCACGTCTTGTGTGGCTGCCACTGTTTCCCTGCTGTCAGTCAGGGCCTAGGAAGACTCGTTTGTGATGGCCTGGAGTCAGAGAAAGTGGAATGGCTGCCTTTGTCATCTCCCAAAAGAAAAATTTGTCTAAATAAAATTTAATTGCTTTTTTTTTTTTGGCTCTCAATTACCTTTAGTGGTATATCTTTATATATCTGAATACCAAGTAATACTTTTGGTTTCTATGACTCCAGCATATTTCAAAGCCTCTGGGCATGTTTACACAAGGGCTAGACAATTAAGTGGCTGGCTAGCACACCCAGGCCTGCTTTTCCCACCTACGCAGGCTGTCTTTCCTTGATAACCAAGGAAATTCCTGACTAAACAGATTGGCAGAACCTCTTGCCCTGAAGGCTGGCACACTCAGCCTTTGCTGAGTCAAGGGGGAAGGAGAATTATACTGGAGAAGACACTGGATTGGAAATACCATTTTCTTCCCCTTCCTCTCAGGCCTCACCAATATGGCCACACACAGTGGGGTCAGCAACAAGATCAGTTATATCTAAGTAGTCTATGGAATCAAGGCTGTCTAGACCAGAAGGCCGTCTTGGAATTGTCTGTGGAAACCCATAGAAGTCTAGCATAAACTCAGCAGTCATATTTTCCAAATGGAAAAGGGAGAGTCATAGATTATTAGAATTGGAAGGGAATTTAGAAGTTATCTAGTCTAGCCTCATATTTTAAATATGAATCCCCTTTACCATTCCTTGGACCTGAAATGGCTTTCTTCCCCACTTCCCTCTCCATCTGTGTCTATTGAAATTGGCTCAATCTATTCTTCACAGCTCATTTCAGGTGTTACCTTCTCCAGGAAGCCTTTCCTTTCTCTGACCTCTGGTAACTATTCTATTTATGTACATATAATCTATTTTGTATTGTAGTTATTTGTGTATCTTGTATTTCTCCTAATGTCCAAATAGGGACCTTGTCTTACTTATCTTTTGCTTTTAATCTCCTTCAGAAGCAACACAGAGTAAGAGCCTTATAAATAATTATTCTGATATCACCTACCTGAAAAGGCAGTATGTTCCAGTGGAAAGAGCCCGAGCTTTGGGATCAGAGTTCATGGCTTCCAAATCCATTTTTGACACTAACTTCCCAAAGCTTCAGGAGGAGGTTGAACTTGATGGCCTTTATTGTCCCTTCTGGCTCACTCTGGAGTCCTGTAGTACAGCAGAATCATTTTATGGAAGCACAAAGTAGCCTATTCAGATAGTTAGAAATAGAATCTTGTCCAAGATTAAACATCCCTACTTCTTTCATCTCGATGCATCACATGAAAAGATTTGGAGTTCCCTCACTGTCCTGATTACCATCCTCTGGACATACTTTGGGTTGTCAGTGTTGAGTTCTCATAAAATACAGTGCTCAGACCCAAATATTATATTCCAGCTATGGTCTGATTGAAGCAAAGTCAAGCAAGAGAGGGAATATCAGTTCCCCTTTTCTGGAACCTATACTTGTATTCATGCAGCCTGGGATCATAATGCCTTTTTTAGCCACCTAATATACTGTTGGACGGCTAGCTGGTGCAGTAGATAAAGTGCTGGACCTGGAGTCAGGAAGACTCGAGCTCAAATGTTGCCTCAGACACTTACTACCTGTGTAATCCTGATAAAGTCACATAACCCTGTTTGCCTCAGTTTCCTCATCTGTAAAATGAGCAGGAGAAGGAAATGGCAGAGTAGTCCAGTTTTCTTTGCCAAGAAAGCCACAAATGGGATCATGAAGAGTTGGACACAACTGAAAATCAATTGACATATACTATTGGACTAATCCACTAAGACCCCCAAGGTTTTTTTTTCTCATCATGAATGTCTCTCTAGCCACATCTTCATTTTATTCATGTGCTTTTGATGTTTTTGAGCCTATGTATGGGACTTTACAATTTATTCCTATTAAATTTCATCTCATTAGCTCCAGCCCACCAAACCACACAAAATGACAAACATATCAGGATCTTTTTAGCTCTTGAACATGTCTTCCCAGCTTCGTGTCAGTTTCAGATGGGGTTAGTAACACCCTGTGCCACATGGCTGCTGGTTACCATTCCAGCCAAGCCTTTACCCAAGTCATTGAGAGAAATGCTTAGGGCCAGCTTGTGGCTCTTCAGGACACCTTCCCTCTTTAATATTTATTAAACCTCTGCTGACCACAGAATGCAGCCAGCATCCCTCAGTTTACATATCTAGACTAGAAATCTGTTCACCCAATAGGAGGTGAAAAGCATGACCACAGTGACTCATTCGGGGTATGAGGAAAATCACATTATGTTCCCATTTTAAAGATTATACCATGCCCTGTTCCAGGGGGCTTTATAATTTGAAAGCAGGACCAGGAATGAAGTTTTCCTATTTGAGGTTACCCATTATAGCCCTATCTGGTGCTGTCTGCCATTTCTTTCTGCTCATCAGCTTGGGTCCTGGGGGTTGACATCAGTGTGAATGACCTTGAGATATGTTCATTCTGGCTTCCCGTGTCTAAATGCTTCTCTGAAAGTTTGAGTTGTTTGGAATGGGAATAATGAATGGCCACAATGAACTGTGTGCTTTCAATGCTGCAGTGATAGGGAAGTTCACTCATTTAGAGTGGCAGAATGCCTGCATGCCAGGGCAGGGGAGTTGCAGATGCAGGGCTTCTGTGGACAGGAGCTCTGAAGTCATCTACTTCAACCTGCCCAGTTGACAGATGAGGAGACAGAGACTCAGACTGGTGAATTAACTCCCCGCAGGTCCCACATGCAGTTGTAGCGCCATGTTCAGATCTTTCCCCCATTTCTCACTCCCTGGACTTCACCTCTTTCCTACCAGGTATCATCTCCCCACTTTCTAGCTCCTATTTATGTGTTGTCTTCCAAATAATCCATTCAAAATGTAACATTCCTTTGTTTCTTCCTTCCTCCCTTTCTTTTTTTAGGGAGTAAGGAAGCAATCAGGATTAAGTGACTTGCTCAGGGTCACATAGCTTACAAGTGTCTGAAGCCTGATTGGAATTCAGGTCCTCCTGACTCCAGGGCCAGTGCTGTATACACTATACCACCTCGCTGCCCCCACATTCCTTTCAAATATAATCTTGAAAGAATGCCTTTTATGTTTGTGTTTGTGTTTGTGTAAGGCATGGTGCCCGCTATATAGTAAACATTGATAAATATTTTATCAATCTCCCCTTGTACAGATAGAGCAGCATTGTTTAGTGAAAACAGAACAACACTAAAAGCCAGGAAACCTCTGTTGGAGTCCTGAGCATCTCTAGGTTTTGGTTACTCCATATGTAAAGTGGGAATAATAATCCTCACACTGTCTACTTTGTAAGCCTCAAGACTTGTAAAAATGTGAGCTATTATATTGTTCTCTGGTTTTCATTTTGCTCATGTATAAAATGATGGCATTGAACTAGATGATCTATTTAAAAAAAAAAGTCTTTTCTACCCCATAATATTCTTTTAGCCTGTGTCTTGGGAAAAAAATCCTTTGTAGTCTGATGTGCCCTAGGCGTGTATAGAAGACAATTGGGAGGCCTTTCAAACTTCCTCTGAGTGTCAGTAGACTTGAAATGAAGGTAGTTAGCAGTGCAGATGTGAATTTGCCTCTGACTTATAGTAAATAGAATAAACAAAACAATTAGCCCATAAGAATGCATTTATGAGAGATGCGGGTCCTGAGAATGGAATTTTGATGACTTTGAAAGCCAACAGAGCTTGTTCTTAATTGGGTCTGGTTTTTATTCAACATGGTTGAGTTTAACCTAATGGCCCTAATCATTTTAATGACCCTTAAGCCCAACCCCCCCCCATGTTGACTAGGGCAGTCTATTTGTAGATTGGCACCTCTGTCTGCTAATGAGTAAATTTCCACATATAGATCAGTGGGAAATGTGATTTGAGTAATATCTATCCAATGATTCATGTCTGCTGTGGAGAATCCCTGGCTCCAAGAGGATTTGAGGGTCCACAGGGCTTCTCCTATGTGGTATTTCAGGCCCCTGCCACCTGCTTATACTATGGAACCGGGCTAAGGAAGCTCTAGCCTGAGCAGAGTGTTTTAGGCATATTATAGAAGAGGAAAGAACACAGAAATGAGAGAGAGGACAGAACTGGAATGGGGCATGGAGAAAAGTCCAATTTAACTGTAATGGCATGTCATACACAAAGAGGAGTAATATATAGGACTAAACATTTAAAAAAAAAGATTGGAAATTTAGGTTGGAACCAGAAGGTCTTGAATGCTAGAATCAGTGCATGTGCTATGTGGTCATAGATAAGGAAAGTGAGACCAAAAGGGTAAAATCAGGCTCACACAGCTCATTGGAACTGGAACCCCTCATTTCTTGCCTTCTAATCCTGGGCTGTTTCTAGTGAAGCATCTGCTTTCCAATAATTAAACCACACATCTCATTTAATCTTCCCAAGGACACTGTGTGATTGGCAGTGTCAGCAATGTCTCCATTTTATAGACAAGGAGATAGAATCTCAGAGAAGTGAAATGACCATACCTCTAACCCATCACCATAGCAGTACAGCCAGGACTGAAAAGCCAGGTCTTCTGGCTCCATTTCTACCATATTGTGCTTAGTTTAAAAATCTGTTTATCAGATTGAGTCATATTGGGACAGCAGCATATCCTTTCTTCTTATTTTTTCCCATCTAGTGAGGTAACCAGGGTTAAGTGACTTGCCTAGGGTCATACAGCTAGTAGGTGTGAAGTATCACAGGTTGCATTTGAACTCATATCGTCCTGACTCTAGGACCGATTCTTTATCCACTGTACCACCTAGCTGCCCCCAGAAGCATATCCATTCAGTTGATAGTCCTTAAACATGAATAGCTACTCAGGAATAAAGGCAAATTCATAATGTATTTACCTTAACCAAGCTTTCATGATTTGGTTTATTTTTTTAAGAAGTGTATATGTTACCACAGCATTTTTAGGAGGATATTTACAGATTTCTCCCTTGGTACACTGTGATCATATTTTAATTGTCTTATATTTACTCCCCTCACTGTGTTCTCAGAAGGCCAAGGAAAGACTTCACTGACAGTAAAGAAGCAGAAACAGGCAGGGGGGGTGTAGGTTTAACAATGGCCAAGGTCTCTGTCCCTCCCCCTCCCCCAAGGTCACTGCTTATGTGACCAACAAATAATAGAACCATTGTGGAAATATTCCTGTGGAAATGACTCTCTGTTGTTCTGTATTATTAGTAGGAACTTAGAAAAAAATAACTATTGGTAAAGGAAAAATAATGAATCATGTAGAGGTCTGCTATATTTGGAATATATCCAAAGTGCATGCCATAGAGTGGTTACGAGTCATGATGTATAGTTCACTGGTGATCCATAAGCCTTGTAGTGGGACATCATTGCAGCTCCCTCTACTCCCTGGCTCCCTCCCACTCCAGCTAAACAAACTTCCTCCCAAACCCTACTGTTCCATCCTTTCCCTCCCACCTCTTCACCTTCTGTCCCACCCGTTCAGTCTGAAACAGCCTCCCCCTACCTCCATTTCCCATCCGCTAAACAAGGTCTACTCATTAGAAAAATTATGATAGCTCTCTTTTCCATAAACTTTTACAATTTACAAAGCACTTCCTCCCAATTAATCCCGTGGCATATATAGGGAGTGCAAGGTTTACCAACCCCATTTTGCAGATGAGGAAACTGAAACTCAGAAAAGTTAAGTCATCGCACAAGAGTTTTGCAGTTAATTGAGATCAGAAGATCAGAGATTTAGAGCTTTGAAGGACTTTACAGGCCATGTAATCCAGTCCCCTCATTTTGTGGATGAGAAACTGAGGCTCACAAAGGTCAGGCAGGTAAGAAAGCAGCAGAATCTTAGACCCCAGCCCAGGTCCCCAGACTCAAGGTCAGTCTCAACCCACTGTGCCCTGGTGCCTCAGAGCCAAGCCCTTTGAGGAAGGGTCCCTTCTTTAGTAAGAATAAAGCCAGGATATTGATTCTTTGCGAATAGTTTCTTTTAGAAGCTTTTTAGTTCTTTTTAGTATTTTATTTGAAAAAAACAGAAACATCTATTCGTATATCCTGTTTCATTAACCAATAAATTCCCTGATTTCAGTTTATTCCAACAAACCCTAATACCTATGAGGCATATAGTAGCAGGCCATGGGAATATGCACTGGAAACACAATATAACCCTTGTCCTCAAAGAACTTATGATCTTAGGGAATAATCATAATGTTGTTCAGTAGTTTTTCAGTCACATCCAACTCTTTATGACCCCATTTGGGTTTCTTGTCCAAGATACTGGAGTGGTTTGCCATTTCCTTCTCCAGTTCATTTTGCAGAGGAAACTGAGGCAAAACACAGTTAAGTGACTTGTCCAGGATAGTACAAAGGTAGTAAGTATCTGAGGCCAGATTTGAACCCACGAAGATGAGTCTTTCTGACTCCAGACCTGGCACTTTATCCACTGTGCCATCCAGCTGCCCCAAATAATAATGATAGCAACCATTATTTATCTAGCACATGAAGATTTACAAAGCACCTTACCTTAAATGCATAATTTCCTTTCATCTTATCCGAGAAGCACTGTGACATGATAGAGACGCTGTTGAACTTCGAGTCAGGAAGATCTAATTTTACATCCTTCCTCTAATATTGACTTAATGTGAACAAGATCTCTGAGCCTCAATATCCTCATCTGCAAAACAGGAATAGTACCCGTGATTCCGACCTTGCAGGGTCATTTTGGGGATCAAATGAGACAGTATGTACATGGCACTTTGCAAACTTGAAAATGCTACACAAATATTAGTTATGGTTATTTTATTATAGTTCCTTCCTTCTCTGTGGATTTGATGATCCCTTGAAAGGTAAACTTGCAATGGTACATGTGAGTGGAGAGATGTGGCCCTGATTGGATAAGATTTTTTCTTGAAAAGAGAAATAGAAAAGCTACAGGGCAAGATGATGTAAGGGGCAGATGTTGAATGGTGAAAGGAAGATTGCATTCCTATCTCCCAGAAACCTGGGCATATGGGGAAAAGCTGGTACCCTGAATATCCCATGATTCTTAGCATCTGCATCCCCAAAGGCTGCTCCGAGCAGACTCTCTGGGTGATACAGTTCTCTTCCTGGGTGAGCTGAGATGTTATCTTGCTCCCCAGTTACAGATGCCCCCTGACCCTTGTGTTTTCTTTTGCCTAAGCTACTCCAAATGGATTTCCCAATTCCTCTTTTACATGCTTTGATCAACATTTGCATTCTTTCTATAACTGTCTTTTGTGTTATAGCCTCGCGGAGAAGCTAAGCCAGCTGAGATTAAACTGACTGTTACCCTCCAGATCTGGGGCAGAACTACTTCCAGCTTCATCTCCAACCCCAACACACACACACACATACAGTGCCCCACTTGGCAGAGATAGACATGAGCAAAAATAATTTTAGAATGACAATCAAAGTGGCTTTTATGCAGAATCCCAAAAGAATCATTCTCCTAGACTGATGTGTAATAGTTATAATTCCATCCTAATACCCATCTTGATGATAGAAAGTGAGGGAATGAGCATCCTGCCACTACTGTCTTCCTTCTACCCACAAAGGTAGAACTCTAATCTCCTTAGAAATATGGGGTAAGTCATCTCTATATCTATACCTGTCTATCTGGATATAGATATTCCCATTCCATACGGTTCACGCAACATTTGTTACCTTAGTTATTACACTACTTGTGTGACCTTAGACAAGTCATGTAACATTTCTGAGCTTTGGTATACTTTTCCATAAAATGAACTGGTTGACTAGATGGTCTCCAAGGGTGTTTCTAACTTCAGATTTATAAGCAAGTATAACATAAGGCACAACCTGATTAGGGCAAAGGAGAAATCCAGGTAGTAGATTTAAAAAATTTGAGGACAAAAAGATCTCTTTTAACTGAGAGGAGGTGAGGTGGGGAGTGGAATCAGGGAAAGTTTTATGCAAGAAGTGGCAGTGAGCTGGGTCTAGAAGAGAGAGAGGCATTTCATAGGTAGGTAGGGCAGAGTCATGGCGAGAGCATGTTCTAGAGAGATATTAAAGATATCCCTTGCAAATGCACTGAGTTCTGGGAATCAGTGACTAGCTCAGAGTATCATCAGTAGTTCAGGTTGGCTGGAACAGAGTATATGGAGCCAAAGAGCATGGAATAAGTCTGGAAAGTGTTGGAACCAGATTGAGGGAGAGCCTTAAAAGCCAAATAAAAGATTTTGTAATAAATTTGTAAAATCCCCAAGGCTATAAAAACACCTGTTGCAGGTTTTTGAGGAGGGAAGTAAAGTGGTCAGGCCAGTGCATTAGAAAAATTACTTGAAGGGTAGATGTGGGAAAGAAAAATTGAAGACTAGTCTAGGTAAGAGCTGGTAAGGGCCTGGATGGAGCTGGTAAGGGCCTGGATGAAGCTGGTGGTGGTCACAGCCTGAGTAAGGTGGAGGGGTCAATTGTGAGAGAGGTTTTGTAGGTAAAATCAATAGGATTTGGCAGCTGATTAGCTATTAAGAATATGGGATAGGGAAAAGCCAAAGTAGAAAGTTTTGAGATTGAATGATTGGGAGCATAGTAATGCTATTACCTGAACCAGGGTAGTAAGGGAAGTTGTGGGGGGAGAGGGGAGGACGAAGCAGTTTTAAATGTGATAGAAAGGTCAAAGAATATGAGAACCAAGTAAAGGTCATTGGATTTATTAATTAATAGGCTACAGTGGTCTTTGAGAGAACAGTTTCAATACAGTTGATGGGAATCAAATTGGGAGAGCTTGAGGAGTAAGGGAGAGGAAGCAAATAATGTGTTCTTTTCTGGAATTTAGCCATGAAGAGGGTGGAAAATATGAAATAGCTAGAGGAGGAAGAGGATCTAGGGAAAGTTTTTTGTTGTTTTTGTTGGTAGGTTTCTTTTGTTTTCAAAATCTAGGGGAAGCCCTGAGGATTTTCATGGCCTAAGGAGAAGAGCCAGTAGAATGTGAAGTCAGATATAAATCTAGAGATGGGAGAGATCTTAGGAATCATCTAGTCTAGTTCTTATGTTTTGCCAAAAAGGGAAACTGAGGCCCATAAAAGTTAAATGATTTTTTTCACTCTGAATTAATTAATTTATTTTCTTCTTTACATCACTCATTTCCACGAGATTTTGAGTTACAATTTTCTCCCCAACTTTCCCCTACCCACCACCCCAAAACAGCTGTAAAGCCCCTCACCTAATCTGCTTTCTCCTATGAGTTAAATGATTTTTTTAAGGTCAAAGAGATAGTTTATAGCAGAGAGAGAGAGGATTTTGAAAAGTGATTCAGATGAACTGCTTCAAGGATAATACAGGTCTTTAAAGCAAAGGCTAGGTATGCAAGTATCAAGGATTGTAAAGGGGATTATTGTTCAGGTAGTTAGAACTACTTGAGGTTCCTTCATTCTTTGAGATTCTGTGAGGGAGAAAGGATGGAGGGAAGGAATGACTGATGGAGCAAGGTCATATAAGAGAAAGAAGAAGGTGACAAGGCTTAACTCTGTCTGGGAAGAGAGCACCCTGTATCCTCTGAGGTTAGACAGAAGGAAAGAAAGGGTGAAGGGAAAGAAGAGAGAGCAAAGGAGTGGATGAATAGGGAGGTTTCAGGGTAAAGAGGAGGGAGATAAGGAAGCTCATAATCGATGGTCTTCATCTTCTCAGTAAAGCAGGTAACCCTGGTATTGGAGCATTCTCTCTCACATGAAGACTCCAAAATAGTTTTTGAGGGTCTTTCACAGTAACTTGAAGTTCCCAGGGAAACCTGTGCCTCCACAAACTTTCTATGGCTCATGTCTTTCATAAAATCTCTCTGGCTCATATTTGACCCCAGTGAATCCCTGAGAATGTCAGAATATGGCTCATTTTGCTAGCTTAGAAGGGGATTTCAGCTCTTCCTCCTTTGTTCGGGGTAATAAATATCAACAACAGAACTATTTTTAGTTAATCTAGCCCCCCAAAATGCAGAGAGTGTATATTCTCACACTCTTAAACCATCAGGAAAACTTGTCTCCCCTTTCCAGAAGGTGAAAAGTAATCCTCCCCTGTGATATACCCTCCCTCTTCCCATGAAACTTATATAGACCCTACAACTGACACAATCATCAAAGGGGACCCATCAAGATTTCCAGGAATTCCTTGTTATAGGTGATTCCTGGATGTACTAATTTGTTAGCAGCAAAGACAGTGCCTGAATTTGCCCCTTCATCATTGGTTCCATCACTTTTTCAAAATTTCTGCCTGGTAGGGACTCTTCGGTACATATGGATCCCTTTAGGAACCACATGGCTTCTTTAACTTCCCTCCAGCTCACATGTTTAGTTTGACATCCCTGTCTGTTTCTGGATATTTGTGTGAATTCCTCTAACATCAAGAGAAACCTGAGGAAACCCCCTCAAAGGAGGGGAAACTCTTATTTTAATGAAGTAAGGTAACTACCAACCTTAGGAAATGAAGGTATCTCATGAGAGACCAGGGAGTGTGAGTCTGGAGATTCCATAGAATACTAAGGGTTAGAAGGAACATTAGAACTCATCTAAGGTAATTGTCTCATTGACAGAGTCCAGAAACAGGCTTAAGGAGAGAAGAATAGGCTTGAAACAACTGCTGAGATAGTCAATTAGAGATAAATAAAAGATCGCCATGCAGCAATGAGGACCCATTTAAGGTCTGATAGCATGAATTTGTGGTAAATCCAAACTATACCGTTTTATTACTTCTCCATTGGTATTTAGTGAATCAGAAGCAGGAACAGATAAGGTAGGCGTTGGAAATAACCCAGAGTTGAGAATTTAGCAACATGGGAAAAGGTAAATAGCAAAAGAATTTTAGGGGGAGGGAAGGTAGAGTAAATGCAGAACAGAAGTGATGAACTAGACAGACATGCCCCATACTATGGGTGAGGGGGAGTGAGGTAGAAAAATGGGTGATTTTTGGTCAGGAAGAAGAATTTTAGAGTTCAATATATTAATGAAATAGATTCAAGTGATAGTAAAGTAAACTTTCTCTGTGGGAAAGTAATGCGAGTTATAGCTGATGAATCTCATCAGGCAGGGTGTTAGAAGGATCATCGGTGTTAATACAGAAGTCATCAAAGGTACAGGTAGCATTTAGGGTAAAAAGGCAGACTGTAAGTCATGTGGTAGAGTCATTGGAGACAGTAGGAGAATGCAATGGAAGCTGACCAATAACAGTGGCAAAGATGTAACTAGATGAAGAAGGAATAACCATTATAAAAACTCCCCCAATATTCTCTAAGGTTTAGAATCAATAAAAGTATGTCAGTTAAGTGATGGTAATAGAGCAAGGTTTGAAACAGGCCTTGGTGAACAAGGAGTATGCCAATTCCTTCTCATAATCCTGAGGGTCTAATGAGGGGTCGAGATCTGAGGATCAAAAATGAGAAAAGGAGAAGCCTGCAGTAGCAAAGATAGCCAGAAATTTGGTATTGGCCCGGTAGAGAGCCAAGTTTCAGTTAGTACCCAGAGGAAGAATATGGAAATAGAAAAGGAAAATAAAGGCAATGGGGCCTTTTTATCTATTCTGCATGTAGTCTGCGTATATAAATATATATGCAAATAACATATAGGTATGTATATACATTTTTTCATGGACTTCCTCATTTGAATGTAAGCTATTTGAGGGCAGGCACAGTTTTTGCTTTTTATGGTCTCCATAACACTTGCTGTAATATTTGTCATGTAGGACAGGACAGAGACTGGTCCTGTTATTTCATTTGTATAGGAAATTCCCTCCACCAAGGCAAAGCCGTATCTTCTCTACAATGTATAATCTAAAAGATTTGCCTAGAGCACTCACAAGTCCCACAGTCAGTCAACCAGTATGTGCCAGAGGCAGGACATGAACCCTGGTTGTTCCAGTTCCAAGGCTAGCTTTTTATCCATTATGCCATGCTACATGACACATAATAAAACTTAATAAACACATATTTGATTGATTGATTGAATAGGGCAGGGGTCCCAGAGAGCACATTGGAAGAAGAGAGCAGATAAAAATAGGACCTAGTAAAGAACAGGGCTAAGCTGAATTCAGAAGAAAGTGCTGAGAACAGGAACAGGGCAAGGGGGCTTCACCTGGTACTTTGCAATAGCAGAGATTAAAGCATCACACAACCATCTCTCCTTTATTGATTGTAAACCTTACAGAATGATATAAGGGTGAGTTATTATAAAGATTATTCATTCCATCTGTTCACTTAAGGAAGTTAAGATTGGCAGGAGAAATATCAGGTATGCAAAAAGTTGTCAAATAAATCAGTCCCAAGGTTCTAAATAGAATGTTAGTGTAATGGGGCCTTCCCAGAGCCCTTGAATGTCTGACTTAAATTACACTGGAGAAAGGCCATTGGTTATGGTAGCATAAGGAGGCTGGAGCCAGAAGGGAGCTTTCAAAGGTGAAGGCAGCCCTCTGTCTTTTGAATGTCCCCCGTAATGGCTAACACACTATAAGGACTCAATAAGTAATTAGCTGAGTAAATCTAGTAATTGGTTGTCTTCTTATACAAAATGATTAATACATAAATGTTTTACATGATTGCACATGAATAATCTGTATCTGATGGGTTGCCATGTGGGGGAGGGAGGGAGGAAAGAGAGAGGGACAGGGATAGACTTTGGGAACTCAAAACTTAAAAAAAAATACAAATGTTTAAAAATTGCTTTAATATTTAATTGATGGAAAATAAATACACATACACACATACACATACATACAAATGCTAGACAACCAAGAAAAAATCTAGTAATCAATCAGTCCTTCACAAAACTTAGTATCATTTCACCAAAGCTCCTGTGGAGATAGAATTAGTCTAGCAGAGGCTAAGTAGGTAAAGTGCTGAGCAGGTGAAACTATGGAACTTAAAAATATTTTTTTTGTCTTTTTGAAGGGGGGAAAGCAGGAGAATTGGGGCTGAGTTGCCAAAGGTTACACAGCTAGTGTCAGGTATCTGAGGTGGGATTTGAATTCAGGTCCTGCTGATTCCAGGGCCACTCACTGTACCACCTAGCTGCCCGAAACTATGGAACTTTGAGCCCACTGCCTTTTTTCTCTCTATTTAATTATTTTATTTATTTTCTTGTTTACATCATTCATTTCCATGAGATTTTGAGTTACAAATTTTCTCCCCATCTTTCCCCTACCCCCAACCCCAAAACAGAGATCCCACTGTAAAGCCCTCCCCTGATCTGCTCTCTAACTTTCTGGTAGGGCAGGGAGAGTCTCCCTACTCCAGTGCCTGTATATCTTCATTCCCAGTTGCATGTAGTTAATAATAATAATTATTATTATTATTATTTTATACATATATTTTTTTAACATTTGATTATAGAACTTTAAATTCTAGATTCTTTTGGTCCTTCCCTCGTCACCCACCCCCACTGGAAGGACAAGCAATTCAATACAGGCTGTACATGTGTAATTACACAGAACATCTCCACAGTGGACATATTGTGAGAGACTGATTATATGTCCCTCCTTCCTATCCCAAACACCCTGCCTTGTTCTATTCTCTACCCTGTCCCTGTCCCTTTACAGAAGTGCGTGCTTCTAACAACCCTCCCCTGCAACCTGCCCTCCCTTCCATCATCCCACTTCTCATCCCCATTCCCCCTACTCTCTTCTGTGGCAAGATACCCAGTTTAGAGTTTATGTCATTCCTTCCTTAAACCAAATTCAATGAGAGTAAATGAAAGTTATAACAGTTATCCCTTGCCTCTTCTATGTGGGATGATTAACCCCATTTTGTCTCTCCCTGTCTCCTCTCATTCTAGTCCTCTCCAAACCTCATAATTTCACCTTTTAAAGTATCATCCCTGCATATTCAATTGATCCTGGACCCTCTATGTACACATATACACACATGCTCAGTTATGTATTCATACGCATATATATCCTCCTATATAGACATATGTGTAGGTATACAAATATATATATACATTTGTATTCCCTTCACCTATCGTTATACTAAGAAAAGTTTCACAAGTTACTATTATCATTTTTCCATATTGGCATGTAAATAGTTCAACTTTGAAAAGTTTCTTATGATTTCTTTCCCATGTTTACCTTCTCATGCTTCTTGTGTTTGAATGTCAAATTTTCTGTTCAATTCTTTTTTTTCAGCAAGAATGTTTGAAAGTCCTCCATCTCACTGAATGACCATATTTTCCCCTGGAACATTATACTCAGTTTTGCTGGGTAGGTGATTCTTGGTTTTAATCCTAGCTCCCTTGATCTCCTGAATATCATATTCCAGGCCCTTCTATCCCTCAATGTAGAAGC
>CM053594.1:95747386-95790132 GCA_028646575.1 Pseudocheirus occidentalis
TTCTTTCAAGTTCTGTTTTGTCCTCTGATTCTAAAATATCAGGGCAATTTTCCTTGAGAATTCCTTGAAGGATGCTTTCTAAGTTATTTTTTTGATCATGGCTTTCAGGTAGTCCAATAATTTTTAAATTGTCTCTCCTGGATCTATTTTCCAGGTCAGTGGTTTTTTCAAGGAGATATTTCACATTCCTTTCTATTTTTTCACTTGTTTGTGTCTGTTTAATAGTATCTTTATTTCTCATAAAGCTATTTGCTTCCATTTGCTCCACTCTAATTCTGAAGGAATTATTCTCTTCAGAATGCTTTTGAGATTCATTTTCCATCTGGCAAATTTGACTTTCTAAGGCACTCTTCTCCTCGTTGGCTTTTTGGACCTCTTTTGCCATTTGAGTTAATTTGTTCTTTAAGGTGTCATTTTTTTTCAATCAGGTTATGGGCTCTCTTTTCATGATTTTCTCGCATCATTCTCATTTCTCTTCCCAATTTTTCCTCCACTTCTCTTATTTGGTTTCAAAGTCCTTTTTAAGCCAATCTATGGCTTGTAGGCAATCTTCATGTTTCTTGCAAGCATTTGATGTGGGAGTTCTGACTGTGTTGTCTTCTTCCCATTCCATGCTTTGATCCTTTTTGTCCCCAAAAAAGGCTTCTAGAGTTTAATTGCTGCTCTTACTCTGCTTCCTTTTCCTACTCATATTGGCCAGTCAATTAATTGTTTGATTTTTTAGCTCTGTGGAACTCTGCTTCCAGGGGGGAAAGCTCTGTCCCAAATTGCAGGGGGTTTCACAGCTGCTGGAGCTATTAGAGGAGTGCTGCAGCCCCCACCAGCTTTGGCTTGCTGAAAGCACACCCCAGGATCACCATCCAAGACCACAATCCAGATCCAGGCCACTGAACGCCAAAGCACTTGGCCTCTGATCAATCACTTGGCCCCCCTGAAATCTGCAGGCTGGGAGCTCTGAAACAGCCACGTTGGAGGCAGCTGCCATTTCTGCTGCTTGTGCTGCTTCTGCTGCTTCCTTGCCCTGGGGGCAGTTCAGCTAGACCACTTTTCTCCTCCAAATTTAACTGAATTCCACTGACCTTTCTCTTAGCCTTATTTCTTCTGGCTTGATAAATCTGAAAACTGCCACAAGTGCCACCAAACCACTTTCCTGAAAACTCCAGCTGCGGCTCCTCCTGATCCCCCTGGGACCAGGCCGCGGTTTCAGGTGGGCTGATTTTAAGTTCCCAGCCTGTTGTGATGAGCCCCACCTGCCAAGCTGCCTTCAGTGAGAGATGTGTTTTCTGTATTTTTCTGAGTTTTGGAGCACAATAATCTGTTTAGAATCATATTTTATGGGTATTTAAGGTGGCTGTGTGGGAGCTGCAAAATCTTGCTGCTTCTACGCCACCATCTTGGCTCCCCTACTGCCTTCTTAATTCCTCTTATCTTCTATATAACACTTAAGCTTGATTATGTTATTATTTAAAATATCAGTAATTCATAGTTAATATAGCTTTACAGTTTAAAAAGTTCTTTTACAACAAGCCATCAAGCTACCATAAGTATACATTCAGGTTTTATTATATCCATTTTGCGGATGAAGAAACTGAGATTCACGGGGGTGAAAGGGATTCCTACCTAGGGCCAATGATTCTAAGAGCAACTAGTGAGAATTGTTATTAATAGGCTGAAAAACAGGCACTGTCCCTGTGATTTCATTGATACTTGGAATCTTACATGAGGAAAGTTATTCTACCAATGTAGCTTGGTGCCTCTTCTGCGACTTGTAACTTTTTTTTGAGGCAGTCAGAGTCAAGTGACTTGCCCAGGGCCACATGGATGGTATCTGAGGTCACATTTGAACTCAGGTCCTCCTGACTCTCTCCATTGCACCACCTAGCTGTCCCCTGCAACTTATCTTCTTAAAGAGCTTACCTAGAGCACCAGGCGGTAAAATGATTTGCCCTATACAGCTAATAATATGTCAGAGTTAGATTTTCCTGGCTCTTTGTCTCTAATGCCATTCTCTCTCTTGTAATTATTGTTATTATTATTAATAAAGAAATAACAAGGATAATTGTAATAGCATAGCTATCCTATCCCATCTCATTTGATCTGCTTACAGTAACAGAAGTTAGTTCTAAGTTGTCTATCCATGTAAATATCATTGTAATGTAAAAATATAAGAAAGACATTCAAAGTAGAGCTACCTGGAGGAATCCCCCTCCCACCAAAAATACTGAAATCCTGACTGAAAAAATATGGTTGTTGCATTAGTAGAAATCTAGATGGAAAAACATAAAGGCATTTTTAAACATTTCTTGTGCTCCCTGAATTGGGTGGGGGAGGCTGTTTTATTTTGTTATTATGTAGTTTGATATTTTGGTTTTAGTCTGGACCTGTGATTTAAATGGTGTGGGGAGTTACTGGCAAATAATGTATAAGTTGTCTGTAACAAAATCTTAGTTGCCTGCAGCACTGAGAGATTTTAGTGTTTTGCCTAAAGTCACACAGTTAGCTTGTCTTATAAGTAGAGCCTGAACCCAAGGGTTTCTAATACCAAGGCCAGCTGTTTGACCATTGTGGTAAATAGCTCCTGCCTCTTCACTCTCTGTTATAAGTAACAAATAGCACAAGACTCCTGTAGGTGTGACCCTTGCTTCTAATCAGTTAGATTTATTTGGTCATTATAAAAAATAGGGACACAGTGCCCCAATAAATCATTTACCCTGTCTTTTTACCAAGAATCTCATTTATATGGGTGTTGGTTTTAGAGGGTTTTTTGGGTTTTGGTTTTTCTTATACTGCCTCAGTTCAAAGACCAGCTCTCTGAAAGATAAGCCTTTTCATTTCATAATAAGCTAGACTTTAATAAACAAAATAAAACAAAAAGTCATCTAGGCTTACCATAACAAGGATTGATTGAAAAAGCAGGAAATGAGTAGCCTAGAGGGCAGAGAGAACAAGGAACAATGGTTGGAAATTATAGGGAAGGGTTTACCACTTAATATGAGGAAGAATTTCTTTAAAATGCACTGGTACATTCTTCAACCCTGGAGAGTTTCAAGTGAAGGCTGTTAGAGGTTTTATAGTGAGGATTCATGCTTCAATATAGATCGGACTGGGTTACCTTCTGAGGTTTCTTCTAAGACTTAAAAATTATATGTATGCAAATTTCCAAGATGACATTAATAATTTTGGAATGGAAAATTACAAAAGTATAGTTGGTTTTGATGCTTTCTTATGTCCCCATGCCCATTGGTGTGCTGGTAAATGTTTAACACCTGGCTCCCAAAAAATGAATATTTGATGTACTTTTAAATTTAATCTGCATTATTTAACATGGTCTCCATAATTTTCTCAAATCTAAATAATCAACAAAACAATTAATAAAGCCATAATCTGTAGCATTTGCCAATTTCCAAGGTGTAAATGCTCACACTGAAGCTTTAACAATTGGCTCATGAGCCCTAGCACACACCTCCATACCAATGGAGCTCTGTATAGCAAGCAATGAACTAACTCTTTTCTGAGCAAGAATTAGTTATCAGGATAAGGTGAACTCTTCAGTTGTACAAGTAAAAGACTGGGTATCCTTTCTCTCACCCATTCCAATAAAAGATAGAAAGCTAATTTACCTTTCCTAAAAGCAGTTTAGAATCATAGAGTAATTACGAACTACTGACTCCTCGGCAAAGCATTAAGGAAAGTCAGTTGCTATTCTTTGTAGAGGTTATGACATAAAATAATACCACTACTCTTTGTCGCCCTTGCTAGTGCAATGAAAAGCAAGCTTATGACGTAAACTTGCCAGGTGACAAACCTGTTTTATCAGTGAAGAAACTGAAGCCCAGAGAAATAAAGGGACTTGTCTAAGGTCACAAAACTCATGAATGACAGAACCAGGAATAGAACCTAGATGTTCTTACATCTATATTCCTGAATACCTCCTTGGCACTCATATCACATCATATCATTTGTTTAAAGGTAAGAAATACAGATAGACTGTCAATTAACTAGACAAATACATCAAGGATAAAAGAGATCATTAAAATACACTTGTCATTCCAAAATTACTTTAGTGATTAGTTTCAACTCATCTCCATGCTTCAGACTATTTTTTTAAATCAGGGCAACTCAAAAGCAGCAAATTAAATGATTAAACTTTTATTTTATGTTCTTTAATCTGTACTGTTGGTTGATGAAGATGTTAAGGAGCAGGGCAATGAGAGAGGGGCGTGTTGCCAGGGAGAAAGAACTAGAATTGGTTATTCACAGATTAGGTAACCCAGTTCACACTAATTGAGAGCTAGTTATAACTATGTCTAGAACTTGTACCTGGCAACCATACCAGGATTTGCAAAGGCAGAAGAGAGATACAGCAAGACAAATGTTGTAATAAAAAGAGCGCAGCTGATGGAGCAATCATACTAAAGTTCAAAATCCTCCAGTGCTGCTGTGTAACCTTGAGCAAATGACTAAACCTCTTGGGCCTTTATCTGCAAATGAGGGACGGGGGCCAAATGTTCTCCTTTATTTTATTCCTTTTTAAAAATTCTAAATTTAACAAACATCAAATTAAAATATCAAATATCAAAATAAAATTCACCTTACATATAAGTAGAACAGAAAAAGAGGATCATGTATGAAACAGTGAATCTTCTATATTTGGCTTTTTTCCCTTTAAATTTATAATAAATTCATTAAATAATTTTCAGTTTGGAATTTTTCTTGTTTATATTTCCTTCTGGCCTTTCTTGTGTTTTCTGTTGTGCATTTTTTAAAAAGGCTTCAATGATCCTCATTTCTTTCTTTTTTTGCCATCTCTTATCACTAGCTTTCCCTCTTCCCCATTCATATGCTATTTTAAAAAAACCCTTATTTTAAACCACATGTAATTTACATATATTTATATATGCATATTATATATACATGTATTATGTGTGTATGCACATGTATAATGTACATAATAACACAAATATTTTTCATTTCCTTTCAGCAGTCACCAAAGATGATATATCGTGTCTTAGTTTTCTAAAGTTCTATTTAGGTGCTTAACTTCCTTCCTGTTTATCATTTTGTTAGATTTGTCTAGGTCTGAAAGGGTTACATTGAAGTCGAGCAATAAGCAATGAATCAATACATTTCTATTAAGTGCCCACACTGTGGCAAGTATTGTTCTTGGCACTGGGGATACAAATACAAAAATTAAATAATTTTTACAATGAACATATTCTAATGTGGGGACAACAAGTATATATGTGTATATGTCTATCTGTATATACACACATATATACAAATACATATATACAAACATTTACAAATTTATTTAAGTGTATCCATATCTATCTCTGTGTGTGTGTGTATGTATACATCCAAAGGAGCTAAGTACAATATTTTTGGGGAGGGAGGGCACTAGCAGTTAGTGGAATCAGAAACAGCTTCCTAGTGAAGAAAGTTCCTGAACTACATGTTAAAGTAAGAGAGGCAGAGATGAGAAGAAAGTGCATTCTAGACGAGAAGGATGACCACAGAAAAGCAACTAAGATATTAGATGGAATGTTGTGTGTAAGAAAAAAATAGGACAATTTAGCCAGATCACAGAGTATAGTGGGAATGATAATATCCTATAAGGCAAGAAGGGTAGGCAGAGGCAACTGGTTGGATATGTGGGAAAGGGAGGATTGAGGTTTTGTTCCTTAGACCTAGGAAGGATGCTGCCAACAGAAATAGAGAAGTTTGGAAGATAGAGTTCTTGGACAAAAATAATGGGTTCAGTTTTAGACACACTGAGTTTAATATGTCTCCAGGACATAAAGTTTAAATGTCCAAAAAACAGTTGATGATCCGGTTTTGAAACTTGGAAGAAAGACATGACTGAATATATAAATATACATAGAAGAGAAGGCTCAGAACGGAAACATATGGATGCCCACATTTGGGGGTGTGATGTGGTTGATAAGTCAGCAAAGAATACTCAAAAGGAGTCAGGCAAATAGGGAGAAAACCAGAAGAGTAGTATCACAAAAATCCAAATAGTAAAGAGTATGTACAAGGAAAGGATGATCAGCTGTGTCAAATGCAGCAGACTAGTTAAGGAGGATTAAGACTGAGAAAAGACTATCATTGAAGAAACCATAGATAATTTTGGGTAGAGCAGTTTCAGTTGAATGATGAGGTCAAAAACCAAATTGCAAAGGATTGATGAATTTTTCAATTATCATTTATGTCCTTCCCACTCACTTGTAATCAAAAAAAAAAGAAAAGAAAAAAAAAATTCTAGTATCTTGACTTGTTTTCCAGGTCAGATGATTTTGAAAGGAAATATCTTAGATTGTCTTCTATTTTATTTCAGTCCTTTGGTTTTGTTCTTATATTTCATGTAGTCTCATGGAGTCATTGATGTCTTTGAACCATTATAATTTTTCAGGGAGTCTGTTTTTTAGGCAAGGCTTATCACCCTTTGTTCTAAAGTATTAATTCTCCTTCCAACTCTTTTCTTTATAACTTTTCTTTTGTTTATAATATCTTGCTGAATTTTTCCATGTGTAGCCAAAACATGTTTTTATCTGAAGTTCCCTTTTTATTTATTATGATCTTATTTTCTCCTTCTGAGTTTTCCTCTTGGATGATTCTTAACTCCTGATATATAATACATAGTATCTTCTGTCTTCTTCTGTTTCTTCATATCTTTAGCTTCACTTTTTGATTGGGATTTGGTTCCAGGACTAGATTCTCTTCCTACCCCCATATTCTTGGGTAGGTGGGCCCTGTTTCATCCTGACCTCGTTTTCCTATGTTTTTACTATTGTACTTGCATTTCCCTTCTTAGACTTCAGTGTACCCAGTCAGAGCTCTGTGCTTTCCTGCCCCTAATCAGGGCATTGAGTGGTTGTTTGTCCTTCCTAAGGGATAACTTTGAAGATGATCAAGTGTTTTCAAACCCATCAGACAGTTGAGGAGGGAACATGTGAAGACTTCCTCTGGTGAAATGGGTGGATGAGAACAGTTTGTTTCAGAGGCCATGAAGGCAGCCAAAGCAGGAGCTGTGGAGTGCTTAAAGCATGGTTCAACATTGAAGATGCCAAAGGCATCTACTGTATCCCAAGCTATTGCCAGACAGAGAGAGTGTGTATTCACATTCCTACTCTGACATTTATTGCATAAGTGAATTTAGGCAAGTTACAGGGGTTCTGGGCCTCAGGTTCTTCATCTGTAAAATGGCGGAGTCCAGTTGGAAATCTATCAACTTATGATCTTCAAAAACCAATTCTAGACCTAAAAGTATCTTGAAAGATACTACTAGTTAAGGAGGATTAAGACTCCAAATCTTTCCTTCTATAAATGAGGAAATTAAGCCTTGAGGAGGTTAAGTGATTTACCCAAGATTATATAGGCATTAAGTTTTGGAGTTAGGATTTGAACCTAGAACTTCTAACTTCTAAGCCAGAGTACTTTGCACCATACCACTGCCTTCATGAAATCAGATACCAAAAAATACTCTGGTAGTTGAGAGCCGAGGCAGATTTAAAATTCAGGTCTTATGGCTACCAGTTATGAGGTATCTCATATTTCTCAGTCTATATCACCAGATGTCGGTTTCTAGAAAATTCTAAAAGAGGAAAAGAAAAAGAAAGTCAGGTGCTTACCATGACAGTGTGGTCATTCCCATAAAACATAGGTGCGGAATGTGTTCTTTGTGTTTTTGCACTCGAATGAAAAATGGTGTAAACAGCCTCTATCCAGAGAAGTGGAAAGTGTCCTGTGGGGAGGTGTTGATTTGTCTCTTTGAACTCCATTGTGAGAAACAAGTTTTCTTAATGAATCTGATTCTAAATGTGCTGATTGCAGATGAATTATAGATTTCAAGATGAGCCTACTCAGATGACTAATTTTTTGGAAACCTGAATTCGAATGATAGAGAGAGCAGGACCTGAAAACGTTGCCATACAACAATGCAAGAAACTTCACAGCGTGTTCAAAGGCAGCAGTAAGAGGAAAATTTCCATTCTTACCCCAGTTAGAAAACTTCCTGCTTGAAAAGAAAAGTTTACCTTGACCTCTAAAAAAAGTCTCATTTGGTGGGGCTGTGAATTGAATGAATTTTTGCTGAGCAAAAGAATAAATGAGTGAGGAGGGTCAAGGAGTTGTTTTTTTTTAATGGACAGTACTGCCCACCTATTGGCTCCTGGCAAAGGAAGAGCTATTGGGTAATGATGAGCTCGTTGCTCAATTTAACTAAGCCTTGCTTTTTGGTATTTAGTTGACAAAGAGAGAAGAACTAGATCTGTTGTTGGCTAGAGTTTCTGGAACTTAAGGTATTCTTCAGCATCACCAGTCAAGTGCAGGTCAACCTTGAATGAACTGTCTACCATGAGCAAGCATACCAACCTCATAAATGGCTCATTTTTTCTGATTCCAGTTGAGCAGAGTTTACATTTCATACTTAAAATATCACTCAAAGGGATGGTGAGTGAGCTGTGGAAATTTTATCATCCTCAAGTAAAGTAATTATGAATTTTATGGCTGAAACATAGAACTTGAGGTCAGCAACTCAGTGCTACAGCACCTGTTTCCCATTCTACAATATAAAAGAATGAAGCCTTTTTCATTTGTCCAATTCTATATCCTCAGCAGGATTTCTCATGAAAGAGAACGTGGAATAGTGGATAGAGTGCTAAATTTACAGAGTCAGGAGACCTAGGTTCGAAATCCAAGTCATCTCTTTACTGAGTAAAGTACTACCTTTCCCTGCTGGGAAAGCCTTTGGGCCTCACTTTCCCTTCTATAAAATTAGCAGGTTTATCTCTAAATCCCATGATTATGTACAGATTGGATGAGAGTTAGCTACTGAAGAATCTGGATGATTAATATTTATATAGTGTGCTGAGGTTAATAGAGTACTTTACTTATAGCAAACCTGAGAAGTGGATTAGTGTCAGTAATTTTTATTCCCATTTTAGAGATGAAAAAAAACATAAATTCAGAGAAGTTTAAGTGATATGCCAAAGACAAAAAGTAATTAAAGCCAAAACTGAAACCCAAGTCTTTTGATCCTAGTTGCAAGGCTGGCCCAGTGCTCTTTGTACATCAAAAAAGCCAAGAAACATACTAGTTTTATTTACTGCATATATTTTAAATTTCAAGAAAAAAAGAATTTTTAATAAAATTTTATTTTTTGTTTTATTTTTAAAACTTTTTTATTTTTCCCTCCAATTACATATAAAACAATTTTAACAATTATTTAAAAGTTTTAAGTTCCAAATTCTAACCTTCCCCACTCCTGGAGAGGGTAAGCAATCAAATGTAGGTTATACATGTACAATCACATAAAACATTTCCATATTAGTCATTTTGCACAAGAAGACGAATAAAAGAAAAAGAATGAAAGAAAGAAATGGAAAAATAACATGCTTCAGTCTGTATTAAAACAATATCAGTTCTTTCTCTGGAGGTGGGTAGGGTGCTTCATGATTAGTCCTTTGAGATTGTCTCAGATCATTATATTACTGAGAATAGCTGAGTTATTCACAATTCTTCATCAAACAGTACAGCTGTAACTGTGTACAATGTTCTCTGTCTGTTCACTTCACTGTGCATCATTTCATATAAGTCTTTCAAGGTTTTCTTCATCCTGGCTTGTCATTTCTTATTCCATCACAACCATATACCACAGCTTATTTAACCATTCCCCCGACTGATGGGCATCCTTTTCATTTCTACTTCTTAGACACCACAAGAAGAACTACTATAAAGATTTTTGTACAAACATGTTCTTTACCATGCTTTTTTGATGTTTGGGGGATATAAACCTAGCAGTAGTATTGCTAGGATCAAAGGGTATTGAATTTTTATAGTCTTTTCATCATAGTTTCAAATTGTTCTCCACAATGGTTGGATCAGTTCACGACTCCACCAACAATGCATTAGTGTCCCAGTTTTCCCACATCTCCTCCAACATCCATCATTTTCCTTTTTTGTCATATTAGCCAATCTGATAGATGTGAGGTGGTATTTAACAGTTGTTTTAAAGTGTATTGTCTAATCCATAGTGTTTTAGAGCATTTTTCACATACCTGTAGATAGCTTCGATTTCTTTGTCTGAAAACTGCCTATTCATGTCCTTTGACCATAAAAGTTTATTTTCTAAGAAAAATTGTCTGCCTTCTCTCCCTTTCACCCCTATACACCATACCACCCCAGTTAAGAAAGAAAGAAAACAAAACATTTCTTATAAACACAAATAGACAAAACAAATTCTTGCATTGGTCATGTCCAAAAGAATATGCTGCACTCTGAGTCTGTCACTTCTTTCAGGAGGTGGATAGTATGCTTAGACATGAATCCCCTGGAGATGGTCATTACATTGATCAGAATTCCTAGGACCTTCAAAGTTGTTTGTCTTTTCGAGATTGTTGTCACTATATTAGCCATTTTCTTAATTCTTCTCATTTTACTCTACATAAGTTTATAAAATTCTTCCCAGGTTTCTCTGAAAACATCCTGTTCATCACTTCATACTACACAATAACATTCCATTACACTTATTTACTGTACTTAACTATTCAGCCATTCCCTAATTGGTGGATACCCCTTCACTTTCCAATTCTTCGCCACCACAAAAAGGACGGTTATAAATATTTTTGTGCCTCCTTAGTTTGTTTTGCTTAGGAATACTCCCTTTATCTATCTTCTTATTCTCTTCTTCTTTTTTTATTCTTCCTCCTTTTCTCCCTTCTCCCCTTTTCTTGCTATTTACACATTAAATGAAATATATTTCTGTACCTGTTTGTATGTCTATTTTTCCCTCCTTGAATCAGGTCAGATGAAAGCATTAACCACTTCTCCCACATTGCTGTGTGCCTGTATAGATAGCTACTTTTGTACTTCAGTTACATAGATCATTTTCTCCATCCTTCTTATCCTGTCCTCCTCTCCTAGCCTAACAAGTGTATTTCTCTTTTCCTCCCTTCCCAGTCTTCTTTTAAGATCAATGAAATATAATAGAACCACTATCAGGGCCTGTGTCCAATCTAATCCTTCTATGACCTTTCATGAATAATAGGATTCTCAGGCGACATGTCTCATATCCCTATATCAGAATGCAAACAGCTTATCTTTATGTATTTATGATAGTTCACTCGTGTTTACTTTTTTTGTATTTCTTTGGACTCCTATATTCATACTTCCATTTCTCTGCAACTTTGGTCTTACCATCAGGAATGCTCAGAAGGCTTTTATTTCATTAAAGATTAATTTTACTTACACACATGCACATACACACACATGCGCACGTGCACACACCTGTAGGATTACACGTTTACACATAATTTTTTTTAGGTTAAATTATTCTTGGTCGTAAACCTATATCCTTTACCTTCTGGAATACTGGATTCCAAGCTGTCCATTACTTAATAGTGGTATCTGCTAAATTGTGTGTGTGACACTCTGGCTCTTTTTTACTTAAATTCTTTCTTTCTAGCTGTTTGCAATGTTTTTCCTTGACTTGTAAACTCTAAATTTTGTCTATTATGTAACTAGGAATTTTCATTTTGAGGTATCTTTCAAGAGTTGACCAGTGGATTCTTTCTGTTTCTACTTTGCCTTCTGGTTCTAAGAGATTTCAGCAGTTTTCTTTTATGATTTTTTAAAATCTGATGTCTAGACTTTTCTTTTTGTTCATGGCTTTCAGGTGATTCTTAAATTATCTCTCTTTAGTCTGGATTCCAGGTTAGTTGTTTTGGCTATGAAATACATTACACTTTCTTCTATTTTTGACTTTGTTTTAATATTTCTTGTCATCTCATGGAGTTATCTTCTAACTTCTATTTGGTACATTCTAGTTTAGAAGCAGTTTGTTGCTTGGACAAAGTTTTCACTTGTTATACTAAACTGTTATTCCCTAATTCTTTCTTTTATAGATCTTACTTTTAAGTTTTTCCTCTAGTTCTCTAATTTAATTTGTAAACATTTTTACTCTTATTTTTAACTCCTTTTTCATCTCTTCCAAGAATTTTAGTTGAACTTGTGCCCTACCTACATTTTTCTTTGAAAACTTGCTTGTAGCTGTTTTAAAGTCATTCTTTTCTTCTAGGTTTGTGTCTTGAGTGTCCCTAATAGTTTTTTATGGTGGCAGTCTCTTTTTTGTTCATTTTTCCATCCTACTTCCTGAATTTACTTGATATTAGAACCAGGCCATGTATTTTTCTGGTGCAAGTATGTGAGCTGGTCCTGCTGCTACTTTCTTGTGGTGCTGATTATTGAATTATTCCAGGACCTCAGAGGCAGCTCACATTGTAGAATTGTTAAGCTTTTAGTACCCCAAAGCAGTCTGATTCATGGCAGAGTTCCAGCAGACTGCTGCTGGACTCTACCACTATCAGACAACAGGAAAACTCTGCTAGTTCAGAGTGACAGAAATACAGGTTTCCCTTTGGTCTGAGATTCCTGTCCTGGTTATTCCTTTGTAGTCTTCAGACTGGGTTGGAAGCTGGAACTGAGACCCTGCTCCGTCTAGGGTCAGAACCATACAGCTTCTGCCGACTTCTGAATCTATTCCTTGTTCATTTCACAGTGTAAGTTCTGTTCATGGTGCCACTTAGCTATTTAAAGAGAGTAAATGAAATATCATGCATTTAGGCTGTCCATCATGTATTCCTCATGCATACCACATCATCAGCTCACCTTCTTCAGACATTTGCTTCTCTGATAACCAACCTTACGTTTTTTTGTATAATATGTGGTTGTTAATGTGCTACAGACTACTCATGCTCATCATGTGCCCTTCCATGTGTAACAGTAATCAATTTAGCAGATACTTAGCCCTTAGTAACTAAGTATGTCTCCTGTTGAGAGGACGTGAACTCCCCTGTTGCTGATGTGGCAGAAGGGGGTAGGCTGAGACAAGAGGCCAGTGTGTGTATATAAGAAGAGTTCTAGAGTCAGAGAGACAGAATCAGGGATCTTCCTCCTGGTGGCTTCTGTTGGAGGAAGCAGGATTGTCTCAGCATCTGGGAGCTGGGCTGCTGGACTGAAGAACTGAGTTGGAGTTTTCTTGAGACCAGAATCTGGTGAAGGCTGAGAGGGCTTGCCTGGAAGGCTATATTTCTCCTGGGTCCTAGGGCCAGCTGAACTTCTGGAGGACTGAAGAAGCATGACCTGGATAAGCCTTTGTTGGTTTGTGGCTTAGCTGATCTTTGAGTTCCCGGCAATAGAAGTGGTGAAGGGTTTGAGATGTGCTAGACCCTGTGAACTTTACTGTGTGCCAGGGACTGCCCATGAGACTGGACAAAGACCTGGGAGCTGTCTGCCTCTGAGGACTGGACAAGAACCTGGGAGCTATCTGTCTACCTCTGAGTTCTGGACAAGGACCTGGCAGCTGTCTGCCCCTGAATCCAGGTGACTGGTGAATTCAGGTAGGAGCTAGGACCATGGAGGGGATCCAGGGAATCTGAGAGACCACCCCGAGTCAAGATGAAGAAAAGGCCTCTCCTCAGATATTGATTGAGTTTACTAGACACTGAGGGGTGGAGGGTTTGTGTAATTTTCTGATGACTGTACTTAGTGATTAATGATATTTAGTAATTGTGAATCTAGATTAGTGATTAAGTTAATGATTTGCCCCATGAGTGGAAGACCTGATTATTGTATTGTGAATTGATTGAATGATTAAATATTGATTATTGCATTTTGAATTGACTGAATGATTAAGTAAGAAGGGTTCCCCCTGCTTAGGGAAACCAGATGATTATTCTTTTGTTCTTTATTCCAAATACTGTGGCCACTGTAGTGAAAACTGTGTGGCCATTCTAATGTTAAGCTGTTGGTGATTTCTGTGATAAGATGTAATGTTGTGAATTATTGTACTGTACCTTGATTTGTTGTGAATATTATATATTGTGATTTGTTGTGAATGTTTGCCTTGATTTGTAATGGAATAAATGGAGTGTTCACTATACTATGTAATCCAAACCTTAAAACCTGTTCACAGTAGCATTCTTTTGAGAATCTGCTTGTGCATGGCATTACACCATGACTCTCAATTTTAATTCCACTAACACTGTATTATTCTGTGACTCACAAGGTATATGTAATAGCCATCTACCCATGCAGGGTGGAAGTTGGGAAGGTAAAATTCTGAAAGTACCACCTTGGCGATTGGCAGCCTCCCCCTCCCACCATGAGCCAACATGCCCAAAACATGGGCCTGAATTAAGCTTGCCCAAGGCTCAGACAGAGTCTACCTTAGCTATTTCTGGTTTGGAGTTTTCAATTTTATTTTAATCATTAGACTGCCACAATGTTGTTTTTATTTTTCTGTTTCCATCTCAAAAAACACCTCTTTTTCTCCCAATGGAAATCAATGAAATCTTTCCATTCAGTCCTATATCAATTGTATCATTTTGTTGTTCAGTCATTTTCAGTTGTATTTGACTCTTTGTGACCTCATTTGGAGATTTCTTGACAAAGATACTAGAGTGGTTTGGAATTTCCTTTTCCAGCTCATTTTATAGATGAAACTGGGTTAAGTGATTTGCCCAGGGTCATACAGATTGTAGTGTCTGAGGCAGGATTTGAACTCAAGAAGGTAAGTCTTCTAACTTTGTTTCAGGCGCTCTATCCACTGTGCCATCTAGCTGTCCCCAAATTACATCACCAGAAGATTAATATTGTCCATTTACCTTTCACAGGTAAATCCTGCAATTTCTTTGCAAAATCTATCTTTTGATTCAGTGTGCATGGTCTCTCCAGTCAGCTAGAGGGGAAAAAAAGGCAGCCTAGGCAAGGCATCTCCTACAATTACATATGTAATAATCCGCCATTCTACATTTATTTCATCAGTAACAGTTCGCTGAGAACACCCATAATCTTAGATCCCATAATCAGCCGTTTCAGAATTGCCCCATCCTAAATTTAGGCTTAGTACTTTGTAATTTAACTGGAGAGCCTCGTTGTTGAATGGTGCTCTTTCATGGTCTAGGGAAAGTGCCACTATTTGTGCTGTGCTTAATTCTTATTATTTAGAGAGTTGAGCCAGGCACTGCCGTGTTTAATAATGCATTGTATAATCACCATAATGATGGGAATGCACATTGCTGCCGGCTCGCCTGGTCGGCCGTAGGACACCCGCATAAATGAGATGTTTCATCTCAGTGGGGCTTTTCTGCTTAAATATTTTAATAAAATAAATAGTATAGCAGTGTGGGAGTAGTAAGGAAAGTACATTGAAATGGTGAAGTGAGTAGTATTTCTCTGCACCAAGTAGTAAAGGCATTTTAATTCTTTCTGGAAGAAAGATATTCGAAAGAATCTCACTGTAAGAGATAGACCAAATAGTAAGCTAGTGAGACCACCTAAGCATATAAACAGACAAGAAAGTCTTATTTACCTGTTATGTAAGTGGGTTAGCATTATGCTATCCATAAAAGCTAGTGGATTGGGTAGGGGTGGAGTGTTCTCCCATTCCACTGCTTAGATATGACCCCAACAACTAATAATGGAATGAGTTTCACTCTGAACTCTCAAAGACTTAAGAAGTTATTTCATTTCCTGATGCTAAGATCCTCTTCACTTTGAAGTGAGATTCACTTTTGATTGTCCGATAGAAATTTTGTGATTCTACCTTTATTTTTAAAAAATATTTAAAATTTAAAAACCTACATTTTTTTGTACAGATTTGGGACGAGGTTTAAAGAAAGACTGGACTACGTATTACTTATTTACTAGCAATAGTGGTGTAATTTAAACTTTATTTGGCTAATACTATGTTATTACCAAAAAGAGAAGATAGCTTTACAATTTAAATATTATTCAATTATGTATAACTGGGAAGTCACCAAAAAATAAAACTTATTAAGTCCTTTTAAGTAAGCAAAGATGCATTGGTACCTAGAGAAAGTTCTAAAATCCTTTTTTTCTCAACTAGAAGGAAAATATTATTTTATAAAGTTTTTCACAGAATAATAGGATTTCAGGGTTGGAAGAGACCTCAGTGACCATGTAGACTGACCCCCACCTGAAAAAGAATCCCTTCCACAACAAACCCAATAACTGGTCATCCAGGGTTTTTTGATGCCAAGATTGTGCTGGTTAAATGTTTAACAACCAGCCCTGAAATGGGGGAGAGAAGATATACAATACACTTTTAACTATAATCAGCATCATTAACATTTCACCCTCATTTTCTTAAGTCTAGAGTCTCTAGACAATCAACAAAACAACACATCTAGGCCTGATTTGTAGTGTTTGCCAGTTTCCAAGGTGTAAGTGTTCACCCTGAAAATGTAATAATGGTTCTCCCTATACTTTGTAAGATGGTTCCAGTACACCTTAATTACCACACTCCCCCTGAAAAGTATGCCTCTCTTAAAGAAATTAAGGATTGGGGTGGCTAGGTGGTGTAGTGAATAGAGCACTGGCCCTGGAGTGAGGAGGATCTGAGTTCAAATGTGGCATCAGACACTTAACACTTACTAGCCCGGGGATTTGGGGCAAGTCACTTACTTCCAATTGCCCTGCCTTCCCCCCTCCAAAAAGCAAAGAAAAAGAAACCTGCCCTAACAAGCTATCTAAAACTATAATGGGCTTCAGCAGGAGAAAATGGGCTGACCTTCATGGAGTTCTTCAAGCTGAGGATAACTTTTATCCTTATAATAATTGTAGAAGGTTGGACTGAAGGGCCTCCAAGGTCCATAATTGTAGAAGGTTGGACTGAAGGGCCTCCAAGGTCCCTTCCAACTTCGAGATTCTGTGATTCTGACATTATATAATGCTTGAATTCCAGGAATAAGAGTTCATACTTTGATAGACAATGGGGAGCCACTGAAATTTTTTGAGTGCTATCAGGAGAACATTTCACTAGGAAGATTATTATTGAAGTGAAAGATGAATTAGAGATACCATTAAACTAAAAACAGGACTACTGGTTAGGAATGGATTATAATAGCTTTGGTAAAAAGATAATGACTTCATCTAGAGTGTTTGCAATAGAAGTAGAGAGTGGGGATGGATTTATAAAAGGTGATATTTCAGAAATACAATTGACAGGTTTTGACAATCAGATTTTGAGGCTGAAGGAAAAGAAAGAGCTTGGGTGACTAGGAGAATAATGGTACTATCAACAAAATTAGAAAAATTGTGGGGAAGAGTAAGTTTTAGAGAAATGTTGAGTTCAGATTTAGACATGTTGAACATGAGATGTAGGTGGGCCATAGAGAGATACCTAACATGGACTTGGAAATTTAACTTGGAGAAGAGGTATTATTTTGTTAGCATAGAGGACACCTGATTACACACACACACACACACACACACACACACAATTTATATACACACACAAATCCATGTGTGTGTATACCTACATGTATATGTATGTGCACATATACATGTGTGTGCTGATGGAAGAAACCAGATTCATGAGAAAATGACTATATTTAATTCAATGTTGTTTGATTTATACTGAAAGACATGGTACTTTTCATTTTAAGTCATCTCAGAGAAAAGGCAAATGATTAACTGACACTGGAAGCTGGCTAAGGGTGAGCAGCTACTGTGTGATCATTCCTGGAAGTGTAGGGCAATTCACCTCAGTCCTGGCTTGTTCATTTTCTTTCCTGGAGGATTGGAAGAGAATTTTGCTACATTGTCCTTCAGGGTGTTCAGATCTCCATTGTGAAATGCATTGAGACTAAAACATTAGCTGATGGCCTTTTCTCAGTTTAAACCAAAAATCCCTTTCATGCAGTCATAACCCAGAATTCTGGTGCTTGAGCAAGATTGATTAAGGAGAATGGGGGAAGAAATAGTTTACACCATTTCAGTGCAGGCATACTGAGAAAGGGGACAGTCAATCCTTAGTGGAAAATAGTGACCCAGGAGACGGCTCAACCAGGAAAGCACAAAGAACTGGGCGTAGTTGAACTGGTAGTTTAGGTCTGGCAGAGACCTGTGAAATTCAACTCCTCCCCAGAAGCCTTCTACAGGCTCTCACTGTAAATAACTGTAACATTAGATATAAAAGCTGAAAAATTGAAGTTTTAACCAAAGAAAATTCTGTATTTTCTAGAAATTAAATTTTTCATCAGAGAAGCTATTTAAGGCATTCAACCACATTAAATTTAACAATAGCTGCCAAGTCCTAGAAGCAATTTATAGGGGTGTTTAAAAAAAGAACTAAAGAAATACTTTAAGCCTTTTCTGAATTTCACTAATTTCGAAGGAAGGAAAATATGATTCTCTAGGAAAGAAAAAAAAATGGACGTTGCTCTCTTATGTGGAACATACATGCAGCCAAGCTACACTGCACAGAAGATTAAAACACTCTGCTCCATTTCTTTCTGTTGTTATTAAAGTTTGCAAATTAAGGCTCAGGTTCTTAGTGGCAGGCCTTCAGGATTGTGTCTAAAGTATAGTTGCACCAGGACATTTTCCTTAGGGTAGAGCTGCCAGTGCCTGTGAACCCACCACACAAACCACTCCAGCGACATGGACTTCTTCCAGCGTAAGCTGGTGACACACAAGGAGCCAACACCCTTTGTATTTAATTCTCTTGGAAATAACAGTTCCAAGAATGACTAAATCAAAACTAGCTTCCTCTTTCTTTTTCCCCTCTTTTATACTCCAGACTGTTTTGGTTGAGGAGTGAGGGAGACAGCGAGAGAGGGGAGGGAGGGGAAGAAGGGGGAGACAGAGGGAAAGAGGGAGGGAGGGAGAGAGAGAGACAGACAGAGAGAAGGGGAAAGGAAGGGGAGGGAGAGAGGAGGAGGAGAGGGAGAGGGAGAGAGACGGAGACAGAGACAGAGAGAGACAGAGAGATGGATCATTGGCTTCCACATACCAAATTTTGTTTTGTTGTTCAGTTGTTTCAGTTGTGTCTGACTCCTCTTGACCATGTTTGGGGTTTTCTTGGCCAAGATACTGGAGTGGTTTGCTATTTCTTCTCCAACTCATTTTACAGATGAGGAAACTGAGGAAAGCAGTGTGCAGTGACTTGCCCAGAGTCACACAGCTAGGAAGTATCCGAGGCCAGATTTTAACTCAAGATGAGTCTTCCTGACTCCAGGCCCACTGAGCCACCTAGCTGCTACCCGCATCCAAAGACTAGTTAGTAATGATGAAAAGAGTCAGGCTGAATCTTTATTATAACAGCGGCTGTTAACTTGGGGGGAGAGGGCATCCATCAACTTAAAAACAAAATTGACGACTGAATTTCAATATTATTTCATTTGTAATCTTATATATTTAATTTTATTAATTTAAAAACATTGTTCTAAGAGGCCTGTCACACACATGAAAATATTTATGCTGAATTTTTTCTAAGTCAATGGAGAGAATTAAAAAAAAAAAACAAGTTCTCAGGACATGGCTGTGCTGGAGAATTTAGTTGTGCATCTTTGTTAGGGGCATGAACTCCATTAAAGCTACTGGCCTAGGCCCTAGGGAATATGAGGCCATCAATAAGCCTTTATTAAATGATTTCTGTTTGCCAGACATGTGCTAAACATGAGAGATACATACAGATGTAGTGATAAATACTCCTTGGTTCACTCTCTTAAGGATAGGCCAGCTGTGTCACTCCTCAGGGTACCCCTGGAGTGCTGAGGGGCTAGGGGGCTATATCTTCTCCAATGCTTTCTGTTAAAGCCCCCACAGGTTTTCTTTCTCCCACTATTAGGTACCAGCGACTAGTGCCCACATTGTTTTCAAAACAGCCCAGCTTTTCTATGCTTCCTTCCAGGTTTTCTCTTGTTCCCTGCTGTGTCCTTTTTCTTCTTCCCCCGCTCCTCCCCACACACACCTCAGCCTTGAGAAGGCTTCAATTAAATGTGAATACTTATATATGTGTGTGTATGTATAAATATATATACACACATACATACACATATCTATAAACATACACATATGTGTGTATATATACACATGTATGTAAGACCATATATTACACATTTATATTTATTAGTTATTTTTCTGGAGGTGGATAGCATCTTCCTTCACAGGTCCAATGTGCTTCCTTGTTTCTATAAATCAACCAGCTCGTCACTTCTTATAGCACTATTTTGTCACAATCATATCCTATTTGAGACATTGTCTATAAGCATCATTTCCTATTTTTCTTCTTTCCTTCTAATCTTGGCTACACTGGTTTTATTCATACAAGAAAATTTTAATTTAAAATAATCAAAATTATCCATTTTATACTCCAATAGTGCTCTTGTCTTATATAGTTTAAGGTCCAGTTTGGCTGAATCTCCTTCCTTTATATTTTTTTCCCCTTAGGTTCTTTGACATTCTTGATCTTTTGTTCTTCCAAATGAATTTTGTTATTTCTTCTAACTCAGTAAAAAATATGTATATTTTAGTAATTTAATTGTGATGGCATTGATCAAATAGATTAGTTAAGTAAAATTGTTTTTTAATACATATTGGCTTTACCTCCCCATGAACAATGAATATGTTTTCAATTATTTAAATCTGACTTTATTTGTATAAAGAGGGCTTTATATTTATGTTCATATATTCCCTATATCTGTTTTGGCAGGTAGACTCTCAGATATTTTATAATGTCTAGTTATTTTAAATAATCAAAAACAGTATTGAATAATATTGGTGACACATAATGTAGTTTCCCTATTTTTCTCTTTTATTGTGGCTTTAACTTTGTCAGAGATCATGATTACTACCTCTGCTATTTTTTTACATAATAAACTCTACTCCAACACTTTATTTTATCTCTGTATGTAACTCTCATTTTTATGTTTCCTGAAAGCAACTTATTATTGAATTCAGACTTTTAATCCATTCTGCTACCCATTTCTGTTTTATGAGTAAATTTATCCCATTCACATTCTAAGTTGTACTTACTTGTGTATTTCCCATCATCCTATTTTTCCTCACTATCCTTCTCATCCTATTTACCCTACCCCTCCTCACTCCTCTAATTTACTTCTACCTGCTACCTTATCTTCCTGTTCCTTAATTTACTAACTCCTTTAAGAGTCCCTCTGTTATCCTATCTCCTCACCCTCTTATTTCTTTCTAAATTTAGAAGACTTTTATACCATTCTAGATATGTATGTTATTCCCTCTTTAACCCACTTCTGATGAGAGTAAGGTCCCAGCACTACCTATCCTCCCCCCAACTCGCTTCTATATCAGTTCTTACTTTCATGCCTCATTTGTATGAGATAATTACTCCTTTTTATCTCTCCCTATGCAGTTTTATTTTTTTAGAATAACTCCATCATACACAGCTTAGTCCAAGCCTTTCTAACTACCAAAAAAATTATGATAGTCATAAGAGTACTGATAACATTTTCACATATAAGAAGTAAACAGTTTGACCTCAATGAGTCCCTTTTAATTGCAATTTAATGTTTGCCTAATATATATCCTGGATTTTATATGTCAGATTTTCCATTAGTTCTGCTGTTTTTGTCACAAAAAACATAAAAGTCTTTCAGTTCATTAAATATCCTTTTTCTTCCTGTTCAGGATTATGTTTAACTTTGCTGGGTAAGTTGCCCTTGGTCATAACACCAGCTCTTTTGCTCTATGAAATATAGTATCTGAAGATCCCTTCAACATACTAGCTGCTAGGTCTTGTATAATGCTTATTGTGGATCCATGATATTAAAAAAAATTTTTTTCTTGTTGCTTGCAATGTTTTCTGCTTAACCCGGGAACTTTGAAACTTGACTATGACATTCCTGCTAGTTTTCCTACTGAGTTCTCTTTCTATGACGATCAGCAGCTTTTTTTCCTATTTCTGCTTTGCCTTCTTGTTCTAAAACCTCGGAGCAAATTTCTTTAATAATTTCTTGTAATATTGTATCGAACTCAACTTTCAGGTAATCTGACTATTCTTATATTGTCTCTCTAAATCAGTTGTTTTTCTAATGAGATGTTTCACATTCTCTATTTTTCTATTTTCACGTTATCCTTCAATTTTTTTTCATTCTTTTGAGTCTGTTTCATTATTTCTTGGTGCCTTATAATGGCATTAGCTTCCCTTGTCCTAGTATTCAAGAAATTATTTTCTTCCTTAAGTTTTTGATTTTCTGTTTCCAGTTGGTTGACTTTTAATAATTTTCTGGATTTTCTTGCGTTGCTCTTATTTTTTTTCCTAATTTTTCCTTATTCTCTCCTTTTTATTTTTAAACTCTTTTTAAGTTCTTCTAAGAACTTTTTTGTACTTGGGATCGTTTGACATTTCTCACCTGAAGAGAAGTTGCTTTTTTTTTTAGCTCTACTATCTTCCTCTGGATAGGAACCCAGATCTTCTCTATACCCAGAGTAACTGTCTGTGGTTAGGTTCTTTCTCCTTTGCTTACTCATTTATATTTCAATTTTGTTTTTTAGCAGCTATTAGTATACTCAAGTTCTAATCTGAATGTCTAGGGATTGATGTCCCAAGCCTCAGGTCTGTTATTTTCAGAGTTCTGTCCCAGGTCCCAACCTTAGATACTACTCTCTACCCCTAAGCTAGGGCCAGGGCCCAGGACTGTCCTACAAATGCTCTTGTTCCCTGTGGTCTCTCCAGTGGCTGCAAACTTCAACTGTCTTCTCTGCCTGGGACCTGAAACCCAGGATTCTGCTCTCTTTGCAGGTGCCCACAGACAGCAGGGCCCTGCCCCTCTGCTGTCACACTCACCTTCTTCTCTGTGGCCACAGCCTAGGACTGTGTCTGGTCAGCACAGCTGTGCTTGGCCACCCTTGACAGGGAGAGGTCCTTGAATTTTCTCCTACTCAGTCTTCAGACCCCTTCCCACAATGTCCGTGTGAAAGTTCCCAAGACCTAGGCTGCCTCCCAACCCAGCTGCTCCCAGTGCTTGTTATTTGTTGATTCCACAGTCAGCCTAGAGGTGTTTTCACTTCACTCTGGCCAAACCTCCACACCTGGAGCTTGAGTCTTTACTGGGGTCCTCTCAAATTGTCTTAGGAGGAGATCTGCTTTGTCTCAACTTTTGTTTAATCCTGCTGCTCTGCAGAGTCAGGAGATAGAATATCAAATGTGAGGAAAACGAAGTGGACCAATGAGTCTAGATTTTTAAAGAGCAAGTGTAAAATGTCAGAAGATTGGACAGAAAGGAACGGGCAAGATTATAGAGAGCTTTGAGTGTTAAGCAGAGAATTTCATATTTGAATCTGAAGATGACAGGGAGTCACCAGAATTTATTGGGGGGAGCTGTGAAAGACTTGATCAAACTTGCACTTCAGAAAAATTACTCTGGCTGCTGAGTGGAGGGAGAGACTGGAGTCAAGGGGACCACTTCAGTAGTCCAGGCAACAGATGATGACAGCTCCTGTTAGGGTAGTAGGTATATGAGTTGAGAGACTGGGGCATATGCTAGGGTTATTATAAAGAAAGAAATGGCAAAATTTGGCAACAGGTTGCCTATGTCAGGGGAATGAGAATGAGTCAAAGGTGACAGCTTGAAAGTTAAATGACTGAAAAGATGATTGTGCCCTTGACAGTAATAGAAAAGTGAGGGAGATGAAAGGATTTGAAGGAAAAGATAATGCCTTAAAGGCATGTTGAGTTTGAGACTCCTACAAAGCATCCATTTTAAGATGTCCAAAGGGCAGTTGAAGATATATGACTGAAGCTCAGTAGAGAGACTAGGGTTGGATATATGGATCTGGAAGTCATCTGTGTAGAAATAGTTGTGAAATCTGTGAGAGTTAATGAAACTACCAAAAAAGGTTGTATGAGAAGAGAAGGGAAGAGAAGAGAAGAGAAGAGAAGAGAAGAGAAGAGAAGAGAAGAGAAGACAAGAGAAGACAAGAGAAGAGAAGAGGAGTCCAGGACTGACCGTTGTGGGCACTCATAGTTAGTGGACATGACTTAAATAAATCTCCAGCAGAGGAAACTGAGAAGGAATGGTGAGACAATTCAGAGGAGAACCTGAAGACATCACTATCATGAAATCCTAGAAATAAGAGTGTCCATGATGAATGGTAATAAAAGTTACGGATAAGTCAAGAAGGATAAGATTGAGAACTGGACATTATTTTGACAATTATGTTATCATTGGTGACTTTGGAGAGAGCAGTTTCCCTTGAATAATGAGTGCAGAATCCAGAATGCAGAGGATTTAGAAGGGATGAGAAGAGATGAATTGGAGGCTCCTAGTGCAGAGGTTTTTTTTTTCAGTAAGTTTAGCTGAGAAGAGAAAAGACATACAGTATGATAGCTAGTAGGAATCTTTGGATCAAAGGGGGATTTTTAAGGGTCAGACAGACATGGGCTTGCTTGTAGGTATCAGAGAAGGAGCTAGCAGATAGAGATTGAAGATTGGAGAGACTAGGAATGGTAGTAGAAGCAATCAGATGGAGTAAATGGGATAAGGTCAAGAGTGTGTATATATGTACATGTGTGTATACATATATATATATACATACATATTTACGAAGGGGTTTGCTTTAGTAGGGGAAGGGCCACCACTTCATGTAAGAAAGGGATGAAGGAGAACATAGTAGGGGAACATATCTGAGTAATGTAAGAAGAGGAGGATAGAAGGAAGAAGACAGACCTCTGGGTAAATGGCCCCAATTTTTTCAATGAAATATGAGTTTCTTAGCTGAAGAAATATCATGGAAAACTCAAAGGATTATTTTTTAAAAGTTTGAAATAGTCTCTGTGGAGAGTAGGATAGCTAGTCAATGAGGGGAGAATAGGACTGCTCTATGGACAGCCCCGCTCGTACTACAGGACATACTACAGGGAACCTAATAAGGGTTTTTGTTTTTTCATTTTCCTCTGGCAGAATTATGAATTCTCCAGCTTATTATGTGAATAAGGAGCAAAGGAGTAAGATGGTGGGGTTGCATAAGGAAGACTCTGTTCACAGTGAAATAGGATTCAACTACAAATGCTGAACCAGAATCTTTGTGCAAAAGTCAAGTCTAGTTTGATGTCAGTCAAAGGAAAAAGGCTGCCATGCCCACCAGACATAGGTGACTAGATTGTTCTCCTTAACAAGTGCCTGGTCCCTACGTTCTGTCTGGGTTAGTTCTTCATACACCATTCATCTGACTGGGACCTGTCATGTTAAAGGGTCAGATTTAAAATTTGTGTGTGTGACCCTGATCAAGTCTCTTCAACTGTGTTTACCTCATTTTTACTCATCTGTAAAATAGCGGTAATAATAGCATTGCCCTCCCAGGGATGCTGTGATGGTCAGATAACGATTATAGAGCATTCGGCACCATGCCTGGCACATGGTAAACACTATTATATAAATGTTCACTATTAGCTATTATTATCTTTGAGCCTAAGAGTTTCTACCCATGGAGTAAGAGCGATTACACTCTCCACAGCAAACTTAAGTGGTTGAGTTAAGAGGAAGCTTAGCACATGACTGACAGAAAAAGAAATATTAAAAGTTTGGGGATGGAGAGATAGATGGGTGGAATTCTGGGATGATGAATTTCACTGAGTTTTTAAGCGCAACTCTTCTTAACTATCAGCCACACCAGAATTTGTTGTGGTAGTTGCTGTTGTTCTTAGTGAAAAATCTGGATGGGTAAATTAAATAATGCATATGAAAGTGATTTGAGTGCTCCACAGGAAAAGCACCATATTTATCAAATGCCATAGTAATTATAGTAATAGTGGAAGGGTAAAGGAAGGTCAGTTAACTCCTTCCACTTTCATCTCCTGATGTTTCCACACCCCCTGAAGGCCCAATGGAGCCATTCACCTGGAATCTCGGGCTACTAAAACCCTCCGGAGTGAATGCATGTGTTTCTTGTTGCTGTCTGGATAGCCCAGAGGCTATGCTAGCCCATAATTAAGTAGGGCCAATTAGACCCCTTAAGAATTCATCTGAATCCCTTAATTTGTTGTTTGGGCTAGTAAGCATAACTTCTTATCAACTGACTCCAAAAAGGCTTTAGCCCATTAATGGAAAGAACACTGACTCTAGGCAGGAATTCTTAACCTTTATTCTGTCCTGAACCCCATTTTTAAATAAACAAAGTACATAGGATTACAAAGAAAATCCACTACATTGAAATAAAATTGTAATTTTATTCCCATTTGAGTTCACAGAAATCCCTGGAATATTTCCACAGAAAACCAATGCTAACAATCTCTGCTCTAGAGTCAAAGAATCTGGGTTCAAATCATACCTCTATTACTATGTGTGAAACTTTGGGCAAGGCACATATCCTTCTAAGACCTCAGTTCTCTCATCTCATATAAAATTATCGGGAATTGGACTAGAGGCCTCTGAGATTCCATCCAGTTCTGAATCTTCAAAATATTTTGTGGGCCTATAATTCCAATTGTTTCCTAATTAATAATTATTGCATTTAGTGAGTCTTCTGACCAGAAGGGCACACACTACTCCTTCTTAAACCCATCCCAAATTCCCCCTAAGAAATAGTAGCTCCCACGAGCTCTTACCAAACAGTTTTTCTCCTCAGAAGCAAAGGGCCCAAGAACAGACAAAGCAGGTGTTCTTCCTCCCACTCGCATAAATGCCCCATTCTCTGTGAGTTATGAAAACCTATAGAGAGTGACTTCCTATTAAAAAAAATCATCGATACCTTCTATTATTATAGCACCATCATGTCCTGATATAACTGCCTTCTATGCTGAACCCACTCCCCTCACCACATCCCTCCCCATTAACAAAAACAGTACAACAAAATGACAGCAGATACTACCACCTAAAACCATAGAACCCCCACCTCCCTACCAAAAGAAGCATCACCTTTCTCTAAGATCCTGGTTGATCTCTACAGGAAGTTGTCTTTTATTCTTATCTATGCTTACATTATTTCAGGAAGAGGGGTAGGCACTCAACCTGAGATTTCTTTTATAGATACCACCACCAGAGGAGGAAATCCCCCCATGCCAAGAAAAATAAGTTCCATCTCTACAACTCACAGTCTTAGAAATTTGCCTAGATGACTGAGAGGTTAAGTGGACTAATTGCCCAGGGTCAGCAGCTAGTTATTGGTCAGAGATAAGAGTTTGAACAAAAGGTCTTCTTGGCTTCAAGGCTAGCTCACCACCCCTACTCCATGCTGCCTCGCATGACTGGAGTTTTCACTATTGTTCTTCTAAATCTAAAGGCTCTATTTTCTTTGCTTTGCATCATTCCATATAAATCTTCCCATGTTTCTCTGAATTCTTCATGTTCTGTCATCTGAGTGAGCTGGGGTCATATTCATTGTTTCTTACAGTGAAATCATATTCCATTAAATCAAATGCCAAAATTTATTAATCATTCTCCAATCAATGGAAACCGACTTTGTTTACAGTTTTTTTTGTTACTACAAAATGGTGTTGCTGTGAATATTTTGGTATGTATGAAGCCTTTCTTCCTGCCTTCCACCTTAGGATATAAGTTTCTTAACAGAGGGGAGCAGAAGGAGGTTCTGAAGGGGAAACAAATAAGCAGGACAGTCTTGCAACTATCACACTAAATTTAAATTATGCCCCCAAAAAATCTGTATGTAGTATAGGGGACAAAGCAGTTCAGTTTCATATGTAATCCCTTGTTTTGTTTTTCTTTCTGTGTTAAAAGTTCATGTTTCTTGTTTAAGTGTGATTTTTAAAAAAGAAAGAATGTTTTAAAAGAATATAAGTTCCTTGAGAGCAGGACCTATTTTGTTTTTGTCTGTGTCCTCACCGTCAGATGCTATGACTGTCACATAGAAGGTGATAAATAATGACTTGTTGATTGATTATCTTTGGCCTTCTTAGGACATATATTCAGTAAAGGGAGCTACTATCAAAGGATATGAACATATGAAGATGACTTTTCTTGTATAATTCCAAATTATTTTCCTGAACACTTGGAAATTGTTCCAAGAATTTTCTTGGACCAATTCACTGATTTTTCAATCATGTGTTTTCATTTCTTTCTTCCCCCAATCCTTCCACAATTTACTATCTTCATCTGTTATCTTTGTCCCTCTGAAAAATATGAAGTACAGCCTCAGAGTTGTTTTAATTTCCATTTATTCTCTGATTCGGGTCAGTCTTTTATGTTGTCATTAATAGTCTGCATTTCTTCTTTTGAAAAATGTTTCATCACATCCTTTGAAACCACTTATCTACTTCTTCCATGGTTTTTTATAGCCCGATTTTCCTCCATGAAAAAAGAGACTTGGGCAAAATCGTTCAGTAGTATCAGCCTCGGTATATTCAGAGACTTCAGGAGGGGGAGGCGCAGAAATGAGTAGGACAAGTTGGTTCAAATAATTCAGGTTTCTGGTTTTAAAAAATCATATCGCATGAAGGTGGTTTTAATTATGTGCCACAAGTATCCAGGAAAAGAAGAGCTGTTTCCTAAATCCATCAGACCATCTCATCACATTCTCTCTTTACATCCCACTATCCTTTCATGTAGCTCCAGTTGAAGAAGTTTAATAGATAACCAGTGATAATGTCATCGCATAAAGATTGATGGAGGCAGATTTAAACCCAAAATATTATCAAATTCTAGAAATACTGTTTGCTCAATGGTAAGCTGTGTCAAAGAACTTATATCACGCTGAGGTCAGGAATTTTGCAAATGCCGAAGAGAAATTCACACCTCTGCCGAGAGCAATCTGTTTCTGACAAGAGTCAAATCTTTTGATATTAATAATCAAAGAGAGTGATATTCCCCTTGTCTGGTGCTTTGTTCTCAAAAGTCTCAGTGCCTAGAGATTCTTTTTTGTCCCCATAAGCTGATGAGTGAAATTCCTGGTGTGGTGATTATTTGTGTGTGTGTGTGTGTGTGCGTGTGCATGTGTGCACAAAATGTAGGCTCAAACTTATAGCCTTTTTCTATTTGTGAAATTTAAATAACTAAAACTTACATTTAGAGTCCACTTTTATACATAGAATCTTATCCAATTCTCACAACAGTCCTGTGAAATAAGTTTAGTAGGTGGTGTTATCCCAGTTTCATGGATGAGGAATTTCTCATTTTTGGAGTTATATTTTGGTTTAATGCCTATATTTTGTGTCCTGGTTGTAAATTTTTTAGCATTTCCAGAATCTTATAGTTGGAAGGGAAGTTAGAGATTAGTTAGTTCAACTTCCTCTCCATCCCATGCATGGATTCCATCACAGCATCCCTGACAGATGGTAATTCAGCCTCTACTTGAATACTTCCAATGACCACAAATGAACAGCATATTTGGACAACTCATAGTTAGGGATTGTTTTTCCTTTATATTGAGCCAAGTGTATGCCTAGAGGAAAGGCAGGCTAGTCATGTATCAAGAATGAGAGAAAAACAAGAGACAGCTCCACATTTCATTGATATCCACGTTAATATCAATAGATCTGTAGAAAAGCCTAGGCATTTGGGGTTGAGGATTGATAGGAAGATATGGATGAGGACTACAGAAACTAAGGAGTCAACAAGCATGCATTAGGCACACTGCTCTCAAGAAGTGTAGTCTAAAGGAGAAGACTCTTACAAAGAACAATGTACAAATAAGATACAGGCAGGATAAATTGAAGGTACAGTTAGAGGGAAGTCACTAAGAAAAGGATTATAAGAAGCAGGATTATAATTTGTTGAAGGGTGTCCTCACATCAGTAACATCATGTTGTTCAGTTGTTTTCAGTTGTGTCTAATTCTTTGGGATTTTCTTGGCAAAGATTCTAGAGTGGTTTCCCATTTCCTTCTCCAACTCATTTTACCCATGAAGAAACTGAGACAAACGGGGTTAAGTGACTTGCCCAGAGTCACACAGCTAGTAAGTATATGAGGCCAAATTGGAACTCAGGCCTTCTTGACCCCAAGCCTATCACAGCAGTGCCACCTAGTTGCCCCGGTGGCATCATAGAGACATCTAAATATTGAGCCAAAATTGGATTCTTTTCTACTCTTTGCTCCTAGTTGTGATCTCTTATGCTACACAGAAAAAGTCTGATCCTTCTTCCATGATTTTCCTTCAGTGTTTATTCTTCTCAAGTCCCACGTTCTCTTGTCTGGTTTCCTGATTTTTAGGGACAAAAATATTCTTCAGTGAAAAATTGGATCATCCTACTCTGAAGAAGAGAAAAAAATTACATGAAGAGATGAAATGACTTTCTAAAGACTTCACTGTATATGGCTTAGCAATAAAATTCAGATTTCTTGACCATTAGTCCAATTTTCTATCTAAAGCCCAACCTCGCATAGGTTTTATTATACAATAAAGTGGATAAATGTTTATGAGTCCATTCCTATGCCCATTATTACTTTTATATTATGTGGAAGAACTTGATGTGGTCAAAAGAAATGGTTTTAATGAATGATCTAAAAAATTCAACTTTTCTATCCTGCTGCAAATCAATGTTCATGTCTCTTACTGAGACTTGGAATGAGTCTCTTGCAAAAGACTCAATTGATATGCATGTCTTCCTATCAAGAATGATAATAGTAATTTTACATTTGTACATTTTTTTAAGTTTACTAAGCATTTTGCTTACATAATTTCATTTGACCCTCACAATCGGCTCCTGAATAATATGAAATAGTAGTACCCCCCAATTTGTAGATGACAAAACTATGGTTCATAAAGGGTCAGTAAATTGCCTGGTTATGTAGCTTAAAATTAATAAAGCCCAAACTAGAACCCAGATCTTCAGTCTTCTAGTCCAGAGATCTTTTCAGTAGACTCTGTCATGTCCCTGAACAGAATGAACTGGTATTTACTGGTTTTGAAAGTCTTGGAATCATTCTCAAAGTTGGATTACCTCATTGCTCCTGTGGACAGAATTTTTGCCATGCATTTATTGGTGGCTTATAGCCCAAACACCTACAGTTGTGATGTTATCAGCTCTTGAGTACTAAGTAGGGAAGCATCCTAACCAGTTGGGTCAGAGACTTCCAGGGAAAATCCAGGTGCTACAGGAAGCAGTTAGGGTGTGCCTCAGGGGTGGAATTCAGGTTGAATCAGACTTATAATCCATAGGCCAGCATTGTAATGGGGGCCAGATTTTGGCTGAGCTATAAAGCTAAAGTATTGGAAGAAGAAGAAGAAATGAGAGGGTAATGTAGCTTTAGGCATTCTGGTGTTTAGGTAAGGATGTTTTACTTTCTGTGGAATGAAAAGTATCCAGTCCCTGTCAAGAATAGCAAACTATTTGAGTGAGCTGTAATGTCAATATAATTTGCATAAAAATGTCCCTAATTACCAGCAATAAGAACATCATTCTGTCCTCCATGCATGAATACAACTAAACTGATCTCGCAATAGAATGCGTTGAGTTCAGTCCAATTTAGCAAATTTTTGTTGAGCAGCTACTACACATAAGGCATTGTTCTAAGCACTAGGATGAAAAGACAAAACCTGAGTTACCTTCAAGTCCAGGGACAAATTCATAGTAAGCCACCTAGAGTCTTAGACTCACCCACAGAATAACAGACCTGGATTTGGTTAGAACCGATCTAGAGTTGTGGAACAGAATCTTTTCCTGTTCAAAGTCAATTGGCTCCCATGGTGATCAAATCACTGACCCTTGTCTTATGCTCTAATCAACTAATCAATAAGCCGACAAAAACTTGTTAAAGATCCACTATATGCACAAAGTAAAAAGAGAAAGACAGACAGACATAGTTCTGGCCCTCAGGGAACTCACTTCGTGGGGAGGAGGGGAGGCAAAAATAAGTATATGATAGGTATAAGATAAATGTATACAAAACAAACACAAGGGAAAATTTCTTGGGGGGAGAGGGTGGCAGAGGGGAAGAATGGCTTTGGTTGATGGGAGGATCAGAAAAGAATTCATATGAAGAGTAAAGTTTGGTGCTTGAACTGAGCTTTGAAAGAAAAGTAGGGATTATAGAAAACATAAGTAAGAAGGGGGAAGTGAAGGTCTGAGGAACAGCCTATTCAAAGGCTTAGAAACTAGAAGGGGAGTGCTGTGAGAGACAGAAAAAATGGTCTTCTTTGACTCAACCATAGAGTCCAGGGTGGAGGGGAGTAGTATATGTACTTATTGTCTAGAAAGGTAAATTGCAAAGGGGTTGAAAATGCCAAACAGAAGAGTCTGCATGTGATCTCAGTAAAAATTGAAATCAGTAGTAACTCTTTTTGATCCTTCTGTAATAATCACCTGAAGCCTTTGACATTGTTGACCCCCTTTTTCCTGTTCTTTCTAGGTTTTCACGACACTCTTCTCTCCTGGTTCTGCTCTTACCTGTGTGACCATTCATTCTTAGTGCCCTTTACTGGATCCTTATCCAAGTCATGCCCATTAATTGTGAATGTCCCCCAAAGCTATATTTTAGGACCTCTTCCCTTCTTCCTTTCTTTTCACGTGGTTGGTCTCATCAGCTTCCACAGATTTCAGTTATCATTTCTGTGCAAATGATTCTCAGCCCTATTTGTCCAGCCCTAACCTCTCTCAGGATTCCTATTCTCAAAGTTGCAAGTACTTATTGGACATCTCAAAGTGGATATCCTATAGACTTGTGCATATAGACCATTGAACTCATTATCCTTTCCTTCAAACCTTCTCCTTTTCCTAACGTCCTCATTACTGTTGATGCTGCCACCATGCTTCCAGTTACCCAGGCTCACAACCTAGGTGCCATCTTGGACTCCTTATTCTCTCTCAGCACCCTGTAGTCAGTCAGTTACCAAGTCCCACTCTTTATACCTTCATAACTGTCTCATATATGGCACCTTCTCTCCTCCAACACTTGTACCACTCTAGGACAGGCCCTTATCGCCTCATACCTAGACTATTGTGATAGATCTAATGGTTGGTCTCCCTGCCTTAAATCTCTTTCCCACTCCTGTCTTCTACGACTCCGTCAAAATTGAGCTTCCTAAAGTACAAGTCTGACCGTGTCACCTGCCCTTACTCAGTAAACTCCAGTGGCTCATTATCATTAAACATCCTGTTTGACTTTCAGAGCCCTTCATAACCTAGCCCTTTCCTACCTTGACCCTCTTCTTACACTTTATACCCAGCCCACTCTTAAATCTCGTGACACTGGCTTCCTTCCTGTCCCTTGCACATGACACTCCATCTCCTTTTTCACAACCTAGAGCTCTCTCCCTCATCATTTATGCCTTTTTTTTCCCCTAGATTCCTTCAAGTCTCAGCTAAAGTCCCACCTTCTACAAAAAGCTTTTTCTAGGCTTTCCTAACCTTAGTGCCTTCCCTTGGAGATTTTCTCCAAATGATCCTGTCTATGTCTTGTTTGTACATGATCACCTGCATGTTGTCTCCACCATTAGATTGGGTGCTCCTTGAGACTCAGGAATGTTTGTGTCTGTTTTTCTGGTGCTGGTGGTTTGCCTGTCTTTATATCCCCAGCAATTAGTACAGAGTCTGGCATATAATAGGTGCTTGATAAATGCAGATTCTCTTGACTTGACATTAGAAGCAGAGAAAAAAAAGTTAGGAAACCATGAGGCGACCAAGGTATGGGCAGGACTAAATGAAAGTTAAGAATGGATGTAAGAACCATGGCGGGGGTGGGGAGAGAGGAGGAAGGGGAGAAAAATTTGAAACTCAAGTGACTCTGAAACTGAATCTTGTAACCTAAAAGTAAACAAACAAGTCAATAAAATTTAAAAAATAAATAAATAAAATAAAATAAAATATCATCCCTTAAAAATAAGTGCTAACCAACACTGCAGCAGCCAGAAAAGTAGCAAACAGGAGAAGAGTATCTCTATCCAAGAGAAGAGGTCCAAAAGGGAAATGAAGCTGTCCATCTGGTGATATATGGTTCAGACTATTCCCTAAGGAGATCAAAGCCCCCAAAGTCTTCATTGCAAAGTTGTAATTTGCCCTGGGACTAACGAATTTCCTCACTCAGGTATTTCCCAGATAGATTTTTGCAAGTGTATCTACTTCCCCACCCCCACCCCCATGTTTATGGGTGGACTGTTATTTTTTCATTATAATTCTTTTTAGCCTTCCTGTTTTGTAAAGGTTTCATGACTAAGATTAATGCTGTCACCTTGGCTGATTTGTTAAGATGTAAAATACTGTCAGAGGGTTCAAGTGATGCAACTGGGAATATTAGCTATAACCCCTATCAATTAATCATAGAGTTAACCATAGGACCCTGAGAGTGAGTTGAAGCAGTGTGGCCTTTCTTTGGGTCAATCACCTTGCCTTCCAAGATGTGGCCAGGTGTGGTGAGTGGGCAGCCCTAATAGCCCAGAGAGAAAGAAATGGATCTCAATGTTATACTAGTATTACATATATAAATTATATCTGTTTATAGAGTCATAGATATAATGTTTCTCTCAAAAGAATGAAAACTCCTTGAGGGGTAGAATCATTTTATTTTTTATCTTTGTAACACAAATACCCATCATAGAGTCTGGCATCTAGTAGATGTTTCACAAGTGGAACAAAAAAAATGGATGTTAAGAGAGATTTCTTTGGGAAAAAAATGGACAAGTCTTAGTAACTGGTTGGATAAATGGAATAAAAAAGGTTATAGAATGTTTGATTTAGAGCTCAAATAACACCATAGTGGTAATCTTGTTTTACAGATGAGGAGACTAAAGCCAACACAGGTTAAATGATATTTTTAAGGTTATGGAAAATGAATCACTGATTGAAATCCAGGTCCCCTGACTCCAAATCTAGTGCTGTTTCATAGGGAAGAAAGACTCAGCCAGGTCATCTGAGAGGGCAACATGAGGGTAGGTTAATGTTGCCACAAGTTTGACATTTAAACAGTGTTAGGTGGCTCATCTTTGCATTTACTGAGAAAGTTAGAGAGGAAACAGAAAGCTGTTCAAGTGTACAGAAAAAGAAGAAGCTGTATTCCTCAAAGCTAAAATAAAATAATAATTTATTACTCAGATTCAGATATAACATAGGTCCATGCCGTCTTGCCTGAAATGTACAAAACCTTGTTTTTTATCAATAGCAGAGATATTAGTCCTATCACATCAGTGGTAAGTTGACTGTACTGAATATAGCCTTTTTTCTCCTCTTTTTTTCAGTCAATACATTTTTTTTCTTTTGGCACAACAGTTCCTGACAAACACTCAAATAACACACGCACACACACACACGCACACACATACACACATACACACACAAAGTACATTGCTCAGAAACAGTTAAGCAAAAATGCATAATTGCATGTTCCCAATTGATGGTACATGTCAGTTTCCACTTTTGTAGTTCACCAATTATTAATGAAAAGGGAGCCTGTATACTTTAATTTTGACACTGTAACCATGTCTGTGTTATTCCTTTGATTCTTCTTTCTTCAACTTGCTTCACTTCGTACAGGTTTTCCCATGTTATTCTAAATGTTTCACATCTGTCTTTCCTTATGGCAAAGCAATATTCTACAAAATTCACACACCATCACCTCTTCAGTCATTCTTTGATTAGATTTGGGCACATCTTTTGTTTCCAGCATTTTTTATCACAAATGATGATTCTATGACTATTTTTAAACATTTGGCCACTTTTTTTTTTTTGCTATTTTTAACTTCCGTAGGGTATAAACCAAGGATTGGGACCAGTGAGTCAGAAGGTATGAACAATTTAGTAACTGATCTCCCATTATTCAGTTTTTTTTCCAAAACATTTAGATCAACTTGTTCCACCAATAGTAAATTTTTGTTCCCATCTCCCTACAACCTCTCCAACACGGAGTTTTCTTATCTTTTGCCATATTTGCTAAGCTATTGGTGTGATCTTCTTCTGCTAAAATCACAGAATCTCAGGTCTAGATGAGACGTCAGAGACCATCCAATGCAACTCCCTCATTTTATAGATGAGGAAACTGAAGCTGGCCTAAAGTCTAACGGGTAAAAACCATCTCAAGTCGAATGAAAACCCAGCTCCTTTGACTCCAGAACTGACACTCTTTCTGCTATATTATAGCCATATCCTGCGTTGTCCAGTGTGTGGTAATAACACTATTCTATCAGATGAATTTCTTTATGAAATGACAACCCTGTCATCCGCAGGCAAGTCATAAGGGAATTATGAATTAAGATTTCATGAAGGCCACGACTTTAAAGAAATGAGAAACAATGGCTATTCGTATTGCATTCACTGCCAAGTTTACTTTAAGTAACATTCCATCCTCTCCATGTCTCCAAAATTAAATTAAATTTCAACTTTCTAATATCTAAACACATGTAAGATAACTGATTTAAAAGACAAGAGAAACATTTACCGATGTTTTTCTGTACCTTTACATGTTTTTCACTCTACAGCCTACTACAGTGCCCAGTGATGTTGCTTCTTCCTGTTCTGCTGAGGACAAGTCATACTTCACATTCAGACAGTCAATAAATATTTATTAAGCATTAAGTATATACCAGGCACTGGGCTAAGTGCTAGGGATACAAAAAAAAAAGAAAGAGGCAAAAAACAGTCCCTACACTTAAGAAGCTCACAATCTAATGGTTCTTCAGAGATTTTATTGTTGTTTGTCTTGTCTGACTCTTCATGACCCCATTTGGGGTTTTCTTGGCAGAGATACTGAATTGTTTTCTCACTTATTTCTCCAACTCATTTTATAGAAGATGAAACTAAGGCAAACACGGTTAAGCGACTTGCCCAGGGTCACACCACTAATAAATATCTGAGGCTCTCTTTGAACTCAGATATTCCTAACTCCAGGACCAGCGCTCTTCAGAAATAGCCAGCCTCAGACCTAGAACAGGAAGGAAGATAAACAACAATGTTAAATGTGCCTGAGGGCTATCTACAATGACATTTCAGTCCCCCAGGATTAGGCATACATATGGAAACTTTCCACCCAGATGGGGCCACCTATTCCATTCTCTTCATCTTATTCTGTCTAGAAAAGAACCTGAACTTTCATGAGATTTCATTCCTAGTGATCTATGTGTACAAAGACTGGTCTAAACTTGAATTTTCCTAGGAGTCAGATCAAGGAGTACAAAATGACTTAGCAGAATGCCATTCATAGTTCTTTATACTTTTACATAAAAATTGCGCTGTCTATTCTTAAGCAATTTTCAGGCAACATTTTACTGCTATGAAAATTGTCCTCTTGTTTTTCCTTTGCTTATTCTTCTCCCCACCCACGAGAATTGGCCTAGTTCTCCTACCAAAAAAAAAAAATCCAGTAAAGAAGGAAATACCCAGAGTCAGGGGAACTTCAAGAATTCAATTCAACAAACATTTATTAAGCAACCTACTATATGCAAAACACTGGGCTGAGCCTGGGCTTGCAAAAAAAACCCAAAAAACAGTCCCTTCTCAAACTAAAAGTTCCCCTATCAGAGCCCTTAATTCTGAGAGCAGAATGAGGAGGATGACCGGATGCTCTTGCATAGGCTGTCCTCCATACTAGGAATTTCCTTTCTCCTCACCTCCACCTCTGAGCATCCCTAGCATCTTTCAAAACAGCAAATTTGACAGCTCCTAGGCCTCCTCCCCACCCCCAGATTACTTTGCATCTACTTGTAGATACTTTACATATACTTACTTATATGTGTCTTGTTCCCTCCAGCAGAATGACAGCTTCCAAACAGCACGGCAGTATTTGGGTTATATATCCCCATCCTCTAACATTGTTCTTGGCACAAAATAGGGACTTAATAGATGTTTATTGACTTGGAATGAATTGCATTTCAATCTGCATTCCTCTCCTTACAAGTCATGGGACTGTGGGCAAGTCCCCTAACTTCTATGAATCTTACACAGGGAGATTGAGATTTTTCACTGGTCAAAACGCTGCTGCTATATTTTGACCTGCAAAAGACTCTGGCTCCCTACACTCATAAATAAAATAGAGATGGTAATATTATTTGTAATTTCAGCATCATGTGGCAATTGTGGCAGACCAATTTTGTAAAGGGGCAGCATGCTAGAAGGGTGAGTTAGTGAATGTTAAATGCCCCTTCAGTCCTCCTTTGAGGGGCAGTTGCTGTAAGATGGATACCAGACTGGGAATCAGGAGACCTGGCTTCTGTGCTTGGCTCTACCCCTGCTTCCTTTAATGTTCTTGAATAAATCCGGCCCTGAAAAGCAGTGAGGATTAATGAGATGATGTCTGCAAGGGGCTTGGAGGTCATGGGAGATAATTACTGTCTCTTTAGTTTCTGAAATATAAGCCTCCTTTAAAATAACAAGGAGCAGAGGAGACCCAAGACCTTCTCAGTGCCCTTCTACAGCCTTAGGTCTGGGTGCTTCCTCACTGTGGGCGTTACATCTGAAAAATCAGAGCAAAGTTGTCACAGGGATGATTCTCCTTACCTTATCCAACATGACCCATAATACAGCGGCAGCTAGCTATATCCTCTCTCTACCAGACCACTGTAGCATGAAACATGGACATAATCCCCCCTGGGGGCTATGACTTTAAAGCAGATTCAACCACTTTCACTAGTTCCTTTGTGATATAACCCCAGTAACTTCCCTCCAAAGGCTGCTGTGAGGAATAGCTAATAAAAAAAATTAAGCTTATCTTCTCAGGGTGGTTTACAAGGGACCACATAAATGCTAAATAATCATAGTGAATTCTCTGAAATGAGAATACTTTGAAAGAAGCCTTTTAGCTCGAGAGCAAGAGCAGTACTGCTGGCAAATTCACCCCCAATTGTTATTTGAAGACCCAGCCTGAACCAGTTTTTGGCACATGGGGTGGGGGTGGGAGTTAGATTTCTAAGATGACATTTCTAACTAGCTTGTTCCTTCTTCTTCCTACCTCCCTGGTGCCCATGCTGGTACTTGGTTGTGTTATGACAAAGGCAAGGCTAAGGTAGAATTCCCTCTTGTATGGGGAGGACCTCTCCCAGGCACCTTCTCTAATTATGTAGGGACAAGAGAGATGAGCTTTCCCTTCACTTCCCCCTAGAGAGAGGGCTCTTTGCCTTTCTTTATGTGGTAGACTCCTTTGGCAGTCTAGTGAAGTCTCTGGATCCCTTCTCAGAATAATATTTTTAAATAAATAATAGCTAGAATTTATATGGCACTTTAAAGTTTGCAGAGCACTATATATTTATATTTTATTTAATATACATGATATAATATGTAAATAATATATTATATATTTATGTATTATTTAATATTTATATATAAATATGACATATTTATATATTATCTCACTTGAGTCTCATACCAACCCTGGGAGGTAGGGAATATTAGCATTGCCTTTACAGATAAGGAAACTGAGGCACAGAGGTTAGATTTGAACTCAAACAGCCTGACTCCAGGTTCAAAACTCTGTATATACTCTACCACCTAACTGCCTCATAAAATGTAAAAAAGAAAAGAAAATATAGGTAAGGTCCAGTTAGGTGAGAGAAGATTTCTATCCATCATAGAAAGCCAGAACTCATTACATCACCTGCCCATAGGGTGGCATGCGTGTGTGTGTGTGTTTGTGTGTGTGTGTATGTGTGTGTGTGGTGAGAACATTCTTCAAAAGAACAATGAACTTTGCAGTACTTGGTGAGTTTCACTGCCTAGTTGGCAAGGGTTATTAACATTTTTTATATCCCATACTCCTTTGACAATGTGGTAAAACCTGTGTACTCAAAATAACGATTTTAATTGCATGAAATAAAATAGAAAAGATTACAAAGAAATTGAATTATATTGAAATACAGTTATAAACTTAAAAAAACCAAGTCCTCAAACGTCAGGTTGAAAATCTCTCATCAAGAGAGAAGAGAGAGAACATGAAATTGGCTTCAGAGGTATAGAGGTTCTCTGGCCACCCCTGTCCAAAGGGGAATGATTCATCCATGAAAGTATTTGAAGTTATTCACCCACTCCTTATTGTTAGGGAACTGAGAGGTGCCTCTTCAGGCAGTAGTGAATCAAGGATGCAGGAGCCCATATCAGGATTGGAGTAAAGAATTAGAAAGGCTGACCATGGGGTATGCTAGAAAAACAGTAGTTTAAAAATGCAAATATCCCATAGAAAGTAAGTTGCTTGAGGACAGAATGTGCTGGGATTTTTTGTTTTGGTTTGGTTTGCTTTTTTCATCTCTTCATCCCCAGTACCTCACACATTGGTCTAGCATCATGATTGGTACTCAATAAATATTTGTTAAATTTTTTGAAGTAACGTGCCTGACTCTATCACTAAACTAGTGTGACTTTGGGCAGTCAATCAACAAACATTTATTAAACAGTCGGTATATCCCAAGCAATACTAAACACTAGGGATACAGAGAAGCAACATAACAGCCCCTACCCTGGAGGATCTACACTCTGATGTGCATATGCCCATAGTAGGCATGTGGCTTCCTACCTGCTGCCCAGACCCTCATGGAACACTTTTCAATCAAAAATAGTGTCATTGACACCACCATCACCAACTTATACCACTCTTTATGGCTTCTACAGATTTTCTCCTAACAGCAATATGGGAGAAACGGGTAGAGCAAGTGCTATTAATAACATCTTATGAAGGGTAGCTAGGTGGTGCAGTGAATAGAACACCAGCCCTGGAATCAAGAGGTCCTGAGTTCAAATACAGCCTCAGACACTTAACACAAAAAACTAGCCATGTGACCTTGGACAAGTCACTTAACCACCGATTGCCCTCCAAAAAGCAAAAAATAAGTAAATAAATAATAATAACATCTTATGAATGGGGAAACTGAGACTCAGTAAAAGTTAATGGTTCAGAGTGAGACAAGGTAAGAAGGCAGGTGGCTTGTTAAATATTAGTTCATTGCTATTTTAATGCCACATATGAGGAAAGAAAGAGATGAATGAGTAATACTAATATGAACTCACGTTTATGTAGATGCTTTACAGTTTACAACAACCCTGGGAAGAACATACAAGATAAATTCAGAGTAAATGGCAAGTAATCTTAGAAGGGGGACCTATGGAAACCTAGTGGACCCTCCTGGAAGTGGTAGTGCTTGAGCTGAGTCTTAAGAAAGTCATTGATTTTTCTTCAAGCCACAGCAAGTCACTTAACACCTTTGAGTCACAATTATCCCATCTGTAATATGAGGGAATTGGACTTAAATGACAGCCCCCCCCCCCGAGACTCTTCCATGTGATCCTATCTGAAAGGCCCAAGAAGTGATCCCATGGTGACTTTTAACTTGACCTTCTGTTAGCTAGCCTGTCTGACTAAAGTGGAATAACTCAGTCTAGGATCATGAGATTTAGAGCTGGAAGGACTTTACCAGTCAATCTAATTCAAACTCCTTTATTTTTACAAATAAGAAATCTGAGACTAGAGGGGTGAACTGACTTTCTTGAGATCACGCAGGTTAATAATAAGATCAAGGAGGAGAATGAAGAAGAAACTAGTATTTGTATCAGTTTAAGGTTTGTAAACCTCTTTAATTAGTTCCATTTTACTGATGAGAATTAGCAAGGCTGAGAATTGAGCTCAGGGCCTCTGCCTCCAAATAAATACATTATTCTTTGCCCTACATGACACCAACTCTCCACCATACCTATCAAGACCTCAGTTTCCTCATCTATAAAATGGGGGTGATTGTTTATGCCACCTTACCTCACTAGCTGTTGTAAATTATAAAGCAACTACATAAATGTGAATGTATATGAATATTACTAATTCGTCTCTAGTTTCTCACGTCCCATAAAAATAGCACTGACCTAGGATTCAGCAGACCACCCTTGTTACCCTGAATCAGTAAATCATTAACCTTTTCTGCATCTCAGTCTCCTCATTCATAAGATGTTCATAATAACACCTGCCCCACCTGCTTCTCCTGAATTGTTGTTAGGATAAAATCTGTAGAAACGATTTGGAAGTTGAAGTGTAGCCCAAATGGGAGGTATTGGTGAGAGTGGTGTTAATGAACTCCTCTTAACTGAAAAGTGATCCCTAAGGAGCCAGGGCAGTAGAGAGGGAGGTTTACAGGCCTGCCAGGCACATTAGTGTCTCACTAACTTGCTCTTAAGATTTGGGGTAAGGAGGGAGCTGTAGTGTTTTACAGAGCCTGCCTGATCCTGTGTACCAAGCCACTCCCTCAGTACAGTATAGAAGATGGGAGCAGGGAACTCTACCAAGCAAGAGATAAATAAAGCATAAACTCTGCAGGTTTGCATACTGTATAATTTTAAATGTCATAGCCTCAAACATCTGGGCTGTATTACATGAAGTCCCATTAAACCTTCAGCTCCATAACTCTACATCAAGCTTGGTAAACTACAGGCTCCCAGTGGTGGCCACCAGCCAACTTAAGCAATTAATCACTGGGGTCCCCAAGCAGGTTTGCAACTCATGCCAAGTAGATTCTTTGAGGGGGAACCTCGTATACAAAAGAAATAGCCCCATCCACTGTTTTGTAATAGCTTGCTTTGTACCTTTGCCAACACTGAGAAATTATCTGTTATCATGAAGACATCCGAGCCTTGTAACTTTTTCCTCAATGGAAATTAGTAGCACCAGCTTTGGGAGGATTCCCCAAACCTCATTAACTGACTATATGCTCCATGCTGAATGAAAGCTGGTAATCCAGTTCAGACAAAAGTAAGTCCCACCCTCAGAAACTTTTCTGGGGAGCTCCATTGGAACTGAGTCTTTTTTTTTTTTTAATTCTCTGGAATGTGTGAGTAATTTTCTTTTTCCCCTGTTCCAACCTAAAGGACCAGAATCCACATTAAGTGTTGGAGGTTGTCTTCAGGCTGTCTTCAGATTCCTGATAGAAACAGCCTGAGGTGAAAATGTCAGGAACAAAAGAATCCTCTTCTCATGAGCTTGTGGTGCACTAGTTCTACCAGCTCAGAGAGGTTTATGTAAACAAGATAATCTTTCGCACTTCATAATGTTTATAAAGTTTCTCCTAATTATCATTTAACGGGCACAAAGCAGAAGGCTAAGGGTATGGTCATGATGGGGAAT
>CM053594.1:95790632-95814868 GCA_028646575.1 Pseudocheirus occidentalis
AGAGACAGAGAGACAGAGAGAGAAAGAGAGAGAGACAGAGACAAAGAAGACATTTCCAAGGGATTTACTGAGACTAGAACTATAGACCTCCAAAAAGACTGTCTCACAGGCAACAGCACAACTCTTTTGCATGGTCTCCTCTCAGTCACATCACCTAAGCCTCCATTATCACTTTCTGCTCCGGTCTACCTTCCCTTTTGGCACTTCCCTAAGTGAGAGTCTTTCTTAAGCCCATTTTTCTTTAGCACAGAGGTGTCATGGGGACGAGGGATTATGGAATGAAAAAAATACAAAACAACAAAGAACCACAGTCCTTCACTGCTGTCACGAGTGACTATCACAAATGAATAGTTATTGCAGTGTCTGAGTCAAGACTATCCTTAAGTCTGAATGAATCTCATTTCACAGGATTGTAGACTTGGAGCTAAAAGGGCCCTTAGAGGCCATCGAGTCCAAACCTCTTGTTTTACAGATGAGGAAACTGAGGCATCAAAAAATTAAGTAGCTAGTACAGAATCACAGCTACTAAGTGTCTGAGGCAGGATTTGAACCCAGGTCTGATTCCAAGACCAGCGCCTTGGAGATCTTCTAGCCCAACACTTCTTCATGACTTGGTATGCTACTGCTAAAAACCATCCCCACATATCCATTCTCAGTAAGAAATGGCAGCACCACTGGATTTTTGTTCTGGAAGGAATTGCAGCACAATTCACTTACCTAGATTAGCATAGTAGTAAGGGAAATCTCCCAGATAAGATGAATACTGTGGCAGTACGAACAGCCCTCCAGGATGTTTGTTCCATATTAAGCTGTTACGTGATATGTGCTTGAATATTCTGTCCTGAATAATCTGGGAAACAAAAAACAGAGGCCACAGTTAAGAAAAAAAAAAAGAGCACTGACCAAATGCCAGATTAAACACAGCTCTTATCCAACTATGACCACAATCCTCCAAATATTAGCTTTAAACAATAAGAGGTCCAATATACATTTAAACACTTAGCATGGTATAAAAATAAGAGAAAAATCATAGGATTTAGAGGTTAATAAAAGTCCAACCTCCTCATTTTTCACATGGCAAAACTGAGACCAAGACCAGGAAAAGATTTCACCCAAGGTCATGTAGGCATTAAGCTAGGATTCAAATTCAAGTTTTTGATTGACTCCGTATCTCCTCTTTTTGCTGATTACAGACACTTTTCCAACCCAAGGTCTGGACTCAGTCGGACACTTCCTCACCCAAGCACAGAATCCTAGGGTTCAAAGACAGCTCAGAGGCCAACTAGGACCACTCATCACTTTAGAGATAAAGAAAACGGAGAGTAGAGAAGGAAGGGTCTTGTTGAAAGTGTAAAAGCCTGCACTAGAATTCAGTTCTTCTGGATTCCAGCCCAGGGTTCTTTCAAGTGAACCATGTAACATCACCAGCGTTCTCCCTCTCCCCCTACAGAAGATTCAAGTTCAAAAACATGGTGTGCACTGGAGATGCGAAGGGCTGAGGATACATAATGACTGTTATCCACACTGACGGCAGGACACCCAAAAGGTTTGCTTCTATTGCGCTTTATATTAAGGGAAGTTCTAACAATGACCCCAGCTAACATTTATAGAGTGCCTTAACTTTGACATTCATTATCTCTTTTGATCCTCCCTACAATCCTGTGAGGGACATGCTACTGGTATCTCTTCTTTACAGATGAGACAACTAAATCTGAAAGAGGTTGTGTGACTTGCCCAGTTTCACAAATCTAGTTAAGTTATCTGAAGCTGCACCTGAACTCAGGTCTTCCAGACTCCGAGTCTGGCACCCTCTGCATTTTACCACATTGCTGCCTCTGTTCTAGTTAACAGACTAGGATTTCTAGTTACCAAAACTTCCCTTGGCTTACAACTGCATCCTGAGCCATCTCCAATTGTCCTGATGAACATCTGGCCACTGGACCCAGATGGCTCTGGAGGAGGCTGGAGACCTTACACAACCTCCCTCACTCAAATCAATGTCAACTGCAAGTCATATCATCATCATTCCCTGATGTCATGTTCCTCTTCTAAAATGAAGGACAAACACAACAACCCAAAATCCCCTTTGCTTACAATACTGCTTTAAAATAACATCAGAAGTAAATTGATCTACTCTCTGGTCTTAGTAAAGGACACTCATCACAAATGAATCTTTCTTCTATACCTGACAGAGTATCTGAACATTACAAAGGGTGATGCTATTATAGTGAAGTGCCAAAAATGCCCATATAAATGCATACATGGGTACAAAGTAGAGAGGGGGCTAAATGAATATTGAATCTAGGACATATACTAGAAGCAACTTTTCTTTTTGTTATTTTATGAAAAAGCCAGATATCTGGTTATTCACCTTCCAATACGCTATTTCAGGCAGGTATAGAAAAAAGCTTCTGGTGCACAGGGATGTTGACCGTGAGAAGCGATGCATCATTTTCTTGGAATACCCCACACCCCAAAAAAAGTTCTAAGAAGACAATGAGCAGAAGGTATGAAGACTAACACTCAGGCTATTTCATTAGGTTTTCTGGATATTGAGACCTTGGAGATCATTAGATTCTACATTTGGAGTCAAGCGGTTTCCATTTAAAAGCATTTATCAGTCATGAGCCTACTTAGTTCATTCTTAGGTCTCTGCTCCTTGACTTTCAAACTTGTGTAATTATATCATTTACACAGTAAAGTATTTTGAAAATAATTAACTTAACAATGCCTCACAGCTTCAGCAATCTATTTGTATTTTTTTTAGCGAAAAAAAGCAAACAAAATGAATCTTTGCAATTTCAGACATAAATTGCTTTATTTTTCAAGGTCCTGTTTAATGCAACATGTTTTAAAGTATGTTGTTCAGTCATTCAATCATGTTTGACTTTTCATGACCGTGGACTAGAACATGCCAATACTGTCCATGAGGTATTCTTGACAAAGATACTAGAGTAATATGTGATTTCCTTCTCCAGTGAATTTGGGCAAACAGATTAAGCCACTTGCCAGGGTCAAACAATAAGTGTCTGAGACCAGATGTGAACTCAGGTCTTCCTGACTTTCCACTGATTTATCTAACAACCCCTGATTTAACGTCCTGACTCATCCCCTTTGAAAATGGGTCCCATAATAAGGTGAGTTTCATTTATCTTAATAAATCAATTTAATTCAACAAGTATTTTTAAGCCCCTGCTACAGGGGTTCTCAATCTTCCTAATGCTGGGGACCCTTTAATACAGTTCTTCATGTTGTGGTGACCCCCAACCATAAAATTATTTTCTTTGCTACTTTATAACTGTAATTTCGCTACTGTTATGAATTGTAATGTAAATATCTGATATGCAGGATGTATTTTCATTGGTACAAATTGAACATAACCCACAGATTGAGAACCGCTGCGCTACTACATACAGAACACCATACTGGGTACTCGGGTAAGCAGACAGAAATAACACAGACAAGTCCCTGTCCTCAAAAATCTGGAAAATCTCCTTCAAAATCTTCCTGTTTTTCCATTTCTTAAGAGAGAAAGGGGAAGTAAACATAAGTAACTAGAAGACAATATTTAAGTTGGATGGGGCAGCATTTTTTCCTTTATCAGACTAGTTTGTTAAATACACGATTTTGGATAGACATTACAAATTTCATGGAAATTTTAGGTGAGGAGTTACTTTGAAATACTTATCTTTTATTACAAATCAGAAACCAGAGTTAATGCTGTGGTGTGCTCCTTAATTACAACAGACATATATTGGCAAAGGGCAGGGTTTTAAGTTACTAGCTGTTCCATTTATCTCTGTTGTTAGGTTCTCTACTTAGTCAATTCTTTTTATTGCAGTTACACATCCCAAATCCCGAGAGATCCCACTGTCCACTTTATGATGCCCGTCTGTGCCCTTGACTCCTCTTCTCACCAAATTCCCTTATCCAGGGGGAAGTAGTCTCTGAACAAAGAGACACAGAGCAAATAATCATTTGCAGGAAATACAAATGACACGAAGCCCAGAGATGTCACAGAGGACTTTTTCATTCACTTTCACTTTCTCCCTGTTCCAGATGGCATTCATAATTCCATATCAGTGTTGTTATCTCTCAGGCTTCAAGGACCAAATAAACCAGTATTCTTCACAAAGATGAGCAAGAATTTTATGCTTTCATCACAGAAACTTGGAAGACTATAATATGCAGAAGAAGGCAGCACACATGCATGTGAGCTCATGCTCTCTCTCTCTCTCTCTCTCTCTCTCTCCTTGGAACTCAGATAATTTTTGCCCATAAAGAAAAAAGTACACATGGGGATTTTCTTCTCTTTATGGTCCCAAGAGGTCCTGCCAATGATGATGTCAATTTATTGTCTGCGTGTATGTCTATGACTTGGAAGACTCAGATGTCTCCAAATAAAGTATAAGCTCCTTGAGGGCACAGACTATACTTTTCTTTTCTGTACTCCTAGCATCTAACATAGTGTTTTGCACACAAGGCTACAAAATTAATGATCACTGAATGGGGCTGGAAAAAAAAGATGGCTTTGAAACCAGAGGACCTGGATTCAAATCTTGGATTTGCTGTTTATGGTGTGAACTTGGGCAAATCAATTCACCTTTTTGGGCTTCAGTTTCTGTATTCTGTAAAATGAAGGGACTGGATTAGACGGTTTCTGAAGCTGCTTCCAACTTGAGATCCACAATCAGGAAACTAACAGTCCCGCCTTTCTTCTTTGTATCTACACATTATTCTTTAAATAATAGACAAATCCTACAGAAGAGAGGATAGCATCATTTGGTATGCCCCTGACTCAGTCACCTGACCAACACAATGCTGAGTTCCACACACACTGGGCCACCATATGCCATCTTCCTCCATGCCAATGCAATCTGTCACTCTTGTATCTCTACATCACACTGAATGAGAATTTTAGAAAAAAAACATCCTGCAAATATTATACAACAGTAACAGCATATACCAGAATATGTTGTGTTTAGCATCTTTTATGATTGTGGAATGTTTGGATGCCAGGAGAAAAAAAGGTACCCTTCCTGCATCAAGGTCCAACTAAGAACAGGCCTCGCTAGACACCTTTGAATAACATTAGCACATATCCTCACTGTTACCCACTTCCTGTCTAACTGGTGATTCACTGGTTCACATCCTGGTTTGGGGTAAGCATTTTAAAAATTCTGCCTAACAACCATCTCCATTAGGTGTTGCATCAGGTGGCCATCCACCCTCTGTTCAAGATTAGTCCAGCAAAGTTTCAACCAAACAAAGTGAGCTCTGAAGGAATAACTATGAAATTTCACTGTAAGTAGAAATACTCCTTCAGAAATTATCATTAAATAATATATGTGGAAGCTCCGGTCATTAATCAAGGTCAAAGTTGATCTAAATGGTACAAAGAGTTGGCATTGGGGCAGCTGTCTTGGTTATAAAGGATTCATAAATCTTCAAAGTTTCAAGGAGGGAGTGGTCTGAGGGATCCTCTAGTAACTCAGATGTCTCTCCTGTAGAACGTCCACATCCCTGGTTCTCGAATGCCTGAGGGACCTGTAAATCTTTTCTGTCACTTAGAGCAGAGAGCCATGAAGCCAGGGAGGAGCTCCCACACCTCTAAGCAGCTAAGGACCAACCCAATAGGTCAAAGGCTACAGAATCTTTGGGCACTGGTGTCTGAGGTAAGTTCCCAGTCGCCCACTCTCAGTTCCTCAAACTCCAGCACTGAGCGATATATGTTTCTCAAGCCTCAAGGGCTCCCCTGGTTTCAAGCTAGACCAGGGATGGTTGTAGTGGTTATCATCCTTTGTTCTCGAGAGGAGCAAAATGACATCACTGTGTTAGAGTCGAATTACGTGTCCAACTGTGTCTGATCAGACCAATATGAGCTCAGAACGTTCTACCACAGGTCAGGCACAAATAGTCCATGTGAACGTTTGAGGTAGATTCTCCAAATCTGCACATCTCACATTTCTTTTGAGCCACTTCCATTCTGTTTCACTCATCATAGAGCGCTTTGATGCACCCACGTCACACTGGGCAGTCCTTTGCCAGTGTCTCCCAAGTCACACACTCAATTCTGAAGTTCTTCAGAGAGACTTTGAGAGTGTCCTTGTATCACTTCTTCTGACCTCCGTGTGAGTGTCTGCCTTGCATGAGCAGTTCTCTAAAATGTTATAATAAACTGAAGAGGCTGATTAAAAAAAAAAAGATACAGAGACTTCTATATATGAGACACAGTTTTCTCCCTAATCTGCCCTCATAGTATATTTCAGCTAAAACTTTTTAATTGTATTAATATTAATAATAAAAATAATAAAAACATGAAATGTGAACTAAGATGGAAAACCTAAAAAGCACCTTTCTTATGGCACTTGGTTAAGGTGCCAAATGATTATAATCCTGTCTCTGGACTCCAAGAAGAGATTTGGCAGGTCTTGTACATTTAGATGAAGTGTATAGTTTTTCCAATATTTTAGAATACATAAGCATCCCCAGAGAAATGGATGGCTCATATCCAAGGGAAAGGTGTTTCCACTGCCAACCTACAGATTTAAACAGTTTTGACTTAAAACTCTCCTCTGATGCCACACAACACATGCAACCTTTTTTACCTGGCAGGCATATCAAGATACCTTAGCTAACACTGCTAACTCAATAAGTGAGGAGGAGGAGGATATAGCAATGAAACCACAAACAAAATGAGTAGTTTCTCATAAGGCCCTGGTCAAGACTGTGCCTTCTCCACTCGTGGTCATGAGAAGGCAAGCTTGGAAAGGAGCTAAGGGAAGGAACGTAAGGATGAACAAAGGGTACGCTTCAGCTCCAAAACCGACTCTCTCTCTGACAGTGGGCTAGATCCTGAAACTTTCTGATGCTCAATTTCCTCATCTATTAAATGGGAATAATATTTGAACTCTCTACCTCATTGGGATGTTGCAAAGAAAGCATTTTGTAGACTGTAAACAAAGTGAGTGATCGTTATGTTATTTTTATGCTTTATGTACTACTTTTTTATGGAAGTGAAAATTCAGTTGATTATTATCTAAGATAAAAATGAAGAAGTAATTTTAGGAGAATACAGGAAGTTTTTCTTATAAGACAAAAACTATTAGAAATCCAACAGAACCAGTAAGTTCCAGACAGGCAATTATTAAGCATTTTTTGTGTGCTAGGTGCTGAGAATATGAAGACAAAAATGACACTGTCTTCAAAGTTTGCTTATACTAGAGAAATGCAAATGGAGAGGCCTATGAACTAGAGAGATGAGGAGGAGAGAGAACAAGAACAAGAACATATTGAATTTTGAATTGAATATTGAATTTTCCAAGCATCGTAATTAAATGTTTTACAAATAGTGTCTCATTTGAACCTAGTAGTTACTCTGTAAGACAGGTGCTATAATCCCCATTTTATAGTTGAGGAAACTAAGGCAGACAGAGGTTAATTAAAGAAGGCAGCATCTGAATTGAGCCTGGAAGGAAGCTGATTCTAAGAGGCAGAGGTGAAGATGGAGCACATTCCAGCCATGGATGCAAGGGTGGCTGTTCATCTCGCACTTTCAAAGAGGACCAATGACATCACAGGTGACACCATGCATTTTATTTAAATGAGGCAGAGGTGCACAAAGTTGTCAGCTTCATTCTCTCTTTCAGAGTCATTGTGGTCTAGTGGTAAAACAAAAGTCAGGACAAATTACAATGACAAAGGCTGCAGCGGATGACTCTGGTGTCTTCAGAATCCGATCAAACTCTGAGCACTCAACAGAACCTGCCTCATCTACTTTCACAGTCATTGGAACAAATTGTTCTCATTTACCAAAGTATATATGCTACGGCCATGCAGGGATGGACTGTGCAAAGAGACAGAGATGGGAGATGGAATATTGTGTCAGGTACTGAAAGGCCAGCTGGGGTCAGCCAATCCTTTCAGGGAGTTCAGTACAAAAAATGAAGGCCATGCTAATAAGCAAGTGAAAAACTGGCATAGACTAGGGCAGGTCTGGTTAGTCAGAGAGGATGGGAAGCAGACAGACTCTGGAGAAAGCATGAGTATGACTGTATAGGTCTGAGCGGGCAAAGGCAGATCATTTCACAACTTCTGGTCTAGCCAGAGAGCCTAGGTGGGGAGTAGGAAAGTGGCTACAGTGTGTGCCTCTTTTTTTTTTCTAGTACATGACTGACCATTAATTTTTAGAACAACTCTCAAGGACTTTCTTTTCCAGAGTAAGTTTCCTGTAAGTTTGGAGCCCTTTAGGACCTCATATTATTCCATATAAGGAGTATTTTCAGTGTTTTCCCTAAGATCAGCAGTCTCTAATTCTCCATCTTAGAGGTTTCTTAGTCTTAGCATTTCATATTATATCAGCTTATCATTAGGCCATGGCTACATGTTCCACTCCCAAAGTGGTTCATGGCATGGCTCAGGAGACATCTTTTACACGAGGCCTTTCCCAGAACTTTTCTGATAACTATTTTATAGTACAGAGACTAGACCTGTGACATAACTGATACAGGGAATTCCCAGGTGAGCAAATATCCTCTATGAATGAAGGTCAGCACCGTCTACAATAACTTTAAAAGTCCCAGAGAATTTCCTAAGGGGTTAAATTCCCTAAGGGCACAGAATTCAGGGCAGCTAGGTGGTGCAGTAGACAGAGCACTGACGCTGGACTCAGGAGGACCTGAGTTCAAATACGACCTCAGAAACTTCCTAGCTGTGTAACCCTGGGCAAGTCACTTAACCCTGTTTGCCTCAGTTTCCTCATCTGTAAAAATGAGCTGGAGAAGGAAATAACAAACCATTCCAGTATCTTTGCCAAGAAAACCTCCAATGGGGGAAAGTCAGACACAAATGAAATGACTCAAAAACAACAAAAATGGAACCAGCAAGTGTTAGAGATAAAACCTTAACACCGATCTTCCTGGCTACAGAGTCATCTCTCATAACTCTCTATACATTTTGCATTTATATAGCTGTGTACAGGTTATATCACTTCCCAGGAGGTCCCTAAGGGCCAGGATCGTTCTTTTGTTGTCTTTATATCCCCAGAGTCTAGTAATGAATGTGTATTTAATTGAAGCATATAGATGATTTCCTCTTCCTTTTGGAGGGGGAGGGAGAGAAAAGGAATGGTTTCTTTAAACCTGGGGTTGGATGCCATCTGGCCATTAAGACTTTAAAATTAATAAACATTAATAAAACAAACCCTCTTAATTTTAGTGCCCTCCCTTTGTTAAGTATTTCCTACTTATCTCATTTATAGTTTTCTCTGTGTATGTGTGTGCGTACACACATGTATATAGGCATCTGTTTGTTTGCACGTTTTCCCCCCATTAGATTGTAAGCTCCTTGATGGCATGGACAGTCTTTTGTCTCTTTCTGTTTTTTGTATCCCCGGTGTTTGGCACAGTGCCTGGCACATGCTTAATAAATGTTTATTGACTGACTGATTGTCTTGTTTACCAGATTGGGATGATTCTGGCTTTTTTTTTCCCCCTGAATCACCTGGAAGCTAATATGAATTGAATCACAGATGACTAGAAAACTAAATGTATTAAGCTTTCAGCCAGAACAGAGTGTACAGAAAACTGTTTTGAATGTTTGGAGGCACAGGAGCAAGAATAAGGATTTTCCCCAGTTGGCTGCTAACTTCTCTGAGTAAGTTCCGGAAATAGGTTTTTGAAAAGATCCCATGGAGCATGAATGACAGAAAGACAATCATTAAGTACAAATCCCCTCAAAGCTTCAATTCAGAACTGGTTTCTAGGTTAGGTGGTTTCCACTGCTCATAGGTACACTTTCATGTATGGATTTCAACAGGAAAAGAAAAACTTCCTTGGGCTGGGAAAGCAGGTAAAAGGTAGAGGGCAAAGGGGCAGGAGGGAAAGGGAGGGAGAAGGAAAGGGAAGTGACATTGTCAAATAAGATCCTGCTTTGTTTCTCCCACTGGGAAACCAATCACATGTCACCAAAACCAAGGTCATTCAATAGCAAAACACAAGGCAAGAAAAGCACACAAGGGAACTAAAATCCAAAAGCTTTCACTTACCTCTAGTGTAGTTAATACAATCTTCTCAACTGAAGAAAAATAAGCCTCCCACAAGAACTGTGTCTGTTGTCTAAGTGCTAGGATTTTATCCTGATGAATAGACCTGATTGTAGAAGGAATCTGCAACACAAGGTTAAAATAATTAGCTGTTAAACAAAACAACATAATTTTGACTAAATCAACACAACTGAGCTAGGATACGGTATCCAACTCAAGACAGCAAGTTTTTAGAACCCACATCTATTTCAATTCATTGTTTCTTCTGTATAAGCAATCCTTCCTACAAAGAGTGCAACCACCCACAAACAACATACCAGATAACAACAAGTAATATTTAGATAATGCTTTAATGTTTGCAAAGCACTGGGTTTACATGATTTCATTTGAACCTTACTACAGCCTTGTAGGGGAGGTACTATGAGTATTATTTACAGAATAGGAATGTAAGGCTTAATAAGGTGAAGTGACTTAAAACTAGTCCAAAAGTTGACGTCTTAAGTGGGATGCAAACTCAGGTCTTCCTGACTCCAGTTATTGCAAATCAGTATTAATTACCTTTAATGTTTGAAATCCAATGGACCCCTTCAAGATAGAATAATAGATTTGTTCTGTTTTGTTTTGGTGGGGGTGGGGGGTGTCACACAGAATGGCTGCTAAGAGAACGGATTACTCAGAGGGCCTAAAAAATTGCTGTCAGAGCTGCTAACTAATGCCCTTCATTTTCTCTAGTTAGAAGTCTAAAAATTCCCTTCCATCTAAGAGATGACGGAGATATCCTTGGGATAATTATATCTTCGAGGGTAAGAGTAAATTCTCAGGGGTATAACCTGGGAAAACCTTGATCACCAGGCTTCTAGTAAACAGGAAGAGTTGCACCAATCATGCTGAAATTTAAAAAGCTACTGCCTAAGAATCAAGAGACCTGGGATCCAGGCCTGACATGATCAGCCAACCCGAGCCTCAATCTCCTTCCCTGTAAAATGGGGCCAATACCTCCTGTTCCACATAGTGTAAAGGGCTTTTGAAAGGCTCAAATGAAAGAGCCCAAGCAGTTTGGGATCCATGTGCCTAGCTATTTCTGTGGCAGAAATTGCTACACAAGTTTTTTTTGTTTTTGTTTTTTCTTTGAGGGGAGAAGGCAGGGCATCTGGGGGTTAAGTGAACTGCTCAAAATCACAGTTAGTAAGTGTTAAGTATCTGAGGCTGGATTTGAACTCAGGTCCTCCTGATTCCAGGGTTGGTACGCTATTCACTGTACCATCTAGCTGCTGCCCCCTCTACCGCCCCGGACAAAAGTTATAAAGGATCTATATAAGTAACCTTTTATTATATGTATACTCACAAAATTTTTTTCTTTAATAATAATAATAATAGTACCTTACTCTTATATTCACATTTTATACAGAGCACTTTTACAAACTCCCTCATGTAAGCCACAACAGCCCTGCGAGATCAGTAGGGTAGATAGTACATTTTTGTAGATGAGGATATGGAAGTTCAGAGAGGCTACCTGGTCCAACCAAGGTCACATAACTAAGTAAGAGATGGAGCTGGAATTTGGCCTCAGGTTTTTAGATTCTGTACCTATAGTTGGAGATAAAAGAACTTAAAGAGTAAACAAAAGGCTCTTCTCTAAGCACATTGTGGTGGTCTTAAGGCCTCAAAGAGCCCACAAAACGGCAAATGCCAGGACTTGACCAGAAAACACGACTGAACTGAGGTACCGAAACTTGAAGCAGGGAAGCCTCTGGATAACACTGACTAACACGGGTGGAAAACTATGAAATAAAAAGATACAAAATACCTGGTATTGATTAGAAGAGGTCTAGAACAAGCAATACATGTTGATTGTGAGCCTCATTAATAGTTGTCTCTTTATTAAACAAATATTTATTTTATATTAAATTTATGGAATAAAACAAGCATTTCCGTAACAAAAAAAGATGATTGCGCGTGAAACTGCTAATCTAGCATGTGCAACTTGCTATATATAATAAAGTTAATGTGCAAATTTCTTTTTTTTCCCTTTTTGTCCTAGAGATGGCTGCCATTAGTGTGTGTGTGTGTGTGTGTGTGTGTACACGTACATACATGTAAAAGCATTCTATGCCTATTTCTATTTATCAGTTCTTTCTCCGGATGCAAAGAAATAACTGACCTGCAAAGTGACTATTTGTACCCATAAATATTTGGCAATGTTCCTTCCTTGTGCTTCCTTTTTCTGATTCCCATAAGAATGGTGGAAGAGTGTTGTCAATGAACACAACAGCGTAAATGGAAGGAACAAAAAAACCCTGAATGCTGGGTAATTATAATGACCAAGGTTGACCCTAAAGAACGGATATGACAATGTACTTCTTTCCCTTCTCTTAAGAGGTGGGGTACTCCGGATATGGAATACTCCATATACCATGGAACTTGAAGGAGGTCTTGGTTAGCTTTGCTGAATTCTTTTTTTCTCTCTCTTAAAAAAAAAAGTCATCACCATTTTTCTAGGGGGAGAAAAGGAAGGATATACCAGAAAATGCAGTGGTGTAAAAACAAAGGTTACCAACAAAAGTTGAAAAAAAAAAACGGAGAGGGAAGTTTATATGTTCCTGGAACAAATACAGAACTTCCCACAGGTGCAGAATTTGATAAAACAATAAAATGAGAAGTATGTATATTAGGTTAGCCTCATAGCATGTCAATATCATTCTTTCACGCAGTTTTGCTCAACTTTTCAGGAAATAGGGTAGGGGTATTATGTTTATTGGAATATGTCTGCTGGTCTAAACAAAACATGCAAGTATAAGTCAATTATTTGCCCATTATACCTCTAATTATTTTCTTAATCTAGATATACAGGACTGAACCAGAGAGAAAGGTCCATCCTTATTTCTTATTCAGTACCCAGTTTAATGGGGCATTGTTCCAAGTGCTGAGAAAGTATTATTATATAGGACCATGTCCTCTTTCCATCTACACAGGGATCTAGAGAAATCTGGCAGCATAGCCAACATAGTTAAGATGCTGGAAGACTTAAATACCTCTTGTCCATGCAATGACCAACCATGTTGGCAAAGGATTGGTGACAAAAAACAGCAACCTTCTGACAAAGAAGTGATGGACTCAATGTGGTTTTAGAAATGGCCAGTGCTGGGGCAGGGGGGCGGGACGGTGTCGTTTTGCTTAATCTTGTATATCTGATAAAAGGGGAGAGAACTACTGAGCTTTGATCAATATGATAAGCAATTATGACTTCACAAAGATGGATGATGAAAAATTCTTTCCATCTCTTAGCAGAGGGGAGAATGGACAAAAGATGCATAATGAGACACAGACATCTTGTGCCATAATCAATGTCCGATAAACGGCCAATGTATCACTATGAGCATTTTGTTCGACTATGCTATTTGTTATACGATGGGAAATCCATCCAAGGCCATGAGAATGATTCACTAGTGATTTGTTGTTTTACTCTCATCTGACTCTCTGTGATCCCTTTTGGGATTTTCTTGGCAAAGATACTGGAGCGGTTTGCCTTGTCCTTCTTATAGATTGTTGTTATGTTGTTTGTTCATTTCATAAGTTCATATGTTCATTTCATAGATGAGGAACTGAGTCAAACAGGGTTAAGTGACTTGCCCAGGGTCACACAGCTAGTAAGTGTCTGAGGCCAGATTTGAACTCAGGAAGATTCTTTTTCTTGACTCCAAGTTGAGCACACTATCCATTATGCCACCTGATAAAGATGTTTTTAAAAAAGTAAAAAGAGTATCAATAAAACATTAAAATGTAACACAGAGTAGGGGTGGGAGGAAGTTCAAAAGAGGAAACAAATAGAACTTTTGTTACTACCTTGTTAAATTCTCCATAGTCTTTAAAAAAACAACTGTACATAGCAGAAGTTCAGTTTCATATGCAATTCTCTTTTCTGTTCTTCATATGCTAAAATGTTTGTATGTTAATGATTGTTAAATGAATGATAAAAAGAAATCATATAGAAGGAAGAAAAAAGGAATGAGGAGTGACGAGAGAAAAAGAGGAGGGATGAAGAAGAGAGGAGAAATGGGAGGAGAGGAGGAATGGGGTGGGGAGACAGGAAGGAGAGGGAGATTTCAAGCCTGTTTGTCACTGAGCTGCTCTTTCCTTGTAAAGAGGAAATGGCCAGAGAGTCTGGAACAATCATTTGTCAGGGTGGATAGCATCAAGGTCATTCCTGCTGAAGGCAAAGATTGGACTAGGCCTCAGAGAGTCAGCTGTGGATTCCATGATCTCATACAGAAGAGCAATCAAGCTGGGGGGGGGGGGGGGAAAAGAGCAGTTTCCCTCAGTTTCTGAGATCTAAGAATTCACCAAGTTGTCATATGCTCTTTACCCAGGGTGACCAAGACTGTGAAGTGGAAGGATGCCTGTTTTACTTGGTAGCTAGCACTGTGGTTGTGGCAAAGGTTGTGGGAGCTGGGGAGCTGAGTTGTTAAAGTTGAAACTTGGCTATGTTGGCTTATGAAAAAGTCTAGTTGTCTAAAGAAAAGCAAGCTGAACATAATAGATTTGCAGTTTCATAGGCACTCATCTTTTTTGTTATATTAGTTTTGTTTCATAAATTAAAATAAATAAATAATTTTAAAAATACAATAAAAGAGTACTTTCTAGAGAACCATTCACCCTAAATTCCAAACCACCAACTTATCAACATGTCTCCCCCCAATTCCCACTAAGTTGGTGACTTTGCAGTCTACTGAGATCTACATTCCTACCTCTTCAGAGGCATGGAGCTAAATTCTGAGCAACTGCTGCTTCAGTAGTCTAAAAGATGAATAATACTGACTGACATGGAACCAGGAATCACATGGTGACCTTGGCGATCAATAAGGATTTGCAGATAGATGACCACAAACAAGGTTGCTCCCTCACTAGCCACTCCAAGATCAGACTTGAGAATGACTATAGCTCACCCTCCAACGGCTACACACCCATACAGGGAAGGAGTCATTGCAACAACAATCATTCAGGCCAGTCTTCCTGAGTAGAAGAGTCATCATCTCACTAAAGAATGTAAGGATTATAGATGTTCCTCCAGATACAACACTTTTAGTCAAGCTTTCCTTGGACCACCTGTTTGTCCTACTCCTATCCCATTCCTTTTCAATGCTTCCTTGGATTCCTCCAGTCTTTTAGACCCAGTTCTCTATATCTGTCCTGCCCATGCTCTTCTAGACCAAGGTAACACTAAATAACAGCCTACTAGGTGATGGGTGGTGCAATGGATAGAGAGCCAGGTCTGTAATCAGGAAGACCTGTCTTCCTGAGTTTTAATCTGACCTCAGATACTTACTAGCCAGGTGACCCTGGGCAAGTCACTTAACCCTGCTTGCCTCAGTTCTTCATCTGCAAAATGAGCTGGAGAAGGAAATGGCAAACCACTCTACTATCTTTGCCAACACAACCCCCAAAAGGAGTCACAAAAAATAGACAAGATTGAAACAACCAAACAACAACATGTCCTGGACTCCTTCGATAGTCTGGTAAAACCTATGGACCCTTCTTAGAATACTGTTTTTAAATTCATAAAACAAAGCACATTAGTTCCCAAAGAAAGGCAGTTATACTGAAATACTCTTAGAATCCAGGGAAGCCCAGTTTTTAACAAAGGAAGCCCTCCACGATGAATTTCCCTTTCTTAGGCATGGCAAACAAATTCAAACCTAACAAATATTCATTAAGCACCTATGTTATGTAAGATAACTTCCAGTACAAAAGAGCAAAAATCCAACAGTCCCTGTCTATAAAGTGCTTATATTCTACTGGGAGGACATATACGGTCAGAGATAAGTATCAGATTTCCTTTCAGACTTCACATACACTTAACTATTCAGACAACATGCAAATAGCTTATACAATACTACAGAACTTAGCACATGCAAGTGCATATGATAATTTCCAGCAGAGGGTCCTGCATATCAGTTCACCAGAGATGACATTCTTTGGAAAATGGGGCTTGTATTGGCTAGTCCAAGGGAAAAAAATGAACCCAGTGTACCTTCTTTCTGCATATTTTTGTGTTCTTCCTTATGTGTAATCAGAGACTACGCTACCTAGAATTGCTCTAGTTTCCTAGACCCTATTCCACACCTTGGGCACCTTTTTTTTTTTCTCCCCGTTCTTCCCTTCCCAAGGTCTTAACTAGAGAAAGACGGGGCAGGTGTTAAGGGACGGGGATTGAACTGTTTTATCACTTCAATCTCTTTTGGCACATTTCTTTGTGCAACAAGCAGCTACCACATAGACCCAGGCTAAAGCAGGAATGATGATGCCCCTCTGGTTGTTTGATCCTAAAAAGTCATTCATGTCATTATCAACAGATTCAGCTTTGAATTTCCACAGGTGGCTGCAACCAGGAGGAAAGGGAGGGGCAGGGGAGGAAGGAGGCAGATTCTTTTGGCTCTAGGTTCCTCTTTTGTGAGGCAAATGAAGTTGTTTCACATTGAAAAGAAGAAAGGAAGAGGAATACCTCTGGCAAATATTCAAAACCAGATGCTAACCAAAGTATGCACCTGCATCCACAGCACCAGTCAAAGGACAGAGACAACAGGTGAGACAGAAAAGCTGGCAAGGGAACTTTAGGCAACTAGTTTTGTAACTTAGCCCTCAAGAGTCATTTGGTAGTAAAATATCCTTGGATAAGACAGCCAGAAAAAAACCTTTCAAATGAAAGATCTTTGGTGAGCGGTAGAAAATTTATTTTTATGTCAGCTCCGAAAAAAGTATCTGGATCACCAAAGAAAAGATAGATAAGTAAACCACCCTAATCAGAAATCTACATTGGATATATAGTCCTGAAAGATTATTCCAACTGAATAATAAGGCCTCACCATCACCCTATTACCCTTTACTCCCCAGAAAATTGTGCCTGATGGGGCCATGAACAGGTATTCATCGGCACCTTTCAGCATCTGTATTCATTCTTCTAGCCTGAACACGCGTGCTTATCCCAAACTTGCAGCATGCAATTCAATGTCAGAAACAACGTGTATGTGTTTATAATACTTGCATGTCTCTGACAGTATGTTGCCAAGAGAAATCCACTGCTCAGGAAGATGATTTTGCCTGGCTGTAAAGACACAGAGTTCCTAGTTTTAATGGTGTCTGGATATTAGTTATTAATCTGCTTGTCTGCAGAAACAGGTAAGAGGAAATGATAAATTAATGCCGATTTGACAGGGTGGTTTTAGAAGTCATGGCACTAGATAGTCTTAATAAAAAGGTCACGTATGGTAACAAAACCTAAGTGAACCGACCAAAATAGATTCAGTGAAACTGCCTTAAGCTCTCCTGGCGACACGATGACAAGACAATATGCAAATAAAAACATTCTAACTGTTCTAAAACAGGAAATGAAAAATTGTAACATAACAAAAACATTTCCCAGAGCAGACATTCCGGCTCTGAGCCAGCTCTCTCAAGCCATTGTTAACAACAGCACAGTAGCTATTCAATATGGGAGCAGCTGTATAGAAATTCGCCCGTGCGCCGGAGGAAAAAAAAAGGCACCACAAAGGTCAGGAAAAAAATTAAATTGGGGGAAAGGGGTGTTTTAGGAGGTAAAATATATATTGAGCCTAGTGATTGGGTTCTGTGTTGAAATGGGCATGGTAATAATGGTGTTTGATACCTGGATCACCTTTCATCCTGGGTCTGATTAAACTTTAACACCGATTATAGTGACACTCATTCAAGAAGTATTGGTACTAGGATGTTGCAAACGCCCAAGGGCCAAGAGTGCAGTGTTTGGATGGTGGCTCTTAGGCAAAGGCATAATTTACTCTTAATACAAAACGCAAGTGAATTTTTAATACTCTGATACAGACTTCCCTGATGTTCTGTATACTTTCATTCATTTTTTACAGAGGTCTCTCTTCTTTTGGAAGTCAGTATTAAGCCAAATAGAAACAGATGGAAAGGAATGTGAGGTAGGGAGTGAACAGAGGGAGCAGAGTAAACCCACTGATGTCATTAAAAATAAATAAACAAATAAATAAGCGGTCTTAAGTGGAGGTGTTATCCATGTTCCCCCCTTTCTCCCACCCTTCTACCTTCCCACACCCTCAACTGGTGTTCTTTGCCAGTAGGTTTTCCATTTCAAAATCTGTTCCCCTGATCAGGGCAAATTTTGTACTGGGAAGTGAAAGGTGCCTTGTTAAATGAGTTAATATTCACTATGACATAGACCATTTCCTCATGATAAAATTTCTTTTATAGTGCTGACCTTTTGGATTCATCTTCCTGGTAACTTTGGATGGTGGCAGCAATAATCAACTGATCTGCTGAAGGCCATAGCCCTTTTCTTACCTGTAATAACAATCTCTCATCCCCAATGATGGCAGCTTGGTTCCAATCAATCACTTCAGAGAACGGCAACTCCCATCCATTGCTCAGCATCACCGGGACGCAGGCAGCCTGCACAAAAAAAGGAACCATCACCAGGGTAAGAAGAGGTACCACAGGCTCCATACTTAAGGGAAAAAATCATAACCAATCAAATTACTATCATTTCCGATGTCCTTTGGATCACAGACTCTTAGGACCATGAAGAAAGATCAGAAGAATTGAAAGACTAATACTCTAAGGAGTTCTGTGTCTGACAGGAAACCCTAAAGCATTATCAGTTGGTATCAGAGCTGTGCCTCCACTAGCCCGGTTAATAGATTGGAAGTTTTGCACAGGTCTTTTAAAATCCTATTTCTATCCTATCCTCAAATCTGATCATTTCTGCTGCCGCTGAAACAATAGGTCAGTATGGAGTAGTTTCATTAACAACAACAAAAATTTGGCCCCACTGAAGTCTCAGCATAAAGCTAGCCTTGAATATAAAACACTTTGGTCCATTTCTACAGATCCTAGTTAAAGGAACCCACTTCTAAGCGTTACACTCTACACAGAACAGCTTGCTCTTTGTCTAACAAGAATTTGATTATAAATTTGATATGATTACAAATTTAACAACTGTAAGAAATATGAACAATCAAATATACAGAATGGAAAATAAAACTCCAACTACAACATCATACTAAAAGTTACTAAAATGTTTCATTAAAAATATAAACTTTAACAAAATAATTGAAATAATTATTTTGCTTTTTCTTCTTTAAAAATATCCCTTTTTTCTCTATCTCATTTTATATTCTTTTTTCCAGTTTCTTCATGTTTTTAAGTATGTATGTGTGTGTTTCTTATTTTTCATGATATATTAACATTCCAGTTGATTCACATAGATCTTTCCTTTCCCTGAATTTATTTAGTAGAAGGTGTGTCCTTTTCCTTCTAAGTCAACTGAATCAGAATGTTCTCTTTGGTGCTAATTGACGCGAATCATTCTCACCTCCATAATGCTCACAACTCACATTTATATGGCATTATAAAACTTTCTTCATGGGGCTGCTAGGTAGTACAGTGGATAGAGTACAACACTTGGAGTCACGAAGATTCATCTCCCTGAGTTTAAATTTGACTTCAGACATCTACTAGCTGTGTGACTTTGGACAAGTCAGCTAACCCTGTTTGCCTCAGTTTCCTCATCTGTACAATGAACTGGAGAAGAAAATGGCAAATCACTCTAGTATCTTTGCCAAGAAAGCCCCAAATGGGGTCACAAAGAATCAGACATGACTAAAATGAGTGAAAAACAAAAACAAACTTTCTTCATAACCACCTGGAAAGTTGGCTAAGCGTGTTACAATTCCACTATACAGATGAAGAAACTGAGCTAAAAACATTTGCCCATGGCTAACTGGGAGTCATCTGATATACTTGCCTGTAGCCACATAACTAGCTCAAGTTATATTAGGGTAAGACACAAGTCTCCTGACTCCACATCCAGAAACTTCTTCCATTATATCCTTATGCTGGTGGAATGTACAACATTATAACAAAAAAGATCTTAAACAACTAACAAAAGCCCAGCTCTGAAGAACTGAAGAAAGGCCCAGACTGGTGAGATACAGGAGACATCGAGGGGCTGCAGGAATGTCTGTGTTTGCTATGCCTCTGGAGAATGGTGAGGGGACTCTTCAAGATTTAAAGGAAAGGAGGCTGTTCTGTTTTTAGAAACAGTTACAACAGTTTTCAGCTGGAGGTGGTAGGAAAACATAATTATAAAAGTACAAGGCAGAAGTTTCTGGAAGAGAAGGGTATGTATAGATTTATAGGAAATAGAATACAGGGATGTAAGAATCTACAGAAGTGGGTGTTGGGAAATGGCAGGATGGTCCTCAGGACCAACAAAGCCTGGTAGCAACTATCTAAGGGAACCCACTGGCAACTGTTTCTATGCATCAAGGAATATTTAGTTCTTCAGGAAATGAGGAAGCACGAAAGAAGAGTCTTTCCCTGTAGAAGTTACCCCCGTGAAGGTGCTGGAATTGGAGAATCACCAAACCTGAGGGGCCCTTGATGCTAAGTCACTAAAGTATTAGATACCAAGCAACTGGAACCAATCCACCCTGCTGAGTATCGCTTTCACTTAGGACTCAGAGGATATTGAATGGGGAATATAACAGACAATTTTGCTATTATGGAGTGAAAACAATGAACTATTTTCGCACTTGCAAGGTTTGGGTATTGGCAGAGGTCAGAGTGCACCCCCCCACCCCCCAAGGAATCCAGCTCTAATGCATGTCAGGCAAATACAGCAAACTGAGTCCTGCACTCAACCAAGAACAAGACAACCTCCTTCAAGGGAAATAAAGCAACTCTGTGAGCTCTAGAACTCATTTTAGGGTCTTCTCCCAAAGTCAGGGGGCTCTCACTGCAGAGGCATGTAAAAGCAAGCACACAGAAACAAGTTGCAAGCCTCCAGGGAAAATGACACTTCCCCATCTTATCCCCCATGCCCTCTTTAGGCATAATATCAAACATACCAGATCCAATCTTAATTCCCAAGTCTATCTTAAGCCAGGAGGTAGTAGAGCATGATGAATAGAGTGCTGACTTTACAGTCAGATGGGCCAATAAACATTTACTAAATGCCTACTGTGCACCAGCACTAAGCACTAGGGATACAAATACAAAGACAGTCTCTGCTCTTGAAGAACTTAAGTCTAATTTTTGTGGTTGTTCAGTCCTGTCTGACTCTTTGTGCCCCCCTTTGGGGTTTTCTTAGCAAAGACACTGGAATAATTTGCCATTTCCTTCTCCAGCTCATTTTACAGATGAGGAAACAGAGACAAACAGGGTTAAGTGACTTACCCAGGATCACACAGTTAGTAAGTGTCTGAGGCCAGATTTGAACTCACAAAGATGAGCCTTCCATTGTGCTACCTAGCTGCCCCAACAGTCTAATGGAGGAAGTAGGAGAGAGTAGGTACTTCCTCGTAGTAAGTAAAGGTAAGATTCAAATCCCACCACAGCCGCTTACTACTTGGGAGATCCCCAACAAATCACCTTACCCCTCTGATCCTCTATAAAACTGGAATAATAATGTCACCAACCTCAGAAGAATGTCGAGAAAATCAGAGATAATTTATGTCAAGTCATGGGTACAGTCCTAGACTTGGAGCAGGGAAGATCTGAATTTGAATCCTGCCTCAGGATGTGATCCTAGGCAAATCACTTCAGACTTGGTTTCCTTAACTATAAAACAGGAGACAATAATAAAATCTAACTCACACGGTTGTTGTGTAGTTCAAATGTGATCATTGAAAAAACATCTTGCAAATCTTTGTAAGTGGTTTGTGAACCTCTGTATACACTGTATGGATTCTAGCCATTATTATCAGCAATTATTAAAGTGCTTTGCAAGCCTTAAGGGGCTAGATAAATGTGAGCTCTTGGTAGTAGTGGTGATATGAGTATTATTAGCATTAATAATAATCTGTAGAACGTGTCTTACCTGCAACGCCTCCAGAAACCTAAAGGAGCCAAGCCTACGACCACGGGGAACCAGACAGAAAGTGGCATTGTGCAGCATTTCTCGATAATCATACCTGAAGGGAGAAAGATATGTAATTAGATAATGAAGACCCAAGTGAAGAGATTATGACGATTATGACAGCCATCGGATGGAATACACATACCTCTATATGCTGGACAGCACAATGGATAGAGTTCTGGGACTGGACTCAGGAAGACCTGAGTTCAAATTTGCCCAGACACTTTCTAGCTGTGTGACCCCAGGCAAAACACTTAACTTCTGTTTGCCTCAATTTTCTGTCTATAGAATGGGGATAATAATATCACCTACTTCCCAGATTGTTGAAATGAGATAATTGTAAAGCATTTAGGAGTGCCTGGCAGATTGTCAGCATTAAATAAATGGTAGCCACTATTCTTACACGCTTGCTGTCTCCACCTATTGGAATGTAAGCTACTCCTTGGGAACCAAGACTTATTTTCTTCTTTATATTTGTAGCCCCAGAGACTGCCATGTAATAAATGTCCAATAAATGCTTTTTGATTGGTTGACATATACACTCAAATCAAGGCAATTTGAGACCAAATCAGTACAGTCATGAGCTCTGATCTTACTGTTCTCTTTCTTGGGAGGGGAGCTGGTTGTGACAGGCCCAGCAAACATTAAAGATTATGTTGGATGAGACTTATAATATGCTTTGCAAACAATGTCATCTAACACAAGTCCAGTGGCCGCCACTTCAACAGATTGGATACTGGCGTCTGTGTCTTAGAAGTTGAGTTTTGTTGCAACAGCAAATGAAACATTTCCCCCCTTTCTCTGGATGTAAAATAAAATTTAAAAAAAAACACGCCACCCATTTTTTCCATTGGTTTTTTAAAATGCCATTTCAGTCAGCCACAAAAGCCTGTGAAAGCTAAGACAGGTCTTGTTCTCCCGCATACCACCCCTTACATTCCCCCTCTCCAAAAACGAAAAAAAAAAAAACCCACCAGTTACAACTAACTCAAGAAACCTTCACAGTGAGCACAAACAACATTTGCTCCTTCCTCTGAGCCAAAGTCTCTACATTTAGCTAAAGAACATTCAGCAACACAAGGCAAATCTTCCTGCAGCAGAACAACTCAGATTTGGGGAGAGAGGAGGATGGAGAAGGAAGAGAAAGAGATGATCCTAAAAAAGGGCAGAGGTGGAGGGAGAAGGGTTGGGCCAAGAAATCATTTGGGGCTACAAAATAGCAAGCACATCTTAAGTGACACCTTCTTCCCCATGCCTCTAGAGGAAAGTTTAGTCAAGATTAAATATCTCCTTTTCATTTATGCCCAGCCCTTCTAACCATTTAGAGTAAACATCTCAGATGTCTCCAGTTCATTATGAGGTAATCTAAGTTTTAGTCAAACCTGTACAAGGTAGAAGGCCTAGGTCCTGCAAAGGGATGGATGGTCTAGGGAGCATCAAGATAAGCCCCCACCCTCTCCTTTCTAAAGAGCCTCCACAGCTCTACAGACAGGTGCTACTTCAGCAGTAACTTATGTCATCCACACTTTCTGACTCTTAATAGTCTAATTTAATCATAGCCCAAAGGCACTGGATAGTCTTCCCTCCTGTCTCTTTTTTTTGGGGAGTGGGGGGTATTGATGTATACATTTATATTTTTAAAGTCCAAATCTATTTTTATATTCTCACACAAACTAGGCATATGGGAGCAAGCCAATTTTCAATTATAAACCCGTCATTAGGAAGAGACATCTTGCAAAGGCCCATTTGCTTAAACAGGCGTGTACAACTAATTTGCACAAGAAAAGGTCACTGGGAATGGATTAAGATTATCTCCACGGAGAGTAAAATAAAAACCCTTGCTGCATTAATTAAACTACAAAATAGACTTCAAAGTGGATGAGATTTTTAAGAGGGATCAAATTTAGCTAAATAAAAAATATTAAATTACAGAGGTAATGGTTTCTTTTCCCATCCTTAAACACTGGTACAGTAATTGACAACCAGCTTCAAGTTCAACTTCTGATCTTGCTGGGATACCTTTACAAAGTGGAGAAGGGGGGAAAAAGTTTTAAACTGAGTGTGTGGTATTTTTTTTTTAATATAAAGAAAGGTCGAAGACTCTTCAGAGTACACTGCATGACAGCAAGGTTTAATAAATGCTTAAAATAGAAACCCCTGAGGGACCAGCATAGAAGGTCCTATATCCACATCATTAGCCAACTCAAAATGTAAAACTCCATTAATGTTCTCAACTGCGACAAGTCCCAAAATTGCCAGTTTCAGAATTTAGGAAATAAG
>CM053594.1:95815368-95893229 GCA_028646575.1 Pseudocheirus occidentalis
GGGGTCTTACAGTGGGATCAATGTTCTGGGCTGGGGGGTAGGGACAAAAAGGGGAGAAAATTTGTAACTCAAAACCTTGTGGAAATTAATGATGTAACCAAGAAAATAAATTAAAATAAAAAAAAAAGAGTGATTACCCTCTGAATGGTTGCTTGGTCCCACTACAATCTGCAGACCAGAAGCTCCAGTGGCAGCCATGCTGCGATTACAGTGCTTCTGCCACCTCCCACCCTGGGGGCTGGACTGTGCATTTATCTCACCCACTTCCAACAGAGTTCCCTTCTGACTTTTTACTTTCTCTTTTCCGTTTATGGGTTGAGAACTCTGCAAACCACCACAGCCGATGGGTGATTCAGTCTACTGAATTCTTTTCTGGCTGGGCTGCTCTGGGAGTTTGGGTTGGTGCAGCTCATGAAGGACTGTGCTTAGTTCCCAGCTCAGTGTGATAGACCCTTCCTGTAGGCCTACCTGATGACTTCAGGAGGAGATTTGTTTCTGTCACTTTGTGGGTTCTATAGCTCTAAAATTTGTGTAGAGTAATTTTTTGACAGGTATTAGAGTTGGTTAGAGCAAGAGTTCCAACAAGTTCCTCCTTTTACTCAGCCATCTTGGCTCCCTCCTCTCCTTTCCCCCCCTCCCATCTTGCCTTTTCTTAAGGGGGTTAACATTTCTATTAGTTGCTGTATTCTAGGAATTACTGAAAGGAAGTGGACCCTAGATGGAATGCTTGGAATTTTCAACACTATGCAACTCCCACTCCAATCTGCAAAGCTTTCTCATAGACTCACTTCCATCTGGGTCTTTACAGCAAGTCCAAACTTCTCCCTTAGGAGCCTCAAGACCTGTTTTCCTTGTTGCTACCATTTACTCCCAATCTAAATGCTTACTGGTCATGGGGTTCATCAGTTACTGTGGTTTCAGCTGGAAGAGAAATCATACTAGACTTCCAGGCAGGGCTTCACATCTGTATTTCTTTGTTTTGGTATATTTTCTATTAACAACTGTGACTCCAAAACAATTCCTAAAAGTTCTTATTGGTCCAAAATGGAGAAAGGGAAGATAACAGCATCAAATACAGTACAAGATGATGAATTTCTAGAAAACAAAGTCTTGGCTATTGGGTGGGTAGAAGTTGTAGGATTTTATTTTACTTGGGAGGGGGAGCTTATGTCAATTTCCATTAATCCAGTTGATCTAATAAGTGACTATCAAGGACTTGCTATATGTAAAGTTCTGGGAATAAAAAGACAAAATGAAAAATAGTCCCTATCCTCAAGGAGCTTATATTCTAAAGTGAAAAATTATATACATAACTCTAAGAGAAAGTAAGCTCTAAGTATGAGATGGATCAGGAAAGGTATCTGACAGGAGGTGGCACCTTTGCTGAATCTTGAAGAAAGCAAGAAATTCTATAAAGGTAAGGTGAGGCAAGTGTGTATTCTTGACATGTGCAAAGGAATAGATATGGAAGCTGGAAAGTTTGAGAAATAGCAAGTAGCTTAATTTGGCTAGAATTTGTAGTGGATAAAGGATAATACTATGAAAAAGTTTGGACAATTGTTCTACAGCCAGATTGTGAAGGGTTTGAAGTGCCAAGCTGAAGAGTTGATATTGTAACCTAGAGCAGTGATTCTTAACTTGGTATCTATGAACTTTTAAAATATTTGCATAACTGCATTTTAATATAAATGTTTTCTTTTAATCATGTGTATTTTATTTTATATATTTAAAACCATGATTCTGAGAAGGGATCTGTTGGCCTCCTCAGATTGCCAGAGGAGTCCATGATACAAAAAGGTTAAGGACTTATGTCCTTGAGGCAATATAGAATCACTGTAGGACCATGAGTAGGGTCAGATTTGCACTTTAGGAAGAACATTTTGACAGCTGGATTGAGGATTGGAATAGAGAGCAGGAATGACTAGAATTAGAAACACAGAACATGAAAGTTGAAAGTGATAACACGGTCATCTAGTCTAACCCATACCAAAAAGGAATCCCCACTATATAATACCCAGGATTCCAATTGGAAGATTGCTGTAATGATCCAAGAAAGAGATTGTTAGGAACTGACCTGTAGGTCATGTTGGTTATGTCTTTAAAGAGGAGCCATATGCAAGATATGTTGTAAAGAGAGAATTAACAAGACTTGGCAACTGATTGGGATGTGGCAGCTGAGGAATGGGAAGAGTCAAGGATTACATTAAGTTTGTGAAACTGGAAAGGGCAGTGGTGTGCTTAACAAAAAATAGAGAAGATTAGGGGAGATGTTGGTTTTAGGGGCAAAGATAGTGACTTCCATTTTGGACATGTTGAGTTGGAGGCACCTGCAACAGTTGTTGTTACTGCTGTTGAATTGTGTCCAACTCTCTGTGACCTCATTTGGGATTTTCTTGGCAAAGATACCAGAGCGGTTTGCTATTTCTTTCTCCAGCCCATTTTACAGATGTGTAACTGAGGCAAACAGGATTAACTGACTTGTCCATGGTTGTGCAACTAGTAAGTGTCTGAAGCCAGATTTGATTTCCAGAACATGAGTCTTCCTGACTTCAGGCCTGGTATTTTATCCACTATGCTACCTAGGTGCCCAAGACACACAATATGAGATGTTAGATATGCATTTGGTCACTGGAGCTCAGAAGAAAAACTAGGACTGTATATATAGTTTGGGGTGGCATGTGCATAGATGATGGTTGAACTTAAGAGAGTTTATGAGAGTACCAGAAAAACAAACGCAGAGAAAGAGGAGAAGATGGATAGACCCTTGAGATACATCCATAGTTACAGAATGATACATGGATGATCTAGAAAAGGAGACTGAAGAATGATTGGAAAAGAACTAAAGAGAAGGACATGTAGGAAAAGAACAAAAAGAGCTAAGTGTGGCAAATAATCAGGAAAGAGAATATCCATTAAGAACTAGATGGTTAACTGTCAAATGCTAATATGAAGTCAAGAAGGATAAGAATTGAAAAAAAATCAAATTGAGCAATTAAGAGATTACTGGTAATTTGGAGAAAGTAGCTTCAATTGAGTGATGAGATCAAAAGCTGGATTTCAAGGAGCTTAAAAGGAAATTGGGGGAGGGAAGGAGAGGGACAGAGAGAAACGATGAGAGACAGAGAGAGAGAGAGAGAGAGAGAGAGAGAGAGAGAGAAGGAGGAGGGAGGGAGAGAGAGAGAAGAATGTTAGAAAGCTAGAACAATACAGGGAATAGGGAATAGTGATAAGACTACTGGATTCAGAAGATGTTGCTTCTGGTCCTAGCACAACCACTAATTTGTTGTGGGATCCTGGACAGAGGATTAGGGTAAGGAGAAAAAAGAAGAAAAGAGGAGAGCACAGAGTAGGACAGGAGAAGACCTTGGGCAGCTGTTGAACATTCACATTAAGGGATCAAAAGAGATTATGAGGAGTGGTGGCAAAAGAATGGTGGAAAAATGACAAAGGGGAAACAAAAGAGAGTAGAGTCTCAAACTTTGAGAGAAGAGAACATTAAGTAGGAGGTCAGGGTCAGGAGTATAAAAAGCTCCATTTAGGTCAAAAAGGATATGAACTGAAAAAAAAGCCATTGTATTCAGTGATCACGGAGGTCCTTTGTGACCTTAGAGAGAACAGTTTCAGTAGAGTGATACAAAAACCTGATTTCAAGGGGTTGAAGAAAGAGTAGGGAATTAGGAAGAGGAGGCATTGGATTAGACAATTTTTTTTTCAAGAATTTCAGCAAGCTAGGCTATTAGTTGAATGGGTCATAAGGGTAAAGGGAAAGATGTTTTTTTTAGGGTTATAGAGACTTGGGTATTCTACAGGCAGAAAGTGGCAAGACAGATAAAGCCACATTCAAGAGAAGGAATGAATAATGGAGCAAGGTCCTGAAATAGATAGGAGAAAATGGAATCAAGGGGGGGAAGATAGAGGAATTAGCTTCAGTAAGTATTAGGACATCATTTCTTTTATGACCAGGGGGCAGGTAGAGAGAAATAGTGAAGATATTGAAAAGTTTTGCTGGAATAGAGAAGGGTAATGTCAATGCAGACTTGGGAAGGTTCAGATACAAAAATTCCCCCCCAAAATATGAAGAACACAAGACAGTGAAGCAAGCCTACTTTGTTGAGGGTTAGCCCCATTATTGAGGTGGGTGAAGGGAGAGAATAGGAGAGTAATATGGGGAAAACATGGGGGGGGGGAAATGGGAGAAAGAGGAGAAGTAGAGAGAAGAGTGGAAGAATGGACTTCTTTCCCATTTCCTGCCTAGCTCCTTGGATTTACCCATCTCATGGACCAGGTAGAAAGTTGTAGTGCAAAGAGTGATGGGTTTGGAGTCAGAAGGCCTCAGTTCAAATCTTGGTCCTGTCCCTTTATAACTCTGTGATTTTAATAATAACAGCTAACATTTATATAGCATGTTACAATTACTATCTCATTTGATTGTTACAACAACTCTAGGAGGTAGGTGCTATTATTATCCCAATTTTACAAATGAGGAAACTGAGGCAAGCAGCAGCTAATTGACTTGAAGTTAGGCAAATTATGTCACCTCCCGGGTCTCAGTTTCATCTTCTGTAAAAAATCTCTAAAATCTAAATCTATGATCCTATGAACTCCAGTTTGATCTGGGATGGTTTGGTGCTTAATCTCTCAAATTGCAATTTAGACTATGCTATCTTTTCCCAGGGCATTTCTTTTGCTTAAACTCTGTTAATTAATCTGTATCACCAGTGCCAACTAAATCCAACAAATTAAATGGCTTCCCAGTGCTAGAAACTGGGAATATGAAAACGAAAATATTCCTTATCCTTGAGGAACTTAGATACTATCAATAAAAACACCATGTATAAGAATAAACAAACACAAACTATGCAAAATGTAAATACAAGGATAGGAATGGGGCACTAGCTACCTTAGTCTGGTATGAACCATACTTGATGAAGTCATGCCAACTCTTTATATCTACTGCTTCCTTTTCTAAATGCTTGTCAGCCATCTCTTTTATTATATGCTATATAATTTTCCCAGGAATCAAAGTCAAACTCACTGACCTGTAGAGTGTAGGCTTTAGTCTGTTTTCATTTCCTTCCTTTCCTTTTCCTTCCCTTCACTTCTTTTTTTTTCATCCTTCACAATGCATCCCCAGTTTATATCTACAAGCTAATTATGCATCCCTCCAGCTCATACATTCTCTACCTTAACCAAGTTGGCTTGTTTGTTGTTCCCATTACAAAACATTCAATCTGCCATTTTCATGACTTTGCAAGGCTGTTCCCCCAAAGTTAGTATGTCCTCCCTCCTCTCTTGTACCTTTTAGAATCCTTAGTTTCTTTCAAAACTTAGTTCAAGTGCTGCCTCTTTTCTCATTCCTCCAGCTGCTAGTGTGGATGGAGATTTTTAAAACAAAGATAGAGCCCTGAAATTAATGTTAATGGTTTCTTGGAAGGAGAGAAAGAACAGTTTAAACAGGAGAGGAAATGAGTTTTGACTATGGTTTGGGGGTTTAATCTGGGGAAAGGGAGCACAGGAATAAAGACACTAGTAAGATCACAAGTCCTTCCTCAAGCCATTTATAATATAATATAATTTTCTTATGTTCTTGTTTTACAGGAAAAATTAAGACACAAATTTAGGAGACAATGGTGTGAAAACAGCTACAGGCAAAGACTCAAAGAAAAATGTGGATTAGACACATGCATAACAAAATTCCTGAAAAAGCTAAACAAAGAGATAAAAAAGAACAATAACAAAGAGATGTCCAAAACCAAATAGGAGTGGCAGAGACAAAAATTGAGAAAAGAAATGAGAGTGATGCAAGACAATTATTTTTTTCCATTTATTAATTTATTTGTTTTCAATTTTCAACATCCACTTCTGTGAGTTTTAAATTTTCTCCCCCTCCCCAAGGCAGCATTCAATCTGATATTGATTCTACACATACATTACTATTAAACACATTTTCATATTAGTCATGTTGCATAGGAGAATTATAATGAATGGGAGAAACCATGAGAAAGAAAACAAAATATAACAAAACAAAACAAAAGAGAAAGTAGTCTGGTTCACTCTGCATTCTGACTCCATTGTTCTTTCTCTGGATGTGAATGGCATTTACCATTGTAAGTCCTTTGGAACTGTTTTAGGTCCTTACATTTCTGAGAAGGACTAAGTCTATTGAAATCAGTCATTGCATACTGTGACTCTTTCTGTGAACAATGTTCTCCTGGTTCAAGCCAATTATTAAAAGAGAAGTAAGAGCTTAGTAAAAGAGACATAAAAATACTGAAGAAAATAATGCCTTAAAAAACTGGCCAAATGTAAAAGAGGCACAAAACTTTACTGATGAAAAGAAATCTTTAAAATGCAGAATTGGTCAGATGGGAAAAGAAACCTAAAATTTTACTGAAGAAAATAATTCCTTAAAAACTAGAATTGGACAAGTGGAAGCTAATGACTCCACAGGGGACATTAAGAAACAAAACAAAATCAAAAGAGGAAAAAATAGAGGGAAGTGAGAAATGTCTTATCTAAAAAACCTGGACAATAAGTTGGAGGTGAGACAATTTAAGACTGCCTGGACTAAATGAAAGCCATGATAAAAAAAAATACCTAGACATCGTATTTCAAGAAATTATGAAAGAAAATGCCCCAATACCTTAGAACTAGAGGGCAAAATAAAAATTGAAAGAAACCATTGATCAACTCCTGAAAGAGATCTCACAATGAAACCTCTCAGGAATACTGTAGCTAAATTCTAGAGCTCCCAAGTCAAGAAGAAAATACTACAAACAGCCATAAAGAATCTATTGGAATGCCATGGATCCACAGTCAGGATAACACAAGATTTAATATTCACCATAATAAAGAAGTAGAGGGCTTGAAATATAGAAGATAAAGGAACTAACATACAACCAAGAATAACCTATGCTTAGCAAAACTGAGTATAATCCTTCCAGGGAAAATGGATATTTTAGTGAAATAGAATTCAATAGATTGAAATAGATTTCAAGAATTCCTGAAGAAAAAAAACAGAACTGAATAGAAAATATGACATTCACATATGAGATTCAGAAGTATAAAATGATAAACATGAAAGAAAAACCATAAGGGAACTGATAAGGTTAAACTGTTTACGTTCTTAAATGGGAAGATGATACATGTAACTCCTAAGAACTTTATCATTATTAGGGCAGTTAGAAGGAGTCTACATAGACAGAGGGCATAAATATAAGTTGGTTATATTGAACTGCTCTCAAAAAAATGGAGGGGTGAGAAAAAGGGATGCACTGGGAGAAGGAGAAAGGGAGAGGAAGAATGGAGAAAATTATCTTGCATAAAAGAGGTGCACAAGGAAGAATTTTTAAAGTGGAGGGGACATGGAGAGGGTAGACAGTGCTTGAACCTCACTCTCAACTGATTCAAAGAGAGAAGACTACACACACACACACACACACACACACACACATACACACTAGCAGGGAAGTAGGAGAGGAAGGGGATAAGAAAATGGGGAGGGTGGATTAAGGAAGGCAGTGGTCAGAAGCAAAAGAGACTTCTGAAGAGAGAAAGGGCTAAAAAAAAGAAAGAAAAATAAATGGAAGGAAATTGGATGAATAGAAATACACAGTAATTGTAACTATGAATGTGAATAAGACACACTCATTCATAAAATGAGAGGAAATAGACAGTAAAACTATACTAGTGTGGGACCGCAATTTGCCCCTCTCAGAACTAGATAAATCTAACCATAAAATACATAAGAAGTTAAGGAGATGAATCAGTTTTAGAAAATTTGGATATGTTGGACCTCTGGAGAAAATTGAATGGGAATAGAAAAGAATATACCCTTTTCTCAGCTGTATAAGGCACCTTCACAAAAACTGACCATGTATTAAGGCATAACAATTTCACAAACAGATGCAGAAAAGCAGAAATTTTGAATGTATCTTTTTGGACAATAATACAATTAGCAATTAATACAATTAATAGTACAATTAATGAAGGGTCATGGAAGCATAGAATAAAAATTATTAGAGACTAAATAATTTAATATTAAAGAATAAACAAAAGAACAAATCATATAAACAATAAATAATTTCATTAAGTAAAATGACAACAATAAGACAACATACCAAAATTTGTAAGATGCAGCCAAAGTAGTAGTTGGGGGAAATTTATATCTCTAAATCATTACATCAATAAAAAAAGGGAAAAAGCAGATCAAGGAACCTGGCATATAACTAAAAAAAACTAGAAAAACAACAAATTAAAAATTTCCAATTAAATACCAAATTGGAGATCCTGAAGATCAAAAGAGATTAATAAAATTGAAAGTAAAACCATTGAACTAATAAAACTTGGGACTAGTTCTATTGGGGAAAAAATAGGCATACCATTGGTTAATTTAGTCAAAAAAAGAAAGAAGAAAACCAAATTACCAGTATCAAAAATGAAAAGGGTGAATTCACCACCAATGAAGACGAAATTAAAGCAATTGTCAGGAGCTATTCTGCTCATTTATATGCCATTAAAGCTGACAATCCAAGTTAACTGAATTAATATTTACAAAAATATAACTTGACCAGATTGTAAGAGGAAGCAGAATACATAAATAGCCCTATATTAGAAAAAGAAAATTTAAAAGTCATCGATGAGCTCACTGAGAAAAAATCTCCAAGACCTGATGGATTCACAAGTGAATTCTATCAAACATTTAAAGAACAATGAATTCTAATACTGCACAAACTATTTCAAAAATAGGCAAGGAAAGAATCCTACCAGACTCCTTTAAACTTACCATAAAAGAGCTCCTTAAGAAAAAGTCCCCAGGATTAGATGGAATTACAAACAAATTCTACCAAACATTTAAAGAATAATTAATTCCAACACTACATAAAACTATATGAAAAAATAGGTAAAGAAGAAGTCCTACTAAATTCTTTCTACAACACAAATGCACTTTTGGTACCTAAACCATGGAGAATAAAAACAGAGAAAGATAACCATAAACAAATTTCTTTAATCAATATTCATACAAAATTTTTAAATAAAATACTAGCAAGGAGACTATAGTAATACAACACAAAGTTCATACACTTTGACCAGGCGGGATTTATACCAGGAATGCAAAGCTAATTCAATAGTAAGACAACTAGGACAACTAACATATAAATGACAAAAATATGATTATATGAGTAGATACAGAAAAAAACTTTTGAAAAAATACAACACCCATGCATTAGAAAGCATAGGAACAAATGGAGCTTTTCTTAACATATTAAATATTATCTATAAATATTATTTGTAATGGGGATAAACTAGAAGCTTTCCAATATGATTTTCAGTGAAGCAAAAATATTCATCATCACCACTATTATTCAATATTGTACTAGAAGAGCAAACTATAACAAAAAGACAAGGAAAAGAAATTGAAGGAATAAGAATAAGCAATGAGGAAACAAGGCTATCGCTTTTTGTAGGTGATATGTTGATTTACTTAAAGAACTCTAGAGAATAAACTAAAAAACTAGTTGAAACAATTAATGGCTTTAGCCAAGTTACAGAATATAAAATAAATCCACAAAAAGCACCAGCATTTCTATGTATTACCAACAAAACTCAGCAGGAAGAAAGAGAAATCCTATTTAAAATAACTACAGACAATATAAAATACTTGCTTCTATCTGCCAAGACAAACTTAGGAGCTCTAGGAATGTAATTATAAAAAGCTTTTCACACAAATAAAGACAGATCTAAACAATTGGAGAAATATTCATTGTTCATGAGTAGACCAAGTCAATAAAATAAAAATGACAATTCTACCTGTTACTTATTCAGTGCCGTACCAATCAATCTACCAAAGAATGATTTTATAAAGCTAAAAAAAAAAGTTCATCTGGAAGAACAAAAGAAATGGAACAAAAGAATAGCAAATAAACAAAAGAATATCAAAAGAATCGATGCAAAAAAAAATGTGAAGGAAAGCAGCTTAGCAGTACCAGATTTCAAGTAATAGTGCAAAATGGCAATCATCAAAACAATCTGATACTGGCTAAGAAGTTGATTGATAGATCAGTGAAATAGATTATGTACACAATATACAGTAGTAAATTACCAGAGTAATCTAGTGTTTGATAAACCCAAAGATCTAAGGTTTGAGGACAAGAGCTCACTATTTAGCAAAAACTGCTAGAAAAACTAGAAAGCAGTTTGGTGTAAACTAGGCATAGACTAACATCTCACAGCATATACTAAAGTAAGATCAAAATGAGAACATTATTCAGACATAAAAGGTGAAAGCAAATTAGGGGAGCATAGATAAAATATCTATCAGATCTATAAAGGAAGAGTTTGTGCCCAAACAAGGGATAGAAATGATCATGGGAGATAAAATGGATAATTTAGGTTACGTGAATTAAAAAGTTTTTTGCATAAACCAATGCGGTCAAAATTAGTGGGAAATTGGGGAGGGAAAGGGGAATCCATCAAGTTTCTCTGATAAAAGCGTCATTCTCAAATATATAGGGAACTGAGTCAAATTTATAAAAAAAAATAAGAATCATTCCCCAATTGATAAATGGTCAAAGAATATGAACAGCCAATTTTAAGAAAAAGGAATCAAAGCCATCAATAATCATATGAAAAAAGACTCTAGTCATTTCTGATTAGAGAAATTCAAATTAAAACAACTCTAAGATACCACATCCCATCTATAAAGTTGGCTACGGTGATAGAAAAAGAAAACGATAATTCCTGGAGGGATTGTGTAAAAAGATGTACACTAATGCACCATTGGTATAGTTGTAAACTGGTCCTGTTGTTCTAGAGAACAATTTGGAACTATACCCTAAGGGCTATAAAACTTTAAACCATTGACCCAGTAATGCCACTATTAAGTCTGTATTTCAAAGAGACAGAAAAAGGAAAAGGACCTATATGTACATAAATATAGCAACCCCTTTTATGGAAATTGAGGGGATGCTCATCAACTGGGGAATGGTTGAACAGGTTGTGGTATATGATTGTGATGGAATACTATTATGCTATAAGAAATGATGACCAGGATGAGTTCAGAAAAACCTGAGAAAACCTTTATGAACTGATACAAAGATAATTGAGAAGAACCAAAAGAACATTGAACACAATAACAACAATATTGTAACAATGACCATCAGTGAAAGACTTAGCTACTCTGACCCAAGACAATTTCAAAGGGATTCATGTCGGAAAATGCTATCTACCTCTAGAGAGAGAACTAAAGAAATCTGAGAGCAGATTGAAGAATATTGTTTTTCACTTTATTTTTCTTGCTTTTTAAAAAAACCAACATGGCTGATATGGAAATGACTTAACATGTATAATAAGTACCATACTGCTTGCCTTCTCAATGACTGGGGGAGGAGCTGGAGATAGCAGAAAATTTGGAACTAATTTTTTTAAAATGAATGTTAAAATTTTTCAAAAAAGAAAATTAAAAATAAAGTCATTTAATTAAAAAAAGTGCAAAGATAGAGTGAAGAAAGGAAAGAAGGAAGAATCTCAGCAAGGCCATATGGAAAGTAGGAAAGTAGACTTTGTCATTGCCCAATTTCCTTGTGGGGAAAAGTGAACTGGTTTAAATAGGGATTAATAGTGCCTGGGACTTATAAAGGCTAAGAAAGAATTCTGTCATAGGCTTCAAAAATGCTTGCTCCCATCTCAGGTTCCAAGGGCTTCCAGTGAAAGTAGCTTTCTTTCTCCCTGAATTGTCTGGGATAATTGCCTCAATTCTCCATTCCACTTTGCTAGTGGAAACCAGGACACTTAAAAGTGCTATTACTGAGTGGCCTACTTAAGAGAGATCCTATTGAAAGTCACACTGCATTTAAACTGTCTTGGGTTGATAGTCAGTAAAGAGGGAAACTAGGATGGCCTGACTTTCCCAGGTTACCGATCCGGAGAGTGCCAGGGTGCTCTCCGACAGTTTGTTGGTAAAGTAAACTACAAAAGTGAAACACAGAGTCACCAGTTCATCCCGGAAGGCTCTGCCTTTTCATTAGTAGAAAACCAGTCACATTCTTCCTCCTTTCCTCCACCAAAAGTAGGCTAGCATAAAACCAAAGTCAATTTCTTATAATTAGGTAACCTCAGTACCAACCAATTATATTCTGGGACATGAGAAACAGCTGTTGCAACACTGAAGCTCGAACAGTTTCATTTCAGCTATTTAAGGGGATAAAAGAGCCAATATTTTCATTCCCATGTGATATTATCAAGACATGATAAACAACCAAAGCTATAGTATTAATTACATTAATTTGGAGATGAGAGAGACCATGTTAATTGCTCCAAGCTGGAGAAAAAAATTTTTATGGACAAACAATCATTCTATAAATTCACATTTGAGACCATACTTTATCTTTTTGGTCAGCAACAAACTTCTTTCTAAAAGCAAATACCCACATATAGAGATATATAGTATATATTTGTGTATATATGCTTATGTATATATTTTTAAGGTATACTTCAATGAGACAAATGATCACTGCCCTATTGAAATTGGCTGTGTGGTGCTTTCTATATGCTAGAGGGAAATGTAGTAAAGGGAATGTGTGGCTCCAATGAGTAAAGATTTCATCTTCTGTGAAGTTCATTTTCTTGTTAGAGAGATGGGGGACTGTGGGTGGAGAATGGTGATTACACTATCAGGTACAGTCAACGTATCAGTTAGTTTTGCTCAACTTTTTTTCCTATAAGGGAAGGTTTTTCTCAGTAAACTGAGAAGCCAGAGAACTTATGTTTCCAGAGAACCTACGATGAGAAATACTTCCATTCTCTGGCAAAGAGGCCAGGCACCATGAAACAACAAACAAAAATCTTTCAAACATTATCAGTCTCATTCACTCTCCTGGTTGGGTTTTTTTGTTTGTTTGTTCAAATAGGAGCAGAAGAGTGTATCCTGAAGTGAAACTGATATGAAACCAAAAGATAACCATAGAACTCACTAAAACAACAAAAATAAAACCAGGAAAGTTTTTAGAGGAGGGAGGTATTAGATAATTACTGATATACAAAAAAGCAAAGTATCAGAGACATTTTTAAGAGGAAAGGGAGTAGACATGACAGTTGAGCATTAGCTCATACACACTTTGAGAGTATATACTTAGAACACAATATCCAGCTCATGTAGAATATACAGAAGTATTGTGATATTGGCTGTATATCATATTTATATTTTAACCAAAGACGATAAGATTGTGATGATAGATAGCATTAATTGTTCAGAAGCAGGGTACAATATATTTGGAAAAGTATCTATATCCAAGCGTTCTTACTTCCAAAAAAAAGAGAAGAAAAAAAATCCACAAATTTCCTGGACCATGAGTTTTTCTTCTAGGAATAACATATGTTGAATGAATAAAGTCCTGTATCTTTCATGTTTTTTCTTTTCTGTCTTTCCCAGTTCTCATTACCCCAGTGCAGCACAGATTCTCCAGGACATGGTTCTCTGGATATCTGCTTTTCCTGCTTTCTAATAACTGCTCCCTGAATTTTGTGATTAAGCCAGTGAGTTAGAAAGGAGCCAAAGGACGAGTTGATTGTGGGCATAGGCCTAGGGCAGGAGCAGTGCTAAAGATGGGAGCGAGAAAGGCTAGAAGGGCCTATATACATATGTTATGAGAATGGGTAGGAATCTAGCAGGTTATCTGGGCTAGCACTATGAATTTCTAGATGAAGAAATTAAGATCCAGAGAGATTAACTCACTTTTCCAAACTCATACCCAAGGTAGTGGCAGAGAGAGAAGTACAGAGCAAGATTCCTGTATCTATACCATACTACTTGTAAGTGGCGTAGGAGACAGGTGGGGAAAGAATGATATTTATACATATCATACAATCTGGTTAGAATTGAGTCTACAGATTGACTTATCAGAAACTCTATGTTTGTATCAGTTTCCTCAACTGTAAAGTGGGGATAATAATAGCACCATCTACCTCCCCAGGTTGTTATGAGGATCAAATGAGGTATTTGTTTAAAAAGAAAAAAAACCACTTAGCATGGTGCCTGGGATTTAGCAGACTCTATATAAATGTTTGCTCCTTCCCTTTCCCCTATTGTGGATTGGAGATTCACTTTTGTACTAGGCCTATAAAAAGAGATCCTAAAAGCTATTTCATCCCTTAGGGAGATCCTGTGAGGACTGAGCACAGACATGAGAACTGCAGCAGAGCTAAGAGGTCACCTAAGCCATAGTAGAAGATGAGAGGAGAGAAAGAGGGGAAAGGGCCCCTGAGGGAAAGCCTGGGCACTGCCTAGCCTACTTCGGAGGAGGTTATAATAATAGCAGCCATGGAAAGCCTAGGGCAGAAGCTCATAGCAGTTATGTGTGCCCACAGTACCTAGGAGATGGTAGCAAGATGTGATGGCAGTCATTCGATCATGTGGTCCCCTTAGTAGGGATGGAGCCACACGACACTGTCTCTTACAAAGAGGAAGGGGACTTCCTGGACATTGCAGACCTTCTGGAGAGAGAAAAGAGTTCCTGGAGAAAATATTAAGCAAATGCTATGGAGCTGAAGGAGCTCCATGTGCTGAGAATAGATAGAGCCACCACACAGATTATACTTTGACATCTGCTTTTCTTATAAATTAATCAGATGGTGTGAGTCCAAATGGAAGGAAGCTGTTTCTCTAGCAGCCCCAAGATCATTTTCCTTCAGAGAAGGTGTCACAACCCATATGATAGTAGTGTAAGGCTAGAGACCTGTAATTGGTCTCTATAATATAGATGGGACCCACTGGGAAGGTCAGAGGTTGTATTTTTTGCAACCCCAAGTTCATTCCCCATGTGAAAGGAGTTCAAGTTACTGGGTAGTGCTATGAATCTGGAAGGAAGAACATATTTCTGGGGAGAAAGTGAGATTTATTAGGAAGGAAGGAGAATTGTGCTGATTTTTTAAAATGAGCTACCCTGAATCCTTTGGGATTTTTTGCATTCTCTTGGTAGAATAAACAGCCTATAATATATTTGATATGCATTGTTACTAAGAATGGTTGTAAGGGACCTGGACTCCCTAAAGGCCTAAATGCAAGTTATATTTTGAGATTCCCAAAGGTTAGAGCAAAATAGATCCAAGAAATGTGATTTGGGTGTGTAGCCCCAAATATTGGATCCACTCTATATAAATCTTGAACTTGGGATTTAGGTGAAGGTTACACATGTATTATCTTGTTATATTTCTTACTATAACTCTGAAACTCTATACCACATTTGCCTGTTTTCAAGGATGTATGCTCCCAACCAATCCTAGAGAGATTCAGGAGCAATATTTATAAAGTATCTACTATGAGCAAAACAGGCAAGGAAATAGGAGAGGTTCAAGGGTAATTATGACATGGTCCTTCTCCTAGTAGAGTTTATAATCTATTAAGGGAGATTCATACATAAATATGTAATTATTATATAATAACTATAAAACAATATACAGAAAAGCCTCTAACCTAATTTTACAACTTCCAGAAAAGCAGATGCTAGAATATCTCTGCTAACCTATAAAAATGTTTAGCTTTTACTATCAATTCAAAGGGCTAGCAAGAAACATTTATTGAATACCTCTTATTGAGCACTTGTAGATCATTGTACAAGATATGTGGGAAGATATCAAGAGTTGATTCCTATTGTCAAGGAGCCCGTCATTTAGAATGCAAAATATACATCTAACTCTCTACCACTGTAGTTTGAAGGGGAAAAAAAAGATAAGGGATAATAAGAGCTAGCATTTATATAGCACTATGGGGTTTGCAAAACATTTTTCATATATTATCTCATTTAATTCTCACAAAAACCTTGGGAAGAAGGCACTATTATTTACGCCCATTTTACAGATAAAAAAATTAAGCCTAAGAGAAATTAAATGATTTTTCCTAGATTCACACAACTAGTAAATATGTGGGGCATCATTCAAACCCAGGTCTGACTTACTCCAAGTCCAGTGTTCTATACTGAGTATATGCTACTCAGCTGCCTTGCACAATTTCTCTCAATTATAGAAGAAAGTTGCCATCAAGAGCACCAGGAAAGCTTGAGATTGCAACGTTGCTGTATCATTTTTCAGGCTCCAAAATTGTTGGACAAGTAGCTAGGTGATGCAGTGGATAGAGCACTGGCTTTGAAATCTGGAAGGCCATCTTCATCAGTCAAATCTGATCTCAGTTGTTTATTAGCTGCTTGACCCTGAGCAAGTAACATCACCATATTGCCTCAGTTCCCTCATCTGTAAAATGAGCTGGAGAAGGAAATGGCAAACCACTGCATTATCTTTGCCGAGAAAACCCCAAATGGGGTCACAGAGAGTTGGACACAACTCAAATGACTGAACAACAACAATAGCCTAACATTTATCTTTCTCTATGAATTAGATTCATTCCTAAAACATGATTAATGCAAATCAATACATGGAACTTTTTTCCCCCCTATACACGTGGTATAGGAATTGAAGAGGTTTCTCTTCAATTTTGGGTTAATTTTCAGTTGGCAATGGTTTCCAGCATTTAAGTTTTTAAAGTTTTCCTTTTGGGCCCCTAGCCTTTCTGTCAAGTAGTTAATGATCTGTAAACCAACATGTAAGTGCACTGAAGAAGTTCATTATATAAAGGAACTTTTTGTAAGACAAAGACTTTTTTTTAGTTTTCAGCATTCACTTCCATAAGATTATGAGTTCCAAATTTTCTCCCCGTCTTTCCATCTCCTCCCACCCCAAGATGGTATGTAATATGTAAAGAAGTGAATTAGAACCAATGGGAGAACCTGTAAGAAAGAAGAAGCAAACAAAAAGAGAGGACAAGTAATATGCTTCGATCTGCTTTCAGACTCCATACTTCTTTTTCTGGATGTGGACAGCATTTTTCATCATGAGTCTTTCGGAGTTGTCTTAGATCCTTGCATTGCTAAGAAGAGACAAGTCTATCAAAGTTAGCCATAGCACAGTGTGACACCGTGCAGGATGTCCTCCTGGTTCTGCTCACTTCACTCAGCATCATTTCATTCAAGTCTTTCCAGGTTTTTCTGAAGTCTGTTTGCTCATCATTTCTTATAGCACAATAGCATTCCATTACATTCATATACCACAACTTGTTCATCCCCCCCCCAACTAATGGGCATCCCCTCAATTTCTAATTCTTGGCCACTGCAAAAAGAGCTGCTTTAAATATTTTTGTACATGTGGGTCTTTTTCCCATTTGTATGACCTCTTTGGGATACAGATCTAGAAGTGATATTGCCAGGTCAAAGAGTATGCACATTTTTATAACCTTTTTGGGCATAGCTCCAAATTGTTCTCTAGAATGGTTGGATCAGTTCACAACTCCACTAAATGCATTAGGGGTCCAATTTTCCCACATCTTCTCCAGTATTTCTCATTTTCCTGTTTTGTCATGTTAGCCAGTCTGATATGGATAATGTGAAGACCAAGACTTTTTTCTTTAATTTCTTATCATAATCTCTTTATTTGTACTGTTCCAGATTTCCACAAATTAGGTTCTCTTAAAATTGTATCTTGCTTGTGTGATATTTTAGATTTCTCTCAGTTCCTTTTCTCCAAGAATCTGGGTTGGTAGGAGAATGTCAATAAGTACCTTCCAGCATAGGCAATAGTAGGAGGAGGTTGACATGACACGTAAGCAAGATATCATACAGTGGAGTAGCCATGATGGTGAAAGGTCATATGGGGATCAGGCCCCATGGGGATCAGGGGAAGTAACCAAGGACATTTAGCCTAGAGAATAGAAGACTTGGTGGGGAAGAAGAGACATTATGCTTGTCAGAAGGGCCGTCACGTGGAAGACGGACTAGCTTGTTTTATTTGACCCTAGAATTACAAATAATGGGTGGAAATTGCAGAGATGGGAGGTCAGTGTAAGGGGAGCTATCTCAAAATGGAACCTAAAGTCTCCTTCACTGGACCTCTTCAAGACAAGATAGCAGGGCTTTTTGCTAAGGGAGTTATACAGAGGTGTCTTTATTAGGTATAGATTGAAACTGTTGTTTGGTGAATCTGTATTTCTTTGAAGAATAAGGAAGTATTAATTATGGAGGCAGAAAATAGCAAGTTGAAGGCTAACAATATGTATGTATCCCATAGTTTTGAAATTTATTTGCAAGGCTGGAATATCTACGTTTTAGTTACTGTGATGTGTATGCTACTCTCTTCTTTCCAATTCAATTCAATTTTTATTCAATTAAAGTAAAATCTTTGATGTGTCCTAATCAAGAACTAGGTCTCTGATTAAGGCAATTTTTTGAGGAAGGTGTTGGGGGGGGGAGGGGACATAAATCTGTGATTTCTTCTGTGGTATAGGAACAACCCATGTTTGCGTGCAGAATTCCCTCTACCAATGTAATGAGGAAATTCCACTTAAAAGGCTGTTTTGCAACTTATAATCTTAGTAAGTTCCTTGGGGCATTAAGAAGTTAAGTAATTCCCCAGGGTCACACGGGTTAAGATGTCATAAACCTAGACCATCTTGACTGGAGACTGGTCCTCTATGCTACCTCTCCAAGGCAATTTAGTCAACGTAATATTAATGAGTTAATTTAAGGCCATTATTGTGCTAATATATTTATAATTTTCTCCAAATGGACTTATGAGAAACAACAGAAATAGCCTGCATTTTAACAGAATTTTTTTTCTACCAGTGAGCTAAAGCACATTTTCCTTGATGTATCATCAAAAAAGGGCTAGTAGAAACTACAGGCTAGCTGGAATCCATTTGTCAGGACATAAGCAGAGCAGTGCTTACACTGGCTGAATGTTAACAGGGGGTAGTTATTTTATGGGTAGTGGGGAGATAGAGAAATCAGGATGCAATTGGGTTCTTTATTTAGGGGGTAGGAGGTGAAAGGTACACTGTGCTTGCATAAGGAATGTTTGAAGATCATCTACATGGAGAACAAGGAGACATAATTTTTCTTGACATACTAACATTACACTAAGAACATATATTTAGTAACATTTGCCTCTCTGCACATTGAACAGCTGCTCAGCTCCAGCGAACTCTCTTCCTCAGACAGAAAAGGGGAAATACACAGCACACCAACTTCCATTAGCCTCCATTACAGAGATGGGTTCAACATCCATAACATCCAATGGGATGTCTACAATGGGCAGTGGGAACTAGATCAACAGTCTACTCTCTGCACCAAAGAGCCAGTAGACCAACTAAATAAACCAATTTAATTCGTACTGGGAATTTTTTTTTCTTTAAGATAGCAGTAATGTTCTCGCAGCATAAGGACTATAGCATATTTAGGATTTGAATAATAAAAATAATAATAATAAAAGAAATTTAAAAATTAGAATAATAGGCCAAGCCAAGCTTTAAACAAAGTTTATCAAATGAAAGTGTAACTGAGATGCTTTCTGGAGGTGAAAGGAAAGATGTGACCTCTCTGGTAATCCAAACAGAGTTGTTAATTCTTTGGTCTGCGTCTTCCCTTTCTTTTATTAATTTTTGACTGAGATGGGAATTGGAGTAGAAAGCGAACCATGATAAGAGAAGAAAGGTGGTGGTGAATGTGTTGGATATAAGATACAAGGACTCTTCGGAGGATCAGTTATCAAGATTTATTGATTCTGGGGCAGCTAGGTGAAAATGAATAGAACACCCACCCTGGAGTAGGGAGGACCTGAGTTCAAATCTAGCCTCAGACACTTAACACTTACTAGCCATGTGACCTTGGGCATATCACTTAATCCCAATTGCCCTGCCCTCCCCCTCCAAAAAAAAAAAGCAAAAAAAAAAAAAGATTTGCTGATTCTTCCTCTACAACCCATTTCATGTCTATCCTATTCATTCCATCCATATAGCTACCACCTTAGTTCATCATCTCTTACCTGAACTACAGAAACAGCTTTTTATTTGGTTTCTTTACATCTAGTCTTCTCCCTCTCTCTTCTCCAATTCATCTTCCAAACAGCTGCCAAATTGATATTCCAAAAACACAGGTCTGACCTACTCAAAAAGCTCCAGGGGGTCCTGTTGCTTCTAGGATAAAATACAAGTCCCTCTGTACAATAGTAATAATATGTAACATTTATATAGTGCCCACCATGTGCCAGGAACTGTGCAAAGTGCTTTATGAATATATAATTTGATCCTCCTCACAACAATCTTGGGAGGTAGATTTCACATTTTACAGTTGAAGAAACTAAGACAGAGGTTAAATGACTTGTCCAAGGTCATACAGCTCATAGTGTATGAGGTCACTGTACCACCTATCTACCTCAGTTTGGCACCTAAAGCCCTTTACAGTGTTTCTCCAACCTAGCTTTTAAAAATAATTTTTATATCACTTCACTTTATACATCCCATGTTCTAATCAAACCAATCCACCTTCTGATTTGAAGCCATACATTCCATCTCTTTGATCTGCTTTAGCATAGACTTCCTCCCTCATCCCCCATCCTTCTCTTCCCCACAACCACCTCTTGGAATCCCCAGTTCCATACAAGACATTCTCTCAAAGGCAACATCCCTCCAGGAGCCTTTCCTGATTCCCCCAGTTGTTGGTGCCCTCCTGGTCCAAATTACTTTGCATTTTCTATGCATATATTTTGTGTCGACCTACCAGTGGACATGTGGTTCTCTCCCTTCAAATAAAATATAAGCTCTTTGAACTAGTGTAATATTAGGGGGATGACTGAAGATACTAAAGATGGTGGAATCATAGTAAGATCATAGATTCAGAGCTACATTGAGAGATAGAGACTAGGAGCTCTCAAATTTGCCACTATCCCAATGACCTACCCAGTTTACAACTTACTTCATGGTGACAAAAATACCTAAAGATAGCTACAAATGCTAAAAAAAAACCAAAACAAAACAGCAACAACATGAAATGTGCTTTCCCCCCATCAGCATGACAAAAGATTACTTTCCCCCTTTCCTAATGCCAATCCCAACTGCTTCTCCCAGGTATTCAGGTTAGAAATTTCCTATAAAATGTTTTCTTTCCAAGTAGCAGGTAGAAGACAAAGGAACAAGACTTGCTGAAATGTCACTCTAAATAACTCAGTCACCCCTTAATTGCTCTATGAGACAAAGCTGCTGAATAAAGAGAGACCAGCAAAACTAATTCATTTTACCTTTCAGGGCTTTTGGAGGGGTGCTGATGCCATCTTATTAAGTAAAAATTCTGTATAAGTAAGATCAAGCTAACAGGGATGTCCATCTGATTACTAAAGGGGATCAAACCAAGGAGGGAGATTTTAGTGAAAATTCTCCAGGACTGTTTCATTCCTCTGTATGGGAACATGGCCAAGTAGTCAGTTAAAGCCTACACCAGTGGGTCCCATTTTGCTTGGAACCAGCCTATTCAGCTCAGTAGAAATGTGCTACTGGGTACATTTTCCTACTGGGTCCTCCCACTGGTATATGATTAAGCCATGAAAACAGGTTTGGTGGTCTCTTCCTAATCCTCAAAAGGATTAGCAGTCACCTCATCAATCCACCATATAATTTACTGCAATCGGCAGTTCCTGTTGTGAGGAATCCCAAGACCAGACAAGCCAAGAGGGGTTACAGGTCAGAGCAGAGTAAGGTGGAATAACTAACTGCTCCAAGAGGGTGGGGAGAAGAAAGCTTGCAGCAAGGCCGAGGCAAACCTGCAAGGTGCCTGGAGCAAGCTCCAGCTGTGAGTTCCCATTAGGAACAAGTTGCCACATGTTTTAAAGATCAAGAAAGGCACCAAGTTTTCTCTAGTCAAACATGACTGAAGACTGTGTACATTTCCCTTGTCCTGAGGAATCATTTGGCCCTCAGAAGAGTTGGCCATGTTTGGGTGTTCCTTAGGGCCACAGAAGTAAAGTGACTGGAGATAGAGGAGTTACCAAAACCACGAATTCTCTTTTGTTCAAGGTTTGATTTTTCAAGATTTATTGATGGCCAAAATATATGATCAGCATAGCATTTCAAGATGGAAATGACCTGAGAGAGCATCTAATTCTAGTCTGTTATTTCAAAGATGAAGAAAATGACTGAGCTACAGGAGAAATGAAAGTGAATTGTCCAAGGTAACACATACAGTGAGTGGCAGAGCAGGGGTCCTAATTCCGGTCAACCAAACAATCAGAAAACCTGTATTAAACCCTTCTGATGTGTTAAATATTGTTCTAGGTGCTGGGGACACAAAAACAAAAGGGAGACAGTTCCTACTCTCACAGAAATTACGTCTAACTTGGTGGGGGGGGGGGACGACAATATCTTCACAGGTAAGTAAATATAAATATAAAGATATACAAAGCCCAGTTCAGCACTCTTTTCATTGTATCACATGGGAGATTAAAAAGATGGTAGTCTTTCATAAGATCATAGCTTTAAGGTTGGAAGAAACATGTATGGATATATGTATCTTATAAGTAGATGCATATATATGTATATATGGCAGCTAGGTGGCATAGAGTGTTGGATCTGGAGTCAGGAAGACCTGAGTTTGAATCTTGCCTCAGAGTCTTACCAGCAGTGTGACCCTGGGCAAGTCACTTAGTCCCTCCCAGCTTTAGTATAAGTTTACATAAAACGGGGATGATGATAATAGGACTTACTTTCCAGGGTTGTTGTGAAGGTCAAATGAGAAAACACATGTAAAGTACTTTACAAACCTTAAAGTGCTACATAAATTCTAGTTATTATTGTTATTGATGTTGTTTCATATATATATATATATATATAGGTTAAATACATAAATATCCTGGAGAAGAGATGATACAATATACTTCCTCTCTCATGGCAGAGAGGTGGGGAACTACCAGGACAGAAAATTATAATACATCATTATCCATAGATTCTGTATTAGATGTTTTCACTTAATTGGTTTTTTGTTTGTTTGTTTGCTTTTTGTCACAAGGGAAGACCCCAGTCTGGAAGTAATGGTAGAAAATAGCTGTGATATTTTTAAAATTCAAAAAAGGCAATAATATATATTTAAAAAGGGGTTTTACGTAGGTAACACACACACACACATATATATTGTGCATACTGTAGAAATTTGAAATGTTTTATTTTTTAGTGTCCCTGCACATTTTCTATATTCATGCATGTTAACCTATTTCCTGTTCTTTCATGGTAAAGTGCACATATTTCTAGACTCAATTGTCTGACGCACAGAGGAGTTCCATTGTATAGTGAAATCTGCTACTCAAAATGGTTGGGCAATGCTGTAATGGTCCCTGATCTATCTTTTCAGATTCATTTTCAGCTATTCCCCTTTCTGCATTTTATGCCCTGCCAAACTGTCCTTCTTGCTCTCTTCCTCACATAAGACATCCATGTCTTTGCACTGACCTTTCTCCATGCCTAAAATGCCATCCCCCATCACCTCTGTTTCTCTGAATCCCTAGTTTCTTTGAAACCTCAGATCAAGGACCACCATCTACATGAAGCCTTCTATGATCCCAAATGCAAATGTATTTCTTTAAACATCTCAAATCTATCTTGTGTTTATTCTCTCTGTACTCAAATATGTACATGTTGACTTCCCTGGTAGAATGCAAATTCTTTGAGAGCAGAGATCATTTCATTTGGTTTTTCTATTCCCAGAGTCTAGCATGGGGCCTTACACATAGTAAGTGCTTAATAAATCTTTGTTGATTGTTGGATGAAATTAGGTAAGACTCATCTGAACCTATTTTAACTTTTCTTAAATGACTCAGAAGTCACCTCAGGATCTTACAGCTTGTCCAAAGTCTCATCATTAACAAGAATTATCTATTGTACTATGGAAACATAGATGTGCCAACACTATGACCAAGCTTGACACCAGATGATGAAACGTAGCTTCCTCCTCTCATCACAAAAGTGGTACAGAATGAAATATATGCTTGTCAGACTGGTCACTAGTTTTATTTTGTTTAATTGCCTTTCTTTATTTCAAGAGAGGGGTTTCTTTTGGGGGCAATATTAGAAAATATCAAAGATATGAAAAAATTGATAAAACTTTTTTTGAAAGAAAAAACTGAAAAATTCATGGATGTGTCAGTTGATTGCGATTTCTGGTTAACAGACATTTGAAAATCAGACTTAATTGTATAATAAAAGCTTAAAAATTAAGAACACATAAGTTTTGATAGTTTTATGTAAACAGATAGTAAAAGATAATGGGAAAGGTTGATTCAGCAATTCTGGTTTCAACTCATGATTTCATCACTGATAATTATTAAATCACTATCTTCTTTCAGTTTGCCCTCCCACATACATAAGGGAAAGGGTCCTCACAAATCCCAGGTTGGTAGAATGAGTCTTCTATATGTTCCACTAGAGGGCAGTCCATTTGTTCAAGACTCCATGGTTCTCATCCTTTTCCCAGCTTGGCTTCTAAATAATTTTGCCCTCTGCCAATCAATATCCCTTCCACATTTGCAGCTGTGGAAGATTTTATTTTTCTTTTTTGATAGGAGGAGGTGTCACTGAGTTCTTATTTCTACATTCTTTCAGTAGCCTGATCTATGAGTTCAACTCTTTATCAAAAACTTGAGATGGCTAAAACAATAGCAAAAGAAAGTAGATCAGGCACTAGACCTTGAGCCAGAAAATAGATTCTCAGATAATATATACTTCAAATACATATGGTGTTAGGCCTATACTTACTTATACTATTGGCTCATTGTGTGACCAAGATAAAATCGCTTCAGCTTTCTGTTCTTCTGTTGTTATCTCCCAAACTGGAAAGAAAGGAGAGTATATGTAGAGGGCTTTGGCAGCCTTACAGCACTATAGAAATGTAAGCTATCAATTATTTTTACTATCATCATCATCATCATCTAGTTCTTATATTTTTCAAAGGAATTCACAGGTCTTGGGGAAGTTCTATTATTGTTTTATATTTAATATACTATTACAAGATAGATATAATTAATATCACAATGTAATAATAAATACTTAAATACAATTTGTTATTATTGTCATTATTATTATTATATCCTTAAAATTCAATCCCATAATTCATGTTGTGAGCAAAGTACAATGGTCAAATCAAGGAACACCAATCAGGTTGATGTACAATGGTAAGTCTGTGTGCCTTAAGACCACCATCTTAATTGTGAAGAATTGTTAAGGACCAAATCGCCATCCCATGATGACAAAATCTTAAATGAATGGACTGTCCTCTAGTGGATCATATAGAAAGACTCTCTCTACCAAATGCAGATTAATGAGGACCCTTTTCCCCTATTGTATGTGGGTGGGATAACTGAAAGAAGAAAGTAATTTAACCATTATTAACGACAAAGTCATGAATCAAACCCAGAATTCCTGAATCAGCCTTTGCCGCTAACTCCCACTCTTTTTTTATATAGCACTATCAACATAGTACTACTCCCTCTGTTTCTATGAACAGATCTACATGACAGCCATTTTTTCATTAATAGCATTGCTGCTATTTATTATTATTATTATTGCTTCTTTTTCTCTACTTTTTCACAGGGATATTTCAAGGAATAGATTATTGCTAACATAACATCAGTGAGGTCCTCAGAAATCAAAGATGTATGATCAGTTATAGAATCTAAAGGGGATTCTACAAATATTTCAGACCAACTCCATTTTTTTTTAACCACTTCCATTTTACAGATGAGGAAATTGAAACCCAGAGAAGGTAAATGACTTGGGCATAGTCACACAGCTTCCTAGGATTTGAATCTAGATCACCACAAATAAAAACACCTCCACTATATCAGATTGTTTTGGGAGTCTGGGACAGTTTAGATTCTATCTTGCCTGAGATGAATGAAACCATTGTTAACATTTTGGTATATCCTAGTAGAGATGGTGGTGGTTCCATCAGACCTGGAAATTAAATATACCACCACCATCTGTTTTGTCTCCTCTCTTTCAAACTGTTTTGTCTCTCTTTCTCCCCTGCTTCTCCTGGTGCTCTGGCTAACTTTCCTTCCTCGCTGAAGGTATATTCCACCTTGTATTTCCTTAGCCTTATTTCTAAGTCAGCTCTTCTATTTACAGAATCATAGGATTTTAGGTGTAAAAGATACCTTAGAAATATCCTGTCCAGTTCTTTCATTTTACAGATAAGGGAACTGAGGTCCAGAGTGATAAAGTGACAAAAGTCAAGGTCACACAGAACCTCAGTCAGGATAGCAGGCAATAACCAGGCCTGCTAACTTGTAGCTTTCTCTGCACAGACTTCACGATACCTCTACTTCTCTTTGCCCTTTTCCACTTTCCATGGGCATCTCCCAATACTCCTCCTTCTTGCTTTTTTCCAATTGTCTTTGGTTCAAAGTCTCTTCATTACCTTATTTGTCTTGCCATGACTAGGCCTAAAAATAAAGATCACTGAACTGTCTGAGCCAGTGATTGTAAAGTATCTCTGAATATGGTGCCTGTGACACCCTCTATGAGTGATTACGTCTGTGTCACCGTTAGTATGCATGTATGAGCTTGTGTGCTTGTGTTCCAGTATTTCCATATGAGCACATCCTAATATTGTGCAATTTTTTGGGGGAGGGGTGTGTCATGACAGGGAGAGCAAAGGAGACAGGGACAAGTATTACCACTCAGAATATAAATTGTGAAAGTTTCCCTCCCCCTCTAACAGTAGGAAATGCTTTTAGTATCTTTGCTAGTGTTATATGAGTGTTCTTCACACATTTTAGCTTTTTTAAAAAACAAAATCCTTGGATATTCTCACACTTACTAACAATTCCCTTTGGTTTTATAGATCACAGGGTCAAACAAGTGACTTCTTGGGATTCTAAAAGACTACCTTTCTGCTCACATATTCCTGGTCAGTAATAGTACTTCCACAAATAAGAAACTCAGTTTTACTTTGAAGTCCCTATCATCCCTTTCCCCCTACTCCTACTTTGTGGGTCAAAGGGGTAGAATGGAGAATTTATTAATTCCAATTAGACGACCAAACAGAAACATAATTCCCTATTATCTTTAGGATAAACTACAAACTCCTCTGGCATTTAAAGTCCTTCACAATGTGGTATATCACACTTACTTCCCCCTTCATACGTTCTACAGGTCAAAGTGGCCTAGATCCTGCTTCCAAACTTTATAACTTTGCACAAGCTATCTTTAACTCCCTTATATACTTTCTCCCAACCTTTATCACTTAGAATATTTATCTTTATTTAAGGTTCATCTCAAATTCCACTTCCAACAAGAGACCTGTCTTAGGCTACCTAATTGCTGGTGCCTTACCCTGCCATGAAATTAATTTGCACGTTTTTTGTTTGTTTGTTTACTTATCTGTATACCTGTTGTTTTCTCCCAATAAAATTTAAATTCTTTGAGGGCAGGGATGGTTCCATTTTTCTTTTTGTATCCCTAGTTCTTGGCACATAGTAGGTGTAAATGCTCGTTGAATAAATGAATGGAAACTGGGAATTGACTCTACTGCTCAGCTATCCTGAGTGACAGCAGTCTCTTAAGATGAGAGGTTGTAAGGCATAGTGGGTAGAACCCTAGGCTGGGAGACTGGGAGCCTGGTTTCTAGTCTTGGTTCAGTTAAAAACTTTGGCATCCTGAGCATGTCACTTAGTGACTGCCTCTGAGTTTCATTTTCCCCTTAAATCCTTCCCCTTTCCTACCTTCCCTATTACCACAGAGGCCAACGTTATCTCCACAGTCTCTCAGGTTCACAATCTAAAAGTCACCCTAGATTTCTCACTGTCTTTCCCTCCATCCAATCTGTTGCCAAGTCCTATTGATTTCACCTTTGCAACATTTCTTCAACACGTGCCTTTTTTCCCTTAATTCTGTAACATGGCCACCATTCTAGCACAGGCCCTGATCACCTCATGCCTGGACTATACAAAGTACTGTAGCGATAGCCTGCTCATGGGTCTGTCTGCCTCAAGACTCTCTCCATTCCAATCCATATTCTATTCAGATACTACCTTGGCTATGGTAAAGCACAAGTCCAACCATGTCACACACCCCTCCCCCCACCCCAATCTGTAAACTTCCCTGGTTCCCTGTTGCCTCCAGGACAAAATACAAAATGTTTGGCATTCAAAGCTCCCTTCTACCTTTCCAGTCTTCTTATACCTTATCCCCTGACACATACTCTTGAACATGCATTCTTTGCTCCAGTGACATTGGCCCCCTGACTTCCATGAACAAGACATTCCATCTCTCAGCTTCAGGCATTCTTTCTGACTACCTTCCATGCCTGGAATGCTCTCCCTCCTCACTCCTCACTTCTACCTATTGACCTCTTTAGCATTTTCTAAGCCCCAAGTAGTATCCCATTTTTTACTGGAAGGCTTCCCCAGCCTCTCTTAATTCTAGTGCTTTCCCTCCATTAATTATTTTCTATTTATACTCTATATAGTTTGCTTTGCACATCTTTATTTGCATGTTGTCTCCTCTATTCCATCATAAACTCCATGGGAGCAAGGATTGATTTTTGTTTCTTTTTATATCTCCAGCACTTAACACAAAGCCTGGAACATAGTAGGTTCCTAGTAAATGTTTTTTGGTTGACTGATGCCTCAACTGCAAAATAAGGGCTTGAACCAGATGAAAGCTGATGTCTCTTTTATGACCGAAGAACTGTATTCTATTCTAAGATGATGACTTCTCAGCATTTTGGTTAGACCCATACTCTAATATGGGAAAATGAGAAAGAAAAGCTCCAGTGTGTAACTGCAACATTGCATTCTCTAATGGAGCTACCCAGCATTGGCTGAGGATATGTGTTCTGATGTTCTGTGACCTCTATCTAAATGAAAGATTCTTAACCTAAGGTCAATGAACTGTAATTCATTATAATTGATGTCCTTTGCAATCAGGATTCTATGTATTTTATTATATGTACAATAAAACTTTATTCTGAGATGAGGTCCATTGGTTTCACCAGAATGCCAAAGGGGACCAAGAAAGAGGTTAAGAACTCCTGATCTAAAGTAACAGCATAGAATAACTCTGGATTGGGAAATGTGTGGTGGGGGAAGTGGAGGAGGGTCGGGGCAGGGCAATAGAGAACTGTTCATATGTGGCTGCTTCTCTTGCAATGCAGTCATTGGTCTTGGAAGATGACTAGGTCATGATTCCTATCCCAGGGGCTCTTCAAACCTTGGAGGAGGGGTGGGAATAGAGTTAGAGCCAAAAAAGATATCTCATTCTGGGTGTGTCAGAGCTAGGCATAGTTTTCTTTTCCTCTTGCTTATTAAAACAAGACTAAAAAAAATCTCCAACAACTCTGAACCCTATTTTAAATTTTCCACTCCAACCCTTTCACCCTGTCCTGTTAAAACCATGCCCTGCTTCCGCTCTGCTAGGATTGTTAGTGCCTGAGGGAAAATGGAAAGTGTCTGCCCCTCACAGACAGTCACTCCCATAATAAACAATCACTAAACAGTTTGCTGCCCTAGGCAACTGCCTGGCCAGCTAGCATTGGACCTGCTGCTTTCCACTGGGGAAAAGGGTGAGAGATTTTGCTCAGCAAAGTATATAATTCAGACTTGGAGGCCAGCTGACTGTAAACTTGGCTAAAAAGAAAAGAGCCCTTTCTGGATCATTTTACCAGAGGCATCTTTCCTCCTCCCTTCCTTCCTTCCTTCCTTCCTTCCTTCCTTCCTTCCTTCCTTCCTTCCTTCCTTCCTTCCTTCCTTCCTTCCTTCCTTTCTTCCTTCCTTCCTTCCTTCCTTCCTTTCTTCCTTCCTTCCTTCCTTCCTTCCTTCCCTCCTTCCTTTCTTCCTTTTCACAAGGCTCTTGGAAGTTGTATCCTCTCTAGAGAGGAAAACCTGATGTTGTGAGTGGAGTATTGGAGCTAGTCAAGAGGACCTTGCTTCGAAGTTCAGTTCATTTGAGATTCATGTGAGCTTAGGAAAAAAGTTCTTTGGTCTTAGTTTCCTGGTCTATAAAATGAGGCCTTTGGACTAGATAGTATTTAAGGTCTGTCTCAGTTTTAATTAAATCTATGCTTTCCTTTCCTTTGCTTTCCTTTTCATCACTTTGATGGGCATTACTACGAATACTCTGAACAAACCATTAAACCTCAGTATGATCCACAGGGTTCTTTTCCTCTTCCCAATATTCGTTATGATTTCTTGCTTCCAAATATTTTGCTTAGAAATTCCCAGAAAATGATTAATATCGATTCACTCTCCAAATTCTTCTTATTTAAAGGAATAAAAAAGTTAGCAGAGGTCAGGACAGTAAGATCAGTTTTGGACATGAGAATAATCCTTATTGCCTGTTCATCTATTCACAGTAGTGGAATCAACTTTATGGAGGGTACCTGCTCTAGCTGTAGCCACACTCTAAGGAAGAAGTTTTACTACACAGGATGCAGTGGAAAGAGCCTTGGATATGGAATCAAAGACCTGGTCTCCAATCTCTTCTTTCTACTTGCTACCTGTATGACTTCTGGCAAAGCACTTAGCTTCTTGTCTCTTCTCCCTCTCCCCTTCTTTGTTTGACTTGACTAGTGATCTTTCACTATCCTAAAGCAAACTCCTAGAGGGTGGGGACTGTCTTGCTTACTTGATACTTATCTCCAGTATTTAGCACAGTGCCTGATAACTTAGTAAGTACTTAATACAGGTTTTTTTCATTCATTGATTCTTCATCTCTTCCGGTTCAGCTTCCAATGCTCCTAAATGCAGTCAGGCTGTTTTGTGTGTATATAGGCCATACATCCATTTATTACACACTTAACACATGCAAGGCACTCTGCTAGAAGCTGGGGGGGGGGCGGATAGTAAGAGCTAATAGATAATATATAATGTCTAGTTAAGGGATAGGCACTGTGCTAAGTGCTTTGGGATTATTCTCTGCTTAGGTCCTCCCAACAACCCTGGGAAAAGGAAGGTGCTATGATTACTCCTATTTTATAGATGAGGAAACTTGAGGCTGAGGTTGATTTGTTCGGCTGTTGACAGCCAGTAAATACTTTGTCTCAGTTGGGATTGAACTCTGGTTTTCCTGACTACAGGCCTGGAGCTCTCCCCACTGGAAAAAAGGGGCACACACACACACACACACACACACACACACACACACAAATAGTGCCAGTCCCTGCTCTCAAGGAACCTGCATTTTATTGGTGAAGATAAATAACCATATATAGAACTCTCAAAAAAAGTAGAGCACATAAATTAATGAAAAAAAAAAACTTTGTGTGGAAAAAGGAGGGGAGTAGAGCACCGAATGAACGAACCCCTGTTCGATTTCCCCTTTCTTTGGGCAGCTGACTCCCCGAAGAAAGGAGACGATTGAAGGGGTGGTAGGTGGAGATGGTGATTTCAGACACAGAGCACAGAAAGGCTGGGCCTCCTTCACGTGTGTGTGCGTGCATGCTACTGCTGAAGTAACGAGGTGGCACCTTTGTGGACCACGGCATCAGAAGGACCGCTTTTTATTTCATTTTCGCCCCAGCTCCTGCTTTAGAGATTGAGCTCCCCCTCTCTTGCTTTACAAGAGTCTTTCTTTAGAAATTAAAAAAATAATAACCCCCCAAGCCCTCCTGGTCTTGGAGGTGGGCGGTGCTGGCAGGCAGATGGGGGAGACGCCAGATTTTTAAGGGCGATCAAAACAGTCGGAGAAGCGAGGGCTGGGGATGGTGCCGATCCCCTCCTCTCTTCATTGCTGGGCTGCCTTCCCGCCTCCCGTACTCCCCCCATCTTTCCCCGCGTTCCTCTTGGGGGCGCTGGTTCTCTTGCTCGGCAGGAAGGAAAGGGGAGCTTCAGACAAGCCAGCGGGCCGCGCCAAGGAGCTGCGATCCACAGGCAACGCGGCTCGTGTGGATGTCGGTGCCGAGACTCGGTGCCCGATGGGTCAGCGTCAGGCTGGAGACTCATCCACCCTCGCAAAGCCCCGCATCCTCTTAAGAGGACACCCCTCCACCTCCTCCCATCTGCCACCTTCCACTCCTTCCCCGCCTAGTTCCTGACTGCAGCGAGGTCCCCGCCGGCTGGGGGGTTATGAATGGGTGCAGCGGAAGCACCGCCCACCCCGGACGTGACGCTTGGCCAATGGCAGAGCCGGCTGCGTGGATAGATGAGGTCAGCGCTGTCGTGTCGGGAATGGAATGTGTAAGTGTAACATTCAGAACCGGGTAACATTCGGCGATCGAACTCCGCGATCGGCAACGTTCGAACGGGGTTGGGCGGGGGAGGGGGGCGGCCAGGGAACCTCGCCGGGGTTTGCAGCTCGGTGCAGCGACTGACTAGGGGGAGGAGGTGCCTCAGCCGCCGCCTCCGCCGCCACCACCACCACTACCGCCACCGCCGCTGCTCGTGTTGCTGCTGCCGCCGCCGCCGCTGCCGCCACCGCCGCCGCCGCCGCCGCCGCCGCCGCTGCTGCTGCTGCTCTGTCCCGGGGGCCATTCACAGAGATCGGAGGAGTAAACACCACCAGAGTCTTGGAGCCGCTGCAGAAGGGAATCCAGAGAAATGCAGGGATTTGTAAGGTTACGGCGCTCGAGCTGGAAGATGTAATTCTCTGTATGAGCCGGTTTGGATCTGCTGACTTGTTGGAAGCCGGAGTGCTTTGCATGAGTGTGTTGATGAGTTGAAGTTACTGCACCGGTGCTCCTTTTCAACACTACGGAGGGGAATTCTGGAGGCGAGGAAATCACTTAGTCTTGCCATTGATTGGGTATCGGGAGCTTTTTTTTTTTCTTCTTCTCCCCCCCCCCTTTTTTTTTTCTTCTCCCTTCTTTCCTCTGTCTTGTTGCATGCAAGAAAATTACAGTCCTTGGCTGCCCACACCGGGTGCGAATTATTCGGCTACACTCTCCCGTCTATTGTGCAACCCAAAGATGAAAGACCGAAGGGGAGAAAGTTAAAGAAATCGCCCACATGCGCTGGATCAGTCCACGGCTTTGGGAAAGGAATAAAGAGAAGGTGGTAGAAGAGAGTTTGAAGTCTTTACAGGCGGGAAGATGGCGGACTGGAGCTGAAAGTGTTGATTGGGAAACTTGGGTGATTCTTGTGTTTATTTACAATTATCTTGACCCAGGCAGGACACATGCAGGCCAAAAAACGCTATTTCATCCTGCTCTCAGCTGGTACTTGTCTCGTCCTTTTGTTTTATTTCGGAGGCTTGCAGTTTAGGGCATCCAGAAACCAAAGCAGGAGAGAGGAGCACAGTAGTAGGAATGGCTTGCACCACACTAGTCCGGATCATTTTTGGCCCCAGTTCCCGGACGCTTTGCGCCCTTTCATTCCTTGGGATCAATTGGAAAACGAAGATGACAATGTGCCCATTTCCCCTAAGCAGAAGCGAGACGGTAATTCCAGCATTTACAAAGGCAAGAGGTGTCGCATGGAGTCCTGCTTCGATTTCACCCTTTGCAAGAAAAACGGCTTCAAAGTCTACGTCTACCCGCAGCAGAAAGGGGAGAAAATCGCAGAAAGTTACCAAAATATTCTAGCAGCCATCGAGGGCTCCAGGTTTTACACTTCTGATCCCAGCCAGGCGTGCCTGTTTGTCCTGAGCTTGGATACTTTAGACAGAGACCAATTGTCACCTCAGTATGTGCACAATTTGAAATCAAAAGTGCAGAGTCTCCACTTGTGGAACAATGGTAGAAATCATTTAATTTTTAATTTATATTCTGGCACCTGGCCTGACTACACTGAAGATGTGGGGTTTGACATTGGCCAGGCAATGCTGGCCAAAGCCAGCATCAGTACTGAAAACTTCAGACCTAATTTTGATGTTTCTATTCCCCTCTTTTCTAAGGATCATCCCAGGACAGGAGGGGAGAAGGGATTTTTGAGGTTTAACACTATCCCTCCTCTCAGGAAGTACATGTTGGTATTCAAGGGGAAAAGGTACCTGACAGGGATTGGGTCAGACACCAGGAATGCCTTATATCACGTCCATAACGGGGAGGATGTGGTCCTCTTAACCACCTGCAAACATGGAAAAGACTGGCAAAAGCACAAGGACTCTCGTTGTGACAAAGACAACACAGAATACGAAAAGTAAGTGTTCCACGCTGGTTCTTTCTAGTCAGTAGCCGGTGACTTTTTTTTTGTCATACAGGTGTGCAGGAGGCAGGGATGTGTGTGTGTGTGTGTGTACGTGTGTATGTATGTATGTGTGTAGCCACGAAAAACTCCTCTAAGTTTCCTCCTTCAGATATTAGTTTCAGCTCTAAAAGCAGGGGGTGTGTTTTGTTTTCTTTGCCTGTTATCTATAGTAAGTTACATAGCTCAGTAGAAGGGATTCTTTCCATCCCTTTAGGGAATTTGGTTGGGTTACCTTACAGGTTCTCTTCTTTGTGGAGGAGGGCGATTGTGGCTTCTTATTTGGAAATTGTTTGCTCTTCCTCTATTTTGAGTGTTGAATTTGATAGCAAGGAGCACTGGAGAGCCTGTGGTCACAGCTTCCCTTTAACCACAGACAGGAGGAGAGGAGATGCTTGTTGGGGGCCTTGATAGCCCAAGATTAATTCATTGTGTGTTCTGATTGTGAGGACTTCAGGTTAACCGCTTCTTTTGGTCCTGTTGACCTTTATGTCACAGTCCTGAAGTTTACCCAATCTCCAAGCTTTCTATGTATCATTCAGAAGCCTTACTTGTTTTTTTGGAGATGGAAGGGGGTGCTTAATTGAGTCATGAAATACATCCACCCCTTTTTCCTTTCTCATATTGAAATTTTGAGGACTATTGTGTGGTCCTATCTTTTGCAAGACTAATCTGCAGAGCATTGAAAACACCATTGATAATTTTCACTTTCGGGGTCTCTATTGTCTTCTATTTGTATCTATACCATTATATACTTTGTAGCAGTTATGTGACTACAAGAGGATGATGTTGGTGAGGATCATGAAGGCTACCTCCACTGTGTTGATATAAGGTTATCCAGTTGCTAAGTAACTTGACTAGTTACTTTATTACTGTCCCACTAAGTTAGTAATTGACACACTGTTTTATTTTACAAAATGAAGTTTGCAGAAGGCTCCTATCCCTTCCTTTACTGATCAGTGGTTCACTTTTAAACAAGTTACATTAGCTGCTGGTTGGTCATCACAGCTGAAGAGTTAGCAAGATCTGGTTACAGTGCATTTCCACAGCGTACCAGTTAAGAAACCAGAGCAGCCTTGTTCTACCAAGAGCCTGGGAACCCAAGCTGAAAATGAAAGAGGACCTGCCAGAGGTTGGCAGAGTTTGAAACTGAATTATGGAATGCAGTGTTGGGGAAACCCCAACCCCTCCAACAAGCTGATAGGGGAGGGGAGTAGGAAGGAAGGAGAGGAGGGAAAGAACGCTGAAAACTTCAGGGATATCACTGTTCACTAAGATGTCTCGACCTGTTTTCTCTCTCTAGGATTTCCTTGGTTTTTGATGAGAATCACTGGTTGTGGAAATTAAATGAGATAAACTAAGTGTACTTACAATTTTCACTGAGATTGGTGGAAAAAAGAATGGAATCCTAACCTGCTTCTCCCATTACCTTCCAACATTGGGGAAATCACGACCAATAAGGGGATCGTTATTACTTCTGATTAAAAAAAATAGTAATGCTTAAAGATTAAGTACAATTTAAATAAGTTTAAGTTTGCTTTTCTCATCAAAGAAACTATGAAGTTAAACTATCTTTAGAAAAAGATTGCTTTGTTTATGCTACATTTAAATTAACCTATTCCTGTGGGTTTTTGTAAAAGAAAATGCTCCTAGCCTTTCAGGAATTTCTTTGTTTGGCTCTTGGTGGAGTAATCCGAGATGAAGTCTAGCCTTTCAGTGTCTTCTAAGGCAATCTTATTGAATTCTGTAGGAGGATCACGGTGCTTTTTTATCCTTTTAAATGAGGTATACAGGAATTTCACCTTAGGAAATCTAAATTCCATAGTTGACCTGGTGATGGATGTTAAGAAATATATATCATCCAATGATAACAACCATATCTTTTGCTCTCCAAGAATAAGTCTAAATTGCTTCCTCCTCAGCTATAATGTAAGAGACTCTGTGGAGCATTTCAGCACTGGAGGAATGGTTAGGAAGGAGAAAGGGGTGTGTTCCCTTAAAACTCCAGTTTTGCTCAATTCCTCTTGGAATTAGACTGAGAGACCAGTACTGACACCCTAACTGTTATGAGAAGTGTTAGGATATCTTTTTAAAGACCAGAAGGGCTCAGGACCTGGGGAATCTGGTCTCATCTGAAAGATGATGGCCCCTCTGGTAGCAATGCAGATTACTGTTGAATTCTGACCCTGGGACACCTCTCATTGAAAGCAACTGGAATTTCTTGATATTTCTTTTGAGTGCCTTCTATCCTTCATCTTCCATAATTTCTAAGTTCTGCTGATCATTTACATTTGTTAGTGGGATAGTAGAGTAGAAGCTTGACTTCATTTTCTCCCAGTGGGTTTTCTAAAGTGTGTCTTTGGAAAAATAGTGTTTTCCTGGCAATGATGCCATTTATGTCTGATGACTTCTAAATGTTTAATGAGTAAGGAAGATGTCAAAAAAAATGTGCCTGTTTGGCGCATGGCAGTATTATTGTTTATTGATCAAATAAAGTTACTGTATTCTTTACTTATTGATGTGAAATAAAATGTCCACCTTCCAGAAATGAATTTTATATATGTGAAATGGTGTCCATCCATGCAGAACTGTCCAAGTAAAATTCATTTCTCTTGGGATGATGGGAAAGGAGGTGTTATTAGCTGGTGGAATCAGTGGTCTAGAAGTTTTTGCTTTAGCATGGATGGGTGTGTGACCTCTAGTCAGTCACACCAACCAAGCCAGGTTTTTACTGGATTGTGGAAAGGACCATATAATACCTCCCTCCCAATAGGGCTCTGGGGATTCATTTGGTAATGGCTATAAAAGCTCATGGATCTTCAGATCAATTTTCATTATACCTTTTTTCCTTTTAATACGCATATATGAAAGTAGGCCTCAACTTCACTTATTCACCTTCTAGCCCTGTATCGGCTTTTCTTTAAAGCTGATAGTATCAATGTATAGTGATTAGACTGGAGATGTAAAAATGGCATTGTCAGATCAGAAAATTATGGAAAATGTATCCACTGAGGGAAAAGAATGAACCTTTAATGACCAAAACTTAAAATTCTGTAAAGATAAAGACAATACTAAATGCCAAATCTGAATTTCTTTTGAATTCCAACCTCTTATTAATCAATAACTGATTATTGAAAGTAAAGAAAATGAAGGAAGATTTTTCCTCTGGTATAAAGGCACTTTTTTGGCTCAAACATACAGAGTTATATTAAAACATCCATCTGTATGACACATATCTAATTAATTTTCGTTAGTTATATGCCTCAGCAGATAAAGTTGATAAAGGCTAAAATAAATTACAAACAGCCTAATCACTACAATGTAATAAGGATTTAGAGGAGTTATTTCAGTTTTGTATCATTCAAGTTTAGGCATCTTATCAGAATTGTCTTTTCATGAAGTTGGTGTCGCTGGAATACTCGAACAACCAATTGTCACTGGATCATTTTGGTCTGGCTAAAGGTGAGCTCACTGGCCCATCTAGGGATAGATCACCCTGACCCTTCAAATCATTACCTAGCAAGTTTTTCATTAAGTCATGATTAACTTTTTTTTAAATGCCAAAGCATTTTTTTCAATTTTAAAGAAGTCTGAGTAGCTTTTGTTTTAAAATCCATTCTTTGTTAAAAAAAAAAAATTCAACAGTGGTGCTTCTATTAGCTATTCTTAGCTGAAGAGCTTGACATGCCACTTGATTTAACTCTACAGGAAATTAGATCAATGCACACAGTGTCTCTCAGGGGTCTAGCAGCTTTGCACTCACAGGTACCCTATGAAACCCACTTACCAGTTGTAGTGGCCAGAGCTCACATGCTAGAGTCAAGGAGAGAATGGCTTGTGACTGTGCTTCTAGATGTTCCATTAAGGGCTGTCCCAGGGGAACCAAGCAATTGTGATGGATGGAAGAGAGGGCTCGATAAGTTTCAGTTCCATACCTCTGGTACCTTGGTTGCCTTATTGGCCTAGGAGTGCTGTTATTCCCCAGCATTAATCAGAAAGCATTTATTAAGCCCCTACTGTAAGTCAGGCACTGGGCTATGTGCTGGGTGTACAAAGACAAAAAAAGAAGCAATTCTTGTCCTCAGGGAGCTTACATTTTGTTAGAGGAAGTAGCAAGTATACGTGCAAGTAACATATAAAATATATAAAAATAAAGACAGAATTATTTGGGGTGTGTGTGTGTGTGACAAGGGATGGTACTAGTAGTCTGGGGACTCAGAAATGACTTCATGTTGAAGTGAATTTGTACTGAGTTTTGGAGAAGCATTCAGATGTGATGATTAGGAGTTAGTCCATTCCAGGCATAGGGATTAGCCCAGGTAAAGACATGGAGGCAGGAGATGTAATGTCATGTGAGCAATAACAGAAGGGCTGGGTTGTCAAATGTATGTAAAGGGGAGTGATCTGTAGTCAGTTTGGACACCCTATTTATGTTATTTTAGTTGATCCTTATAATAACCTTGTGAAATAGTTGCTCTAGGTGCTGTTATTCCAGTTTTACAGATGGGAAAATGAGGCTTGGTAAAATGGTTTATCCACAGCGACACAACTAGTAAGTATAGGAAGTAGAGTTAGAACCTGGGTCTCTGAGGATTCATTCATATCCCATGCTCTTTTTGCCATTCTAGACTGCATATTTAGCTATGAATATTGATGATCTTGACCGACAACAAACAAAAGCCCAAATTGTGTTTAGCCTTATATTGTGAACTACATGACACCAGAGACTATCTTTTTTGCCTCTTTTTGTATCCCCAGCCCTTAGCATGGTCCCTGGTGCATAGTAGGCACTTAGTAAATGATTATTGATGCACTTACTTAGTTTCTGTTCAAGAGGACAGAGAAGTGCATACTATGGACAGACTTTAGTCTGAAATGGTTAAAGTAAAGGCTTATAGAAGTAAAACCTCAGATTATTTTTTTAAGAAAAAGAGACCATTCTTATGTTTCCTGAGGATTCTCAGCTTACTATAGTTTACTATATTTATATATAGTTTACTATATATAAATTTATATATATATACATATATATACTATACTATAGAAATATTTGTATATTTTAATAATAAAAATATTTTTATATATAAAACTATATGTATATAGTTTACTGTAGTTGTTTTTAGCATTTTAATTTGCCACGGACTCAGTTAGGTTTCAGTGATATTATTCTACCATCAGAAGAACTAATTGACTGAAATTGATTTTAAAAAATGAAAAAGGAAAAAAAAAGGAAAAAAAAAAGGAAAAATTTATTCACACAAGGAGTCAATGGGCAGTGTTGTGGAGTGTGGCTCTTGCTAACCCCAGAACCTTTTATTGAAGAATTCAGAAAGCTAAATAGAGTTTTAGGAGATATTATATACCCTTCTAGACTGGCTTTGCAGCTTTTTCAGAGCAACATGTTCACTTAGCTCTTTCTTTTGGGGAGAATGTGTTGGATAGGAGCAGTGGCAAAGAATTTGACCATCTCCAGGTGAATAAGCCTATTGACATACATAGATGTTTTTGGATACATCCCAAGGGGATATATTTTCTAAGTTTTTGAGGTTCAGGTGGTCTAAGACTCTTGGCTTTGGAACAGATAGTTGGAAAGAGGGGGGAATAAAGTACTCCTCTCACCTTCACTCCTGTGATCAGGGCTTCCCCAAGCTGTAAATTTGGAGGATTTTGCTCACTTTCTACATGTATTATATCTAAATTTTGCCAACTGATTTTTTAGGCAAAATTTCACTATCCGAGATAGTGCATTGGGGTGCATTCTCCAAATTTACACATCTTGTGTTTTCTTTGCACTACTTCAATTCTGCTTTGCTTATAGAAATTAGTTGAATTAAAAAGTCATAGCACATTACCTGGTATTGTATAATAGGTGTTTAAAATATTTGTTGATTGATACACATAATCTCTTCTCCACTCTCCATCTCCCAGCTTGGTTGGGGAAATTCATGCTAGAATACTTTCTACTAAGATTTTCTACTGATGACTTTGGGCTAGTTCAGCTCTACTAGCACCACTTACTTGGTGGGTCTTACCAAACTGTATAGGATTGGAATACAGAGTGTTTGGAGTGTGCTGGGAGCTGGCCAGGGCCAGCATTGCTCAGGATTAATCTCATTACTAGAAGACTGGCTAGAGGGAGCTGGAGTTTTCAGCCCCAGGGAACCATGACAAGTGTCTGCTAAGGTTTTGGAGGAATTTGTAATCTTCAGAAGAGAAAGCACCATCTTGCTTTTCCTTGTCCCATCTCCTGTTTTCCGTCTTTGTGGGATATCTGTTCCCCATCCCTGGAATCATTCCCTCCTCATTGTCACTTCTTAGATCTCAACATTTCTCTCAAAACTCAGTTCCAGCACCATCTACATGCATCCTTTCTTGATGTCTCTTAGCTGTTAGTACTAAACTAAAATGAATTTATTTTGTATATGTATATGGATTTTCTTCTGTGATTGGGGCTAATTTGTTTGTATCCCTAATACCTGGGATATGTTAGGTGCTTAATAAGTATTTTTTGATTTGCCTGTGAAATAAGAAGTCCTTATTATAGTAGTTGGATGGTTGTTGTCTTTCATTCTCGAAGAGGACCAAAGTGACATCACTATGCTACAGTCAAGTTTCAATGTGTCCGACTGTGACTGATCAGACCAGTATGAGCTTGAAATGCTCTACAGCACAATTAGTCCATGTGAACATTTGGGGTACATTCTCCAAATTTACACATCTTGTGTTTTCTTTGCACTACTTCAATTCTGCTTTGCATATAGAGCACAGCACCTTCTGTGATGTGGACACAGCATGCCGAGTGGTCCTGTGCCAGTGTCTCCCATGTCACACAATCAGTTCCAGAGTTTTTGAGAGAGACCTTGAGAGTGTCCTTTTTCTTGACCACCATGTGAGCACTTGCCCTGTGTGAGTTCTTCATAAAATAGTCTTTTTGGCAAGTGTACTTTGGGCATTTGATGAGCCCATCAGAGTTGTGCTCTCTGAAGCAGAGTTTGAATGTGTGGCAGTTTAGTTCATATAGCATGTTAAAACAAAGGTAGGAAACAACACAGTTTTTCCCCCCAAATAACTTGTAATGATAACATATCACAATTAGCTGACCTTTTAGTTATGGCACTTGATTATTTCTAGATGATGTTTTATGTTACAGAGCTAAATGAAACCATTTCCCCAAATTATTTGAATCTGTTAATTTAAAAATATAATGAGAAAGAATCTAATCTACTATAAAAGTGCTTTTTCTTTGTTGAGAGGGAGAGAATAAATATTTCTTGAAAGTATCATTTCTCATATAGGTCACATTAAAATTCACACTGCATTAAATAAGGCCTGCATTAAATTGACACCTTGGGTGATAACTGCATCTTTAAGTATGTAAGTGTAATTTGAGGAACTTATGAAGAATGAGCAGCCAGAAGTTCCTTGATTCACATAATGACAATGTGGGCAATATTCTCTTATTTACATAGGAGAAGCACATTAAAAGTTTTCTTTTTAATAACACATGCTTTTATATTAACTATAAGCCTTGAGTGCCTTAATACTTTGCAACATCAATAAAGCATTTAAATCTTTTGGTATCTTCTAAGTTAAAGTGGTAAAAAAATTTAAATACATAATGGAACTCATGTTTCTGTTAAAAATAAAACACTAACAAATAAACCCATTTAGATAAAATGTCAGATTAGTTTCCAGAAGTTTATAATAACAGAAATACATTTGTATTGTGCTTAACAGTTTTTTAAAAAAGTGCTTTCACATGAGAGGAACAAGCAGCATAGTATGGTAAAAAGAGAGCTGACTTTGGAGACAGAAGACTTCCTGGATTCAAATCTTGCCTCTGATGCTTACTGCCTCTAGGGCATTGGGCAAGTCCCTTAACTTCTCTTTGACCCACTTTCCTCATCTGTAAAATGGGGATAGAAATTGGACTAGATGATCTCCAAGTTCTAAGCTCCAGATTTAGATTTTCTGAGCTCTTTTGATGCTTATAACTCCCTGTGTAAGGTAGATACAGGGCAGCTTGATGACTCAGTGGATGGAACTGTGGGTCTGAGTTCAAATCCAGCCTCAGATACTAGCTATGTGGCCTTGGGCAAGTCACCTAAGCTCTGTCTGCTTCAGTTTCCTCATCTGTAAGATGGTGGTAATGATAGTACGTACATGCCAGGCTGTTGTGTGAGGATATTTATATGAGATGAGATATTTATATAATTCTTTGCAGAACCTGAAGTGCTCTATATATGTTAGCTCTTACTATTAGCCATTGTTACCTGGTTTTCCTTTTAACTAGTGAGACTGGTGTGTTACTTTTAAAATTAGATTAAGATTAGATTTTAAGAGTAGAAAGAGAAAGATGTGAGATGGAAGGGAAGGATGACAGAGGATGTGACCACTTAAGGCATGGAGCTGAAGCTAGAAGTCGGCCTTTCTGCTTCTTGTTCCAGGGCTCTTTTCCACAGCTCCACAGTTACAGGATTAGCAAGTGCCTGCCACCTCCTACAAGAAACCAGCCATGATTTCCCCCATGGCTAGTTTCTTTCCCCCCAAATTACTTTGTTTAGAATTTCTATTTCATTTTTTATCTATAGGTTAGTCACTTCCCCTTTCCTTCCACAAATACAACATAAAATGTTAGGTCCTCCAAAACCAAGATTGTTTCTTTTTTCTTTCTTTTTTTTTTTATTGAATCCTCTGTTTAACATGTAGTGGGCACTTAATGAATTAGAATTAATTAAAATTATTTGACATAGATTTTTGAACTTGAAAGGAATCTCAGCTATCTATCTACTTTATCTTATTTTTGTTGTTGATTTGTTTCAGTTATTTGGGATTTCCTCGGCAAAGATACTGAGGTGGTTAGCCATTTTCTTCTCCAACTCATTTTACAGATGAAGAAACTGAGATGAACAGGGTTAAGTGACTTGCCCAGGGTCACACAGCTAGTACATGTGTCAGAGGTCGAATTTGAACTCAAGAAGATGAGTGTTCCAGATTCCAAGCCCAGTCCTGTATCCATTGTGTCACCTTATTTATATAAGAGGAAACTGAGGCCCAGGGACCTTAAAGTGACTTGCCCGAGGTTACAGAGGTAGAAATTTGAGCTCAGTTCTTCCTTATCTTATGTCCACTACATTGGCTACTACCCCATGCTAGGTTGTTGTAATGAAAATGCTTTGTTTCTGGTATCATGTACAGCCAACGTCCTTAATTTGCAGATCTGGAAACTAAACCAAAGGAGGTTAAATGACTTACCCGAAGTCACACAGAAAAATCAATTCTGGTGTTTTTTTCTCTTATATCCTGCTGCCTGAAAGTATTACCTAGGGAATTACTGCATAAACAAACAAGAATCTCAGTTCTGAAAATTGTTCACCCATGTATAAATTATTTTTGCTTTGTATTTTTACAGCATTTTTCAGTCATTTAAAAATGGCCATTTCTCAGTGAATGAAGTTGGGCAATAGTATTTGGTTTTATTTATATGCCTCTTGAAAAAAACAAACACCACACCACTGAATAGTAACAGATGTGTTGCCACAATCATATAAAATGATTTTTTGGGAGAAACCTTCTTGGAATATGGAAGATAAAAGCCTATTTTATTCCTCAGTAATTTGAGTAGTAAAGTAAGTGATCACATCAGGCATGGACACTTACCAAATCATGATGAGATGACTATGAATAACTTTCTACTTTGAACAATTTACATGGCTATTAACAATTGATGGCTTTTCCTTTAGGATGGCATTATCTGTGGTAGCAGGACCTGGTCCTGTGTACTTTTCCTGCATATTAAGTTCAGGTGATATTCTCTCATTGTGAGCAATAACATTCTAATGGCAGCCAAGGTGAAAGTTAAGGTGAAATTTTAAGATGTTATTTTCAAGGCCAAAGACTTCGTACAATCGTAACGTATATTTTCATTCTTTCTCCCAAGGGACTTGGATTCAGGCATGTACAAGCATATTATAAGGTATTTTCATTAATACTTGCCTTGATACCAAATTCAGACGTCGTCTGAATCATAACAGATACAGTCAAGCCCCATGGTAACATGGTTCCTAATTATTAGGCAACACTACAGGTCAGACTCTCCCTGGAAGCATAACCATATGTGATAAAAGCCTTTTGTAGCAGGATTGTAGCTCTTAGACGTGGCTACCCCCTCCGCATCAGGATTGTGATTTTTATGAACAAGTAAAGTGCTCCTTCTCCCCTTCTCCCCCAGTCTTATTTTAAACTTCAAGCACATTTGTATAATAAGTGTAATAAGGTTCATCTTTGCTAGGAGCATCCTAAGAAGGTATCTGACATTTTATTCTTTTGGGGATCATGCCTCTCTATTGTGAGGATTTATAATTTGGGGTCCCTAAACTTGTGCCTTTAGTTTCTTTTTAGATAAGTATTTTTGCGTAATTGTTTTCTTTTGCTTTTCTGTGTATTTAATTTTATGCCTTTAAAAACATTGTTCTGAGAAGAGGTTCATAGGTTTCGCCTGACTGACAAAACGGTTTGTGGGGAAAAACAAAAGTTAAGAATCTCTGCTTTCTTGTAAAAGGATGCCATGTTGCTTTGTTCCTACTCTTCCCCTCATGTCATTTTTAAAAAAAAGTCTCTTCCCTTTCCCATGGTAAAATCATTTTTATTTCAAATAGTAAGCTGACCTGTAGATTCAAGTAATGGTGAGATAAAATGTGGTATTGTATTTCTGATTAATTCATTTAATTAGATTAGATGAATTAATTGGATTTCCTGACATGTCTGCAGAAGTGTATAATACTCGTTTTTGGAATTCCCATTGTGCTCTGGCCCAGCAGCGCCTGGCTTTGCTCATATTCAGGACATGGTGTAAGGACCTATTATTTGAAACCTGTCATTTTGGTTTCCCTCTGGGGTCATAAAAATGGTCTAGTGATTTTTTCCGATAGCAGAGTATAAATCACCTGGCCATTTGGCATGCCCTACAGCCCAGGGTGTATACTGGCTATCACTATTATCAACCAAAAGCATTTATTATGCATCGCTCTTGGTCTTATGAAGAACTATTTAGTCCCCGCCTTGGAAAAGCTCACATATACCCAACAGGTTCACTGGGAGAGAGAGGGTGCCCCTCAGTCCTTCTCTACCCCAGCTCCCATTAAGCCTACGTTATTTTTGTGCCTCATGTCATTTGAGGTTTTGCTAAGAGTCTAGGTTTGGGAAAGTCCTGCAGGAAACTCTTCATCCTTATGTCTTGGATCAGGGGTATCACTCATATAGCAATGGGGGCCACTAATCCATGAGTATGGGTACCTGTGGGTAGGTAGCGTATTGGCTTAGATTTTAAAATGTAATATTATCTTATATCTTATTGTATTTTCCTTTATTTTGTTCAGTATTTCCCAATTACATTCGAATCTGGCTTAGGGCTTGGGAGTGTAGTGGGCCTCATATAGGCAGCTAGGTGATGGAGTGGATAGGTCCTTGGGTCTGGAGTCAAATTTGAGTCTGAGTTCAAATTTGGCCTCAGACAATGGCTAACTTCATGACCTTGGGTAAGTCATTTAACCTCTGCATCACTTTCTTCAATTGTCAAATGGGGATAATAACAAAATATAGTGATAGCAAAAACAGCATCTACCTTGCAGGGTTGTTGTAAGGATAAAATGAGATTATTTGTAAGGCACTTAGTATTTAGCACAATGTCTAGCACATAGTAGGACCTATATAAATGCTTGTTCTTTTCCCTTGACCCTGCCGGCCACATGTTTGGCACCTCTGTCATAGAGGGTGGTTTCAGTCCTTAGACCGCCCTGGAGTCTGCTTCGCCTGGTCCTGGTCCAACAGCCTTTCCTGAAACCTCAGGCTGTGCGGCTGAGTCAGTTTGGTCAAGGTCGACGAGCATTTATTAGGCACCTACTGTTTATTAGACACTGTGCTAGGAGCTAGAGATAAAGATTAAAATATGATCCCCACCCTCAAGGAGCATGTATTCTAACGTACAGCTTTGTATGTACAAGATATATATGTGGTGTGAATGGGAAATAAACTTGGAAGGACTCACTAGCAGTGGGGAGCAAGAATGGCCTCCTGCTGAGCCTTGGATTTGGATTTAGTCTTAAAGGAAACTAGGAGGTGAAGGTGAGGAGGATTCAGGACAACTTTGTGGTGGTAGTAGTAGTGTCCACATTAGTATGGGCATGGTAACAGAGGAAAAATTAGGATCATAGTAGCCTATGATGCCTGTTAGATTGGGCAGTATATGGATTTGTATTTTATTGTTTCAGAAAAAATGGTGAAGACTATGTTTTTATTGCAGTTGGAATGAAGACACAAATTAAACAATATTTTTCTGCCCTCCCATCATCTGAAATCTTTAAAATTTATTGGAAACCACCCACATTTCTGGTCTAGGTAGGTGAGAGAAGAGGCCCTGTGCTGTAGTCTTGGAACATCAGATGGTTGTGGTGGCTGAAGCAGAGAAAAGAAATCTTTACAGTTAAAGTGCATCTCCCTCTCCCACCCCCACCCCATTCTGTTGAATGGAACAAATGATAAAATACTAACTTTGTGAAAAAATATTTTTGGGGTCATTCTTTCATCTCAGTGGAGCATGGCTGGGAGAGAAAGTTCATTCAAGCTAGGAAATCATCACAGCTTTGCAATAATTTGGGACTTTGCTGTTCCAATTATAAGTAGGCTTCCAGGTCTAGCTCTTTGTAATATCTTTAAAGGCTTGTCTTACGGCACAGGTACAACTTAATGTCCTACTCCAACTTGTATTGCCTAAGGTGGCTTAAATTCCGGGCCAGCTAAAGACACAGTTGCCTTTGTAGTTTGGCTTCCCTTAGGCAAAGAGAGGCTTATAGAAGAAGAGGTACTGAAAGAGAACTGCCTGGGCACAGTTAAACAGAAGGCACTTAACCTCTGCTTACCATAATAAGATCATAGATGTAGGGCTGCAAGATACTGTAGAGTTCAGCTGTCCTAGTCCTTCATTATATGCATGAAAAAAATGGAAGCCCACATTGGTTAAGCAGTTGGCCCAAGGTCATGCAGCTAACAAGAATTAGAGATGGGATTTGAACCCAGGTCCTTTGCCCTTTCTATTATACCTCTCAAAGGAATCAGAGAAGGAGGCAGGTCACACTTTAAACTCGTTAAAACTTCATTCAAACATTTCTACTCTTTTTCAGGTTCTTTATAGTAGATCATCAGTGCATCATAAATTCTTTCCTTATCTTAGTTAAAGCACAGTGCCTGACAAATAGGAAATACTTATTTTTTTTAATTCATTCATCAGCTGGTTAAAATAATAATTAAAACCCCCCAGCTATTTTATTACAGAACTGGGAAATTTCATTAGATTCTTCAGGTAGGCAGTACTAATAATGGTAGATGCCACAAGCTGTCTCTGACTTTTTTTTTTTTTAAGTTTTAATTTTTAGTCTTTTTGAGAGGGGAAGGCAGGGCAGTTGTGGTTAGGTGACTTGTCCAAGGTCACACAGCTAGTAAGTGTTAAGTGTCTGAGGTAGGATTTGAACTCAGGTCCTCTTGACTCTAGGGCTGGTACATCACCTAGCTGCTCTCCTCTCCCCTCCTCCTTTCCCCTTCCCCCTTCCCCCGACTTTTAAGGTTACTTAACTTGATCCTCACAGTAATCCTGTAGGTTAATATTATTCCCATTTTATAGATTCACCGAGATTTAGAGGTTGTGACTTGTCTATGGTCAAGTCTTAAGTATGGAAAGCAAGCATCAAATTTAATACCTCTCCCGACTTGAAGTCTGCTGAGCCTCTCCTTTCCCAAATACTGGGATATGGACTCATTTATTTAATTCCATTTGGTTGCCATGTCCTTGAGGGTAGGGACTATCTCATTTTGGTCTTTGTACCCCTAGCACATAATACAGTGTCTGGCATATAGATGACACTCAGTACATGATCATTTATGGAATCCATTTTGGCATGGTTTAACTCAGTCTAGATTTCTTTTTTCCTCCCATGCTTCCTCCCTCCTATCCCACCTCAACGGGTTGGCTCATTCTTATCCTTACCTTTAGGCACACACTGTTCTTTCTTGTTGGGCTTTAGGTTCAGACTTACCTCTTTGCAGCTTTCCAAACCCTGACCTAATGACTCCCCCTGGGTACTGTCCCAACAGCTGTTAACCAGTCAAGTCTGTAAGTCTCTCCCAACACAGTACTGCCTATTGCTTAGCTAACCAATCAATCCCGAGTTAGTTTCTGACTGCCCACTGCTTCTCTCTAACTTGGATCAGATCATCTCACTCTGCTTCTGCTTTTTATAAAATTTCCTCTTTTTCATCATCCCTCCCCTCACCCCAGTGGGCTCACACTTCCTGCCTTGTGGCTTGGTACTGCCACATCGTACAATTCCATGTCAGTCAGCCTTGGCCAGCTGCAAAAACGTAGTATTTCCAAACCCTACCTTAACATTGTGTTTTTGTCTGTAGTACAAAACAGTGGTTAAAGTAGAGTGAGTACGGTGTGATGATGAATGGTGCGGCTGATTCCTTCTTCCATTATAATTTCTTTAGTATGCCTTAAATTAGTGTTTTTTATTTGTTAATTATAAGGTTTTTCTTTTCTTTCTTCCTTTGTACCTCACTTCCCAGTTGTCTGCTTAAAAAAGTGTATAAAAACAGGAGATTTGTAATAGAATGTTACGTATGAGCATGCATCTGTCGATGTTGGATTGTCCACGGCAGCCTGGGTTCAAAGAAGCTTATCTTCAGAAAATTGGTCCCTGGATGATTTTATTTTCTTTCAACAACAACATCTCACAAGGATCATCAACTAAAGTGGTTTGAAGGTGTGGCTGTACTAAGGAAACCCAGGTTGTTTTTGGAGCTTTTCTTAAGAACAATTTTTCTTTTTCTTTTTTAAACGGGGAAGGCAAGGCGATTGGGGTTAAGTGATTTGCCCAAGATCACACAGCTAGTATGTGTCAAATGTCTGATTTGAACTCAGGTCCTCCTGACTCCAGGACAGGTGCTCTATTCACTGCGCCACCTAGCTGACCCAGACCAATTTTTCAAGAAAAGAATTATTTCATTCCTTTTCCTCATTGTTACCACCTCCTTTCAACATGAACCAACCAACCAACCAATCATTTATACAAACCAGTTCAGGCACCTGTGTGGCTAAGTAGATAAACACAGGATTTGGAGTCAAGAAGATGTGAGTTCGAATTCTGTCTCAGACATTCCCTATCTGTGTGTGATCATTTAAACTCCATGTGACCCAGTTTCATGTGACTCAGTTTCATCATTTGTAAGATAAGGATAATATTAGCACTCACCTCACTGGATTATTGCAAATATCAAATGAGTTAACATATTTTATTTTTCTTGTTATTTCTGTCACTATTTAGGGCTGCTCCCATTCTTAGGTTAGTGGTAAAATGAACTTTTCTTTGTTTTCTTATTGTAAAACCATGGAAATTTATGGAAGTAGTTTTTGATGATAAAACTACAAGCTCCTCCCCCTTTTCACTCCTTTACCACCAAGGTCTTTCTTTTTTTCTTCAGACTTGTGTTATAGCCAAGGATTTTGTTGTGAGGTTATCTAATGACTCTTTACCAGAGTTAGTAAAACTTAGAGAGCCATAAGAGGAAAGATCATTCTGTGCAGGTATATGTGTACTTATGAGAAGCTGGGTGGTTAATGTTCTGGACTTGGAACCAGGAAGCCTGAGGTGTGAATCCTACTTTAATAGCTGGGTGTCACCATGGGCAAGTCTCTTAGAACCATCCAAGCCTCAGTTTTCTAATCTGAAAAATGGTACAAAGGGTTGTTTTGAAGGTCTAATGAAAACATATATAGAAAATGCTTTGCAAGCTTTAAAGCAAAGGTTCTAAGCTTTATTTGTGTCATGGAGCCCTTTGGCAATCTGGTGAAACCCATGGACTCCTTAGAAAAATGTTTTTGAAAGCATAAAATACCTATAATTAGAAAGGAAACTGATATACAGTAATAATACTATATGTACAAATATACATATACACATATACACACATACACATATAAATATATATTTCTACAAAGTTCACAGGTCTGAGGTTAAGAATCCCTTCTTTCAAGACTGTGTAAATGTCGGTTATTATCTGCCAGTTTAAGCTGCTTTACATTTATTACTACAGTGGCTTAAAAGTGCTCTACATTTTATCTTTTCACAGTAGGTTTTGAGTTCATATCACAACTGACCACATGATATCAAGGTCTCAGGCTAGGGTGATAATTGGATCTTATTATGATATGATAAAAAGGAAACAAGGGACGAGAAAGAGATGTGTCATTCTTTCCATTGTGGTATTAAAATGCTGCCTGTTGAATTTCCCCTTATCTGATAATAACTGACAATTTAGCCGATAGGATTTATTTCTTTAGGGTCAGTGAGGAGCCTGGTAAAATATTAGGCTGGCCTGCTCTCTGCTCCATGTATCTTTCCTTCTCTCCCCTCCCCTTTATTTTTCTGGAAAGCACAACTGTATTAATCAGATCCCAGACACTCTTGACACTTCCTTCTGTGTTAAACTGTTTTCAGATCCAATCTGATTCATGCCAGAAATCACTTTGCATTTTTCTGATATGGCAGACATGTACCTCATTCATTCTATGTGAACTACTTGCCCAAATGGCTTAGAGAGAGTCAAATCTCATTTAACAAGGGGGAGCTGCTACTGCCCGACCTGGTTTAACACAGGTGCTGTTAAAAGCACATTGATTTTTTTTTTCTTCTTCCTCTCTTCAGGTTTTAGATTTCCATGAAAATTGGCATTAATTTCCCCCAAAATGAAATCTGTAAATGACCTTGAGTAAGAGCATCAGCTCTAGCTAATTTCAGCTCCTAAGTAATAAGCATATGAGTGCTGGCTCTTAGGAGATGGGATATTCAGCAGTTACAGTTCGATACATTTACTTTCTACCTGCTGGTTTCAAACAGTATTAATTTTTATGTGCTCATTGTGCATTGTGTTTAATTAAAAGCAGTTCTGTTCACAACGGCACTTGTAGAATTTTTTTCCCCCTGAAATGAATAAAACAAACAGGCATCTGGTATTTGTTTTGTATAGCACAATCCCCATAAAATGAAGAGTAATAAAACATAATTATCTATAAAAGCTGAGAATGGGCTTGTTTCTACCTTGTTTTGAAATCTACTCATAGGATAAAGGATTCCTTTGTAAATTAAACAACAACAACAAAAATACTGCAAACTCTTTTCCATCCTGTTTGCATCACTATTATTCTAAGTTCTCTTTGCTTGGGTGAGTGTGCTGTCCCTGAATAGGGCATTTCTGTAGGATGGTTTTGATGATAAAACTTTGTCAAAGCTTTATTACCTATGTAACGGACTTCAGAGAGAAGTAAAAGACTTCCTTCCTGTTCTGTGTTCCTCTTGATTTATGTAGCTCTCTGCTTACCTCCTGAACTATGGATTTGCTCAAGATATTGTTGAAAGTTGAGTTCATAGCCTAGACATCATAGGTTTAGAGCTGGAAGGTTCCTTAGAGAGCATGTAGTCCAACTTGCTCGTGTCACAGAGGAAGAAACTGAGGACCAGAGAGGTGAATAACAAATGCTTGTTGAATGAGTGAAGGAAAGAAGTAAGGTGATCTTTAATGGGTTATTACTCACAAAAAATTGCTTACTGGCTAAAATATTTGCTTGTGATTTCCCACCTGGGCTTCTTCCTATGAATTGTGGGATGTTCTCCTCTCACTAAGTAATTTAATGCTGGTACAAAAGAGAAATTACTATGCAGTGGGGGTCCTGTTGTCTGATTCGGCAGCAGCGTTTGCATTCCCTAGGGTGAATGCTCTAAGTCTGGCTTCACTGTTTCCATTTGGTACTGGGAACGTGATTTGAGGTAATAGTCGGGTCCTGTCCTGAGAGGTTGGATGTCCACTGCTGTGAGGGCAAAGGAAGCAGCCACAGAATCGTGCAGCGGGACCATATTTCATGGTGATGGTTTTATGTGTTTGGGTGATGTTGCAGGGCCTTGTATATGATACCTGCCTTTTTTCTTATAATAAAAGCACAGGCATTTTACCAGGGAAGGTAGCTTTGAGAATCCCTGGATATACTATGAAAAAAAGATTAGGTCCTCCAAGTAGTTTTCTTGCGATTTATAGCGTAACTGACTGTTGACAGGAACTGGAAGTAACACATGTGTAACATTTATATTCACTTTCTCCAGAGTGGGAGTTTCTAATTAGAGAGTCATAGTCCATTTTTAACATCATTTATTTAAGGGGTAGAAATGGTGAAATATTATGAATATGATAGTTAAATAGGCCAAGAAACTTTTGGTTATTTGCTCTTTTAACACTTGCTAACAGTTTGACCGTGGATAAGCTAAGTTATTTGACCTCAAGGCCTCAGTCTTTTCTGTAAAATGTGGGTAGGAGCCAGCTAGGTGGAGCAGTGGATAGAGCTGTGCCTGGAGTCAGGAAGACCTGAGTTAAAATCTGCGCTCTGATACTAGCTCTGTGACCCTGGGCGAGTCACTTAACCCTGCTTGCCTCAGTTTCCTCATATGTAAAAGGAGCTGGAGAAGGAAATGGCAAACCACTCCAATATCTTTGCCAAGGAAACCCCTAATGGTGTCATAAAGAGTTGGACAACAAAAGCTAAGTCATTTGATCTGGGGGGCCATACAAGGCCACAGTTTTGTTTTCTGTAAAGTGTGGATAATAATTCCTGTTCTGGTCTTACGGGGTCCTTGTGGGTATGTAAAACTTGAAACTTACTTTATCCAATGGAAACATATAATTGAAGTAATAATTTGGCTTGAAAATATAAGGCAAAATCTAAGACTTATGACTGATGTGGTACGGTTGCCAGTTCTTTCTCCAGAAAGAGTGTGTTATGTCTACATCTGGGGCGGGCTGTCATTCTGCTTATTCACAATGGCATTTTTGAAGGACATTAGTATCAGATATCTGGAGCTAGACTGGACCTTGAAGGCGACTTAGTCTAAGTCCTTCCTCTTACAGAGAATGAAACAGGCCTAAAAATGTTAAGTGATGTACTTGGCTCAGGTTACTCGGGTAACCAAGTGTCAGAGTTGGGATTTGAACGGAGGTCTTCTTACTCTAGATGCAGCATCAATAACTTTGTAGTGTTTTTGTTTTTTTAAAGAGGAAGTCTATAGATATGCAGCAAATCCTGGAGAAATCAGACAGTTTCCTGTGTGAAGAAAGAAAGCGGTGGGTCAAATAGTCTCATACTCCAATGGCATCTGCCCAGTGCTCAGATAAGAGAATATTTACAGTGTAGACCAATAGTGTCAAACCCATATAGAAATGGGGACAACTGATGTACGCATATTATATATAAAGATCCCTGAGGGCCGCAAAGATTATTGACTTAGTTTTAAAATCTAATATTGGCTACATTTTATTGTATTTTTATTTATTTTGTTAAATATTCCCCAGTTGAATTTTGATCAGTTAGCATATGTATCAATGTATAAAACACATATGCACACATATCCATCTGTCCATACACAGATATACTATTCATTCAATCAGAACGGAAATGGACCATAAAAGTTGCCCAGTCAGGGCTCCTCACTTTACAAATGAGGAAGTTAAGGCCCAGAGAAGTTAATTCACTTGCCCAAGGTCACACTTGTAGTAAGTGGCAGAGGTGAGAATTGAACTGTTGACCTTGGCTTTTTTTCTTAGTACCACATTGCCTCTCTTTAGGACAGTTTTTTTGTAAAGCAAATTTCTGTTAATGAAATTATTGCTCCAGTGACTTCTGCAGAATTAGATGTATATATTCTCTCCCTCAATTCCCTTTACCAAAAAAAAATGACTTTAGGATTTCATGAGGTTTGACTTAAAAGCACATTAGAAACCTTTTAAAATGGCATGATTGGGGGCAGCTAGGTGGTGCAGTGGATAGAGCACTGACTCTGGAGTCAACCTGAGTTCAAATTACGCCTCTGACGCTTACTAGCTGTGGGACCCTGGACAAGTCACTTAACCCCTATTGCATTAAAAAAATGCAGTTACAGTTAACTGATTTTCTTAATAGATATGTCTGACATGAACAGAATTCAGAGCATTTAGCTGTATTGCATTGTATACAAAATAACAATGAAATGTACAGTCCTACTAATGGACAGTGTAATCATCTGCCTTGTTTATATATATGTATATGTGTGTATGTATATATATATGTGTGTGTGTGTGTGTGTGTGTGTGTGTGTGTGTGTGTGTATATACACCCGCAAAAATCACAGCCATCCTCTAGCTTCAGCATGTAAGCTAAATTTTATGTCACTGAAGTGCTCCTTTAATCCTTTGCATGCAAGATAATCTCGCTCTTGCTCCCTTTCTCCCCCCTTTCTTTTCTCCTTCCCCCTCCACCTCTCTTTCTTTCCTTTTCTCTCCCTCTCTCTTTCCCTCTCACTCCTTTTTTCTCCTCTCCATCTCCCTTTCTCCAGTACCTGGCACATTGTAAGTACTTAATAAATGCTTGTTGCCTTGCATTGTTGCCTACCTCTTTCTGTCTGTCTGTTTCCCCCCCCCCCTCTTCATTTCCCCCTCTGTACTTGAAATCATACTTGAAATCACTTGATTTCACTTGACCTGTTTCTAGACATCATGTCCTCAGTCATACCATTCATTAGTGTTTCTTGGAGGAAAGATGGTTGTATTGTAAAGGTAAGCATGAAAATGTCTGATCCAATTTATAATTGTAATCACTCAGATTTCTGGAGTACTCAGAGGTTTATAGAAAGTTTGTCCCACAGTAACTACGAAGCAGGTAGTGTAGTGCAAATGTCCTTTCCCCCATTTCTCAGATGAGACAATCAAGGCATAGAGATCTGAAATAGCTTGCATAGGCATTAAGTAAAAACCTGCAGTTTGAACTCCCGAGTTCAAAACTAAGACCGAGTTCAAACTAAGACTGGCATTTTTTACATTACATCACACTGCCCCTTAACCCACTTAGTTTGATCCATTCCCAGATGACTGATTTATTTATTTAAACTTAAGACTAGTGCTCTCTTAAAGCTCTTAAGTTTTTCGCTTTCCAAGACCCACTCTCATGCCAGAGTATGATCAGGCTTTCTCTGACAAGCTGTTAAGATTTTTGTCTCCATAAATTAGTGAGCAAAAGAAAATCTGCTACCGCTATGTCCCATGGTCCTATATTTGAAATCTTAGATCTCCCTATACTGAGGTTATGAGGCCTGGGTCAGGAGGCCATTTACTGGGCAGGACCAGAATAACTATGTAGTAGAATCCCAGAGTTGGAAGAAACTTCAAAGGCCGTCTGGTCCAACTGGGCCAGTGTTTGACTGATGTGGCATATAGTTTTATCACAGAGGGCATTGTTATATTATTCCTAGGGTTTTTGTTTGTTTTTTTTTGAATTTTGGTAATTGATGTCTTTCTAATGTAATAATTATTTTTCTAATAGAAAAAATGTTGGATTTGGAGACAGAGGAACTGAATTCAAATCCTTATGACCTTGTGAAAATGGCTTCCCACCTCAAGGGTCAGTTCCTCAGTTTCCTCAGTCATAAATAATGAGGTAGTTGAACCAGATCAAATCTGAGGTGCCTTCCAGCTCTAGAATCTAGGGTTCTGTGATCTATTGCAAGTGCTCAGTAGTCTGCCCTTTGAAGACCTCCAGTACTGGGGTGCTCACTCATTCCTAAGGTGCCCATTTTACTTTGAGACAGCTGTAATTATTAAGTTAAGAACAGCTAGGTGGTACAGTGGATAGAGTACTGGGCCTGGAGTCAGGAAGACCCATCTTCCTGAATTCTAATTTGGCCTTACACACTTAGTGGCTGTTTGACCCTGGGCAGGTCATTTCACTTTGTTTCTCTCAGTTTCCTCATCTGTAAATTGAACCGGAGAAGGGGATGACAAACCGTGGCAGTATCTTGGTCAGGAAGAGTCAGACATGACTGAAAAAACTGAATAGCAAAATCGGTAACGTTTTCATTATATCTAGGTGTCATTACATCTAGGTGCAGTTTGCTTCTCTGTAACTTTTACCTTCTGTTCTTACTCTTTCTGGTCTCTTCTTTCTTATTGAGACTGTAATGGCCAATCACAAGATTTTAGGATTAGGGTTAGGCATACACAGTACTTACTATGCATCTTTTTTTTCAACTTCCCTCCACCTGATAAATCTGTTTCTGTTGATGCTTGGCTCTTCCCAATTACTTAGGCCTAAAACCTTTTACTGCCCTCTCCCTCAGCTCACCACTCCTGCATCCAGTTAGTTGGCAGATTCTGTGGATTCTACCTCTGTGCAGCCTTGCCCCCGTCTGTCATCTTCTCTTCATAGACACACAGAAATCACTTGAACTGGTCTCCCTGCTTCTAGTTTCACCCTTCTCCAATTAGTCTTTTGCCTGAGTCTGACCATGTCAATCTTCTAAAAAAAAAAAACAAAACCCCAAACCCTTCAGTGGCCTCTAGTTGTAGGCCAGATTGCTTGGCCTGTTGCTGAAAGCCCCCCTGCAGTCTGATCCAGTATATTTTTCCAGACATATTTCACATTACTCCACTTAACTCACTTGGTGTTTCAGCCAAACTGCACTACTAAACCAGCTGATTAGCTGAATTCATTTTGTACCCTTTCAAATCCAAGGTCTTTTTAGGCTTCTCCCCAGCTTTCCCCACTTCTCAAGCATAGAACCGCACTCTTTCCTTATCTCTACATTGTGAGATCCTCTTCTTCCTTTATGACTCATTTACGGACCACTTCCCACAAGAAACTTTCCCTGATTTCCTTCCCCTTCTCCACGTGCTGGAAGTCATCTCCCTTTCTTTCACTTTTCTTATTTTTTTTTTCCCTACTTCTTTCCTCGCATCATGTTCCACCTTCTCTCGTGCTTATTTTTTGAGTGCTCATTTTCTCTTCAGTGATTTGTAAGTGCCTAGCACAGTGGTTCTCAATCTGTGGGTCATGACCCCTTTGGGGGTTGAATGACCCATTCACAAGGGTTGCCTAAGACCATTGGAAAACAAAATCATAGTTATGAAGTAGCAACAAAAATAATCTTATGGTTGGGGGTCACTGTAACATGAGGAACTATATTAAAAGGTTGTGGCATTAGGAAGGTTGAGAACCACTGGCCTAGCACATAGTAGGCCAATAATAAACTCTAACTGAATTGAACTGAAGAGAAGCTGCCCTTGGCTGAAATAAATGCACATATAGTGAGTGCTCCAGGGGAATTAGGCCTTAAGGTCAGTGTTGGAATTTTATTGGCACCTGATCTCAGCAAGAAAGCTTGGTTAGAAAATAAATATAGTTGAGACTGATTCTCCTACCTAGGCCCTGTCAATTTGGTTTTAATCATTGTTGACTATTGATCAGGTACTCTGATTACTGTCAACAGTTAGGGACGAAATCACAGGTAGCAAAATAATGGTACAACACCCCCAAATTCTGTAAATAAAAGGAATACTTTTTTGTAGAATGCTCTTAGTTAATTTAGAATTTAGTTTTGTGAAAGTATAAAGATTTCTGGAAGGATTTTGTTCAGGTGTATGTTACTAATGTGTTCAATTTTATATTCCCTTTCCCCCATTTAATATTTCTTTCTTCAGTCTGCTTTATAATATGTAGGGTTTTATTGAGCATAAATATCTATTACAAAATGTTTTGCTGATATGTGAAAAAAATGACTTTAATGATATTAAATGATCAGAACTGGTCCTTCTTTTCTAGTCCTCTAGTTTCCTTTCCTATCTTTAGACTTATTTCCTTGTATTTTTCCTAGTGTCAGTTTCACATGAACATGTAAAATGTCTCCCAGTTCTTAATAAGTTGGGAAAATTTGATTATAAGGAACTCTTAGGACTGAATTGGGATTATGGGGGAGGAGAGAGAAGGTTAGATGTCACCCAGAGAAATTTCTAACTTTCTTTACTTGTCAGCTCAGCAAAGGGCTACATATGCTATTAACCCACATTGGTGCCTTGGGCTGTATAATCTAGACTAAACTTGGACTTTTTTTCTCCCTTGTTCTATAAAACATTGAGGTCTCCCATTTTCTTTAATTAACCTATCACTTGCAGAAAGAGACTGAGCTTGTATCCTTGTTTAGGGTGCTTAGTTTTGCTCCGGATTTTTACTACTAGTTGCCTATTTCTTCTGAGCTTCAGTTGATTCATTGTTTGGGAAAGCTTGCAGACCAACTTAGACAAGTCTTAGTGGGAAATCAAAACCAATGTTTCCCAAAAAATAACCAGGCCAAATGGTTTCAAGCTGTAATCTAAAATTTCCACTAATCACTCCTGACCTCTGATTATAGAGCTAGTTTTTTTTTTTTTTTTTTTTTGGTGGGGAGAACAAAGCACTTCCTTGTGGAGACAATGAGAAGCTGGAGATGGGTGAATATTGCCTGGCTGCATTGTGTTATTAAGCTTGATGCAAAGTGTTGGAATAAATTTATTCCCCTAGCTAGAGACCTTAGTAGGACATCTACTATTTTTGATGCATTTTGCTATTTTTGTCATGGCTTATGTTGGAGAGAGGGGGTAATAGAACAAAGCCTGTTTGCAGGAAACTTCAGCTGCCTCCATCTGAAGCCATCGGTAGATGCCAGTGCTGGCTTATTGACTTGGTGATGTTATAGCCTTTAAATAACTGAAAATTAATGTTTCTTCACCCTTGGATCACAAAAGCAACTCTCTTTTATTTTAATACAATTAATCACATTTCTTTTTTCCAGGAACACTCTCCCCCCTCACCCCCACTCTGGAGTTAAATACTATAATTTAATATGCCTAAGTAATACCTAGCTAAAATCCTGTAATTTTTTGTTTTTTTGTTCTCTGCTTTTGTAACTGTCTTAAGAGGAAGACAAGTAGAGCAGGGACTGTGCAGAAGGTGGTGAAAATTGAGCAGTGGTAATTCCTCTGGGGCTAGAGGAGGAGATGGTTATTACATTAATACTGGGAGGAGTTCAGAAGCCAATACTACTGTACAATTAAATGGGGCTGTTAAGAGCATGACTGAGTCAATTCATTAAAGACAATGGAGGTTTCTTGTGTCCCCTTTCTGTTTCCTGCTCTTGGGAGACCACATATGGATGGAAGAAAGACCCGGGAAGAGGGGGGGGAGGGGGAGAGAGAGTCCCCATAGGTTGCTTGTTCAGAATGCATCTTTTTTCCCCTTCTTTTTTGGCCATTGTTTCCAGGGTAGAGAATCTTCCTAAAAATGATCAGTACAACCAGTATGCTAAAATTACTATCTGAAGGGAAAATTATGTAGGCTTTTCCATTCTACTCTCTGGGTTTTATAAGAGAGCTTCCTGTTTGGAGAGCCATAAAGGTTAAAGGTAGAAGGGACCTTAGAAGTCAAATTGTCCAAATCCCTTATTTTATAGAAAAGACTTGGAGGATTTACATGACTTACTCTCTCTCCCCTAACATTTTCCTAGAAGCCATTTAAGGTCCTTTGCTACATTCTACTATGAATCTTGGTTTATGATTTGTATCTCCTTATTATAAGTTGCCACTTTTCATTCTTGTATCTCTAGTATCCAGCATGGTGCCTTTCAAACTGTAGACATTTAATAAAGGTTTGTTCGATAGATTTGTGTCTAAGTTGCCTGATTTGTAAAAAGGTAAAGCTACCAATTTCATGGGGATAGTGATGGGTTTTTAAGGCAATTCCTCCCACAGTTCCGATACAACAACATAAATTTAAGGTTTTTATCATTATTACTAAATAAGCCTAATCAGTATTAAGATTCTATGATGCAGTTATCAAAGTAATGCAAAGGAAAATAATTTTGAAAGACTTCAGGACTTCAGAAGACTGAAGCTCAAACATATTTCCCCCCTCTTGACAGACAGGTAATAGACTGGAGGTACTAGATGAAACATATTTTCAGACAGGGACAATGTGTGAATTTGTTTTGATTGACTGTACTTATGATTAAGTAGGAAGGAACGTGAGAGAGAGAGAATTGGTGGGTATTAATAGTAATGAATAAAAGAAGAAAGAAAAGAGCATCAAATATTCACTGATGAGAACAGAAGGAACTTCCAAAAGGGACACAGACAGGCAGGGCACTGTTGGTACTATTCAGTTAATTTAATGTACATAAAAAGACCTAACTGTATATAGCAAGCTCACAGTTTTGTATTCAACACCCTTTCCTCTTCTTTGTATATTGAAATACAGAATGCACCTTAAGGACTATGGTGGCAGTTCCTATCTGACTTAAGCTGAAATCTGTCATATATGTGTCTTCCCCCTTTAGAATTTGAGTTCCTAGAGACCTTGGAATGTCTTCATTTTCTATTTGTATCCTACAGTACTCCATACATAGTAAGTGCTTACAAAATGCTTTATTCATTCATTTAAATGTGTTAATATTGGTAAAGTTCAGAAGAAAAAAAACCAGAAAAGATTTTCTGTGCTTAAGCCTCTTTGATGAGGGGATTCTCTAATCTGAAGGCATTTCTTTGCCAGTGTTCTCAAAGGAGAACAACCTCCAGAGAAAAATTAATAAGTTTTGATTATCCCCAAGGCTTGCAGAATACCATTTAAAAATCAAATGATATAAAAGGACAAGTATTTAATTAAAACCAACCTAACTCAAAGACTAATGTTTTAGTCTCCCTCAGACCTTCTTCAAGGGAAATGGAGTTCTTTTGCTGATGGCTGGTTCCAATTTACATGGAAGTAAAGAAAATATAATTATTTACTTAGGTCATCCATAATCTCCCAAAGGGAAATAGTCTTGAATATAAAGAGCAGTGGTAGTCATTAGGAACCTAAGTTCCTAAGTAATATGCATCTCCTACATTCCTTGAAGGGAGCAGGAATTAGATCAGATTCCAGGACCTTCTCTTACATAGTCTCGTCAATGAGGTTGTGTTGGTCAGATCAACAAATTAAGATGCAAGACAAATTTCAGTGTGAAGAAAATTTCCTCCTTCCCCCCAAGTCCTTTTTTCTCTGCCTTTGTACACGTATCTCTGTCTTTCTCTACAGTGACCTCTGAAGTATCCAGGAAAACAGATCTATTAAGAAACACAACCATATGTGTTCTGTTTTCCATATGCAAATTGAAATTTCTTTACAGCAGGCTATTATTACTGCTTGTTTCTACTCAAACCAATTTATAATGTTTTTTTTTTGCCTACATCTATCAATGAGCCTTTGTTCAGCTACTTAAAAACAAAACAAAAACGAAATCTGAAGGTTTTTTTTTTTATGGCCAGGTGGGTTCTGAAAATAAGAGAATGTAATGTTGCATAAATTGGTCATGTTTGACTTTGAGCAGTTGGCCCTTTTTATTTAGACTTTTAGAATTTTGAGTTAAGTTTTATTGTAACCATCTTTCCCTCAGACACCCCTTTCTTCTTCCCTGCCAAATGTCAGTGGAATGCATAGAGTTCTTTGTGTTTGGGGACAATGTTTTTCCCAGTAGTATTTCCTCTTGGTGATAAGATGGGTATTTTGTCACCTATCTGAATAGACCCTTAAGAAAAGTACTCAAACACCATCATGTCTAACAATCACCACTGGACAAACCTCTCAAAATCTAATACTTTTCACTAGGAAATTTAGAAAAAGGGTTTTGCCAGGAAGAATCCTTACATGCCATGATGCTGAGCAGCGTGACCTTTAAACTTCCTGTGTCTTTAACATCAAAAGGATGCTAAATATACCAAAAATACTTCAGCAGAGTAATTATTACATGTGATATAACGAGCAGCCAATACTGGAGTTAGAAAGTGAATGGCTTTTTATTTGGTGTGTTTAGTTGGACACGAGTTATAGGAGTTTTTTTTTTTAAGGGAAAATATGACAGTAATTTAACATATGATTTCCATAATCTTCATTTTTTTCCTTTAGAGGATTTGAATTTGACTACATAAAATTTTGGGGGGCCTTTGAAAAGATTGCTTTGAAACAAAACACATTTTCCAGCTTGCTGACTATCTAAACTGTTAATCTTTGTATCTGAATACACGAACATCTTAAACATGAAAGCTCTCTTTCATTTTTAACTCACACATTTAGAAACTTATACTGCATGTTATGCAGGTTTGTGCTATAAAATTTTCCCCTAAACATTTTGGCCTCTTGCTTTTATCAGTAAGGTGTAAATTATATATGGAGATGTTCAGAATTGTTACAGTGCAAACTCCGATGGGACAAGGTTTCCGAGATGCTAAATCTGTTACTGAGGATCTGACCAGTTTTTTCCTCCATTTCATGTTCTCAGCATTTCTGCCCCTGGTCATCTGCATTAAATTTGCTCTTTATTTGCATTGATATTGATTGCTATAGAGTTTCCCTATTCAGGTGCAAATAATGGGATACTGAGATATTGGTCATCCTGCTTCTTTTACATGATACAGATTTTTCCCTATTTTTAGTCAGTAGAATACTCTCAACTCTTAGACAAGATATTGATGTATTTAGGGCATGATCTGAAGGATTGGCTCCCCATGGAACTGCTCTTGGGTTAAACCTTCACTCTAACACATAGGACTTGATTTTTTACAAAATTCAATATTTAAGTGCCAAATGTTCTGTTAATTAAAATATGTACATATACAGCACAACAGAATTCATTTCTGAGTGTAGATCTTGTTTTTTTTCCACTCACATTGCACCTTTGGTGACTATGTTTGAGTGTAGCAAGATTGAGAGGAAGAGTCCTAGAGGTCATATGCTTCAACCTTTCCATTTGGAGTTCTTATAACTGCCCTATATAGAGAGTAAACTCAGATTCAGATGCTGTGTGTGTGTGTGTGTGTGTGTGTGTGTGTGTGTGTGTAGAATTTTTTTTTTTAAATGAAACTTTGCAATTTGAATGTCACATCACATTTGAAGTGTTCAGTTCTGGGTGCTACATTTTATTTTAGAAAGGTTATTGGCAATGGAGGAGGTGGGAGAAATGGGCAAGCAAGGTGATTTATGGACTTGAAATCATGTTGCATAAGGGCTGGCTGAAGGATGTTTAAGTGAAGAGTTAAGAGAGGCAATGTGGGATAGGGGAAAGGGAATAATATGTAGCATGTACTATGTGCTAGGCACTTTGCAAAGCACCTTTACAAATAGTATCTCATTTGAACCTTACCATAACCCTGGGAGGTAGATGTTAACATTTTCCCCAGTTTTCAGTTGAGTAAACTGAGACAAACTGAGGTTGTCATTTGCCCAGGACCACACAGCTAAGCTAAGTTATATCTGTGGCTGAATTTGAACTCTTCCTGCCTCCAGATGTGGATGCTCTATCCACTCTGCTACCGAACTGCTTCTAGAGTCTGTTTTCCTGTACCTGAAGGTTTGTGTGTTGAAAAACCATTAAACTTTTTCATCCTGATTACAGAGAGAAAGGACAAGTGCATGAAGAAGTTTAAGGGAGATGGATTGTGTCTGTTTAAGGAAGAACCTCTCTAAGGGTAAAAAATGTGTGTGTGTGTGTGTGTGTGTGTGTGTGTGTGTGTGTGTATGTGATTACAGAGTTGTTTAAGTTGTTCAGTTGCATAGTACTCTTCATGATATGTGGACTGTGTTCTTTCATAGATACTGCGGTGGTTTCCCATTTCCTTCTCCAGTGGATAAACAGAGGATTAAGTAATTTATCTAGGGTCCCACAACTAGTATGTATCTAAAACAAGATTTGAACTCTCAGATTCCAGGCCTAACCCTCTATCCTCTGAGCCACTAGCTGCCTATGTTAAAGAGGGTAGACTTCTATTTTTAGGCATATTCTAGGGAAGATTTATGTGTCATGCAGAGGGTTGGGCTAGAAGACTTATGGGTATTATTGAATGCTGAAAATCTGTGATTTTACAAAATTAAGATTCTCAAAGATGAATATGTAGATTATATATGCTAAATTATAGTTGTATAGAATAATTCTTTTCTTAGGTTAAAGATGTTTAAATCAACTTTGACTGAATTGAGGTTTGTCTTAAACTGCTGTATTTTAAGGAAGACAGTAAATTCACAAAAGTATTAATATATTTGGTCTTAGCAGGGTCATTAAATATGGAATAATAACTTTTCTCTTGGTTATGCCCTCATATATCCAAGGAGGGACCTTCCTACCTCATGTGTCCTTGGGTAGGTGAAATCCCCAGAAAAAGTGTATAGAGTCATTGCCTTAATGATTAATCAGTTAAGAAACATTAAGATGCCTAAATGCCAAGTATTATCTTGGATAATAGTGATATAAATACAAAAATCAAATAATTTCTGCCTTCAGGTAGCTTACTTTTATTTGAGACAAGTAAATACAAGAGAGAGCCACCTCAAGTTGATGTCTTTTTGTATAAACCTGTGTTGTGTTCTTGGAACTGACTTTTAAATCAGGACTGCAGCTTCTATTGGGTTGAAGAGAGGAGGTGAGACAGGGTAGAGGTGAACTACTCTGTTGTTACACAGAAAGACCTGTGTAGCAACATTACCCTTCCAGGGAACCAACCATGTGGCATAGGAATGATGGGAGCAGCCAAAGATCTAGAAGGTTATTGACTAGTCCAGGAGCTTCACGAACAAAAGTGTGGAAACCAAGATAGTCTGAATCAAGAGAACAGCTGAGTTTGTTTCAAGGTGGAAGCTGTGTGAGCCAGAATGGAGGATTGATTTCTGTCATTCTTCCTTCTTTCCTTCCTTCCTTCCTTCCTTCCTTCCTTCCTTCCTTCCTTCCTTCCTTCCTTCCTTCCTTCCTTCCTTCCTTCCTTCCTTCCTTCTCTCTCTCTCTCTCTCTCTCTCTCTCTCATGCTTGCACAGTTGTCTGCTACACAGTAAGTAATTAATAAATGCTTATTGACTGATTACTGTGGAAATTTCCTCCACTTGTGTAGATCACTAGTTCATCTGTAACTTTAAATCTTTGAAAGTTGTCTGGCTGCACTGGGAAAGTGTGATTTACCAGTGGTTACAAAGCTGTAAGAAGAAGCAAAGTTATAGCTCAGATTCAAGAATTCTAACTCCTAAGACAGTGGCCCCTCTCCGCTGCTCCCCACCCCTTTCCCCATCAATTTCCATTGCTAATATGTGTGGAAGGTGGGACTTAAACCCAGGCTTTCTGAACTGGGGGATGGACCCTCAGTCCTCTAAGCCAGCAGCCTCTTGGGCTACTTTAATTGTGCCTTTCATAGACTAGAGAGCGTGTAGCCTACCTTCTTTTTGTAGATGAGGAACCTGAGGCTGACAGCAGTTAAGCGAGTAGCGCAATCTCACCCAGCTAGAAGGTGGCAGCTCTGGGATATTCCTAGTTCCTCGAGCTCCAAATATAGTGCTGTTCAATTACACCATCTTTCATTGCTTTGCAAAGCAAAGGCAAAAAACATTAAGAAGGTTTTAATTTTCACTGGAGACCAAAGGGAATGTTTTAATTTTAATCCTGATGGACTCATAACTGCTAGTACAAAGCATAAGTATATTAGTACCCCAAAGTAATACAAAAATGTAGTGTTTTAAAAAAAATGTACACATACATAAAATGTATGTACACATGCACATTATAAATACATAAAATATTTTATTTCACTAGCTTTTGAAACATGTTGCTGCTAGTTAAAATAATGAAATTAATCTAACCTTCCCATTATTCCTCCCATAGGACACTTAGATTGCATGGCATCCAGGCCCTATACTGTACTTATTTGGGTTTTACCAGAATTTTGACTTTTATATTCCGGGTTTGGATTCTGGCATGTACAATATTTTGTGACTGTGGGGTCGGTTTACCTCCCTGAACCTGGTTTGTTTATCTGTAAAGTGGTATAACAGTGCCTATAGAATTTACTTGTAAAGCTTAAAGTGAAGTTTGTAAGTTGCTATCCAAACCTTAAATCCCTATATACATGTCACATATTATTCTTTTGTTATTCTTCAGACCAGAGATTTAGTGTTAGGAGTCACTTCTGGTGGCCATGTCATTTTATAAATGGTGAAATAGAGGTCCATAGAGGATATATGACTTGCCCAAGCTACTGAATAGAAGAGTTGGCATTCGAACCTAGGTCCTTTGGCATCAGATCCAGCACTTTATCCCACTGTATTTCACTGTCTTGTTCAAATACAGGTTAGACTAGATGGCAGCCTAGGTCTTTTCTAACTCAGAAATTCTGTAATTTACAATATCCAACCCCCACATAGCACTTGGTTTGGTAGCTCTGTAAATGCACTTACTATAATGTGCCTACTATAGTGATAAATTTCATGAGGGCAGTGACTTCTTTAGAATTGATCTCTTTTAGAACCAACCCCAGGTTCTGTCTGCACACAGTAGGAACCTATTTTGTTTCTGTGATTCACATCAGTTTTGCTCTAATCACTTGGGAACCTCATTATGCTTGCTTTCTACATTGCAAATACTGAGGGCTTGAGACCTTTGCCTTATTTAGACTAAAACATGAGAATGCTGGTTCTGTTTTGTGAGAATCTGGCAGCAATAATGTGTTTGAATCTTGACTTGTGGAATCCTTCCCTAGGAATAACTTTCTTTTTTAACCTGTAAAGCTCAGCTGCAGGGTTGGACCAGAGCTTAGTGTGTGGGGTTGGAAGAATACTTACAGACAGGCTTTAAAATGCCTGAGGCAGGAAGCTAAGCCCCTACTTTTTCCATGTAAAGCTGGGTCTTGGAATTCCTTGCATATTACCTTGAAAGCATGTCTTTTTTTTTTTTTAACCTGCCAACAATTCTGGGCTTTGTAGGAAACTTGTGTATATATTTTCATTCAAAATAAAAGTAAATTGGCTTGAACTTATATTTAACTGTCTGGGCTCAGTTCTCTGTATGTATTTCTGAATAGAATTTTAAATTAAAGGGGAGATTTATGGAGATTTCCTCTGCTTTTATTTATTTTTTGATAATTAAGAGGGAAGGAAAATAACATTTCCCTTCTCCACCCTCATAATTAAATATTCCTTAAGCAATTCAGTTGTATGTACTAGACAGCTTTATTTACATCAATGGGCAGATGATCAATTCTATTCTAAGCTCTGGGACCATAATTAAATGACAGTTTTAGAAAAATAGATCTGTGATTTCATTGGTTCAAGCAACTCCCGTTTCCTGTGCAGATAGGTTCTCTAACTTATAGCCTCAGGGTACTGAGAGGTTAAGTGATTAGCCTCTAGTCACACAGGAATTGTGTAAACTGAGGCTGTATTTGAACTTTGATCTTCCTGACATTAAGATCAGGTCTCTATCCATTATGCCATACTGTCTCTCTAAATGACTAATTAATTGTGTTTTTGAATAACTGTAACCACATGATAAGTGTGTGTTTTAAAACATACTTGTGCAGAGAAGAACCCTCATCTTCAATACGTTAAGTTGGACACTGGAATCTGACAAAACAAGTCTCTAGAATTAGTCTGTGCAGTGTTATATGATACTGACATTGCTGCAGAAGACAGCAAATTGGAAATCTAATTAGGAAAGCAAATTTTGAATTTGAAACCTTATTAATGGTGGCATATTACATATTAGGCAGCTAAGTTAGGTGTCTTTGTGTAACCTTTGAGACCTGAGACCACAAGTAATGATAAGAATGTTGACCTTGGCAGCACAGCACTTTGGCTCTCAAATTCCAGGTTTCCATGAGGGTCAAAATTCACCAGTTGCCTTTTAGAATTACTTTCGTGGTTTGGTTCAGGACTGTACTCTGAGAAATCGAACATAAAAAATACAGGAAGAAAGAAGAATTCGATACTTTAAGCCAAAAAGTTTGGTAGTTTTTTTTGTACATTTTTCATAATAAACCCTTCCTCCACACAGACCTTGCTTCTTTGTATGTTCCTGAGTAATATTTAACAGGTTACATCCTATCACTAGAAACAACATGTGCAACACTGCCAAGAGAACATTTTGCAAACACGTAATCCTTACACTTCTTGAAACAATTATAGTTCCTCCCCATACTTTTTCTAGAGTGAGTGAAGAATGAAACCGAGATCTCTCCAGTTATGCTCAGGGAATCTCCATCAGCTTCTCTAGCTCTGTGGCAGGCATCTGGACTGCCATTCGTGAGTTTTGAGAGAACTGGAAGCCTCCTTGTCCTCTTTTAGAACCCCAACATGCCAGAAGTCTAGCAAGAACTGTGGGGAATTTCCCCCTGTCTTTTGGTGCCTTGATTCAGAGACCGAACCACTGCTGGGCTTGGTATGGAGTCCATGACAAGAAGTGACTCTCCATTTAAGAGTTCATTTTGCAATTAACAAAAGGTTGGGGGCCATTCCTAAAATTTTTTGCTTGGGGGCTCACCATTTAAGTTTATGAGGAACACTCAGACTTCAGATCTTCACACCATGTCAAATAATTGGCCCTAAAGTGGTAAATCTTAATGCATGTGTTTAAGCATGGCCTTGGATTCTGGAGAAGTTTTTAGGAAGGGGTCCAGCCTTTTAGGGAACAGTTAAGTTTATTGTTGAAAACTCACCTTTTACTGGTTCTACTTAATTTTAAGATGATAAAATTCTTGGTATTGACTATATACACACCTATTACAACTGTTTTACCACAGTATCTATCCTCTTAGCTTCCTTTTTAAGATTGGAGCTAGGCTCTGAATTTGCCCCTGAAGCAAGCTCTGACCCTCACTGGTCTTTTTGTATTTAACAAAGTTGTTTAGGGATTTATGTGCTTTCCATTAGCCTCACCCAAGCTGCTGCCATGAATATTTAATGTGAAGAGCAGTTTTGTTTTCCTATTCTCCTTTCTTTCTTAAAAAAAAAAAACAAACAAAAAACCCAAAACAGAACCCAAAAAAACCTCTCCCTCTGTCACCTTTGATAAATGTAAATATTGAAGCCCCTTACCCTTTGGCCTTCCAAGAAAGCAACACTTGGCTCACTCATTACAAAGTCCCGACCCCATCAGTGCTTTCTCTCTCCCTCCCCTTCCCTTTTTCACTCCCTCCTCCCATCCTTGTTTAAAAAAATGTTTTTCAGCTGTAGCTGTGAGAAAGTTTACCCTGATGCCTTTGTGGGCTTGCTCTTTCTCCCACTCCCACCCCCTCCTTCTGTAACTTGGCAAAGGCCTAAGTGTGTGTATGTGTTTCCCCCTTCTTCCTTTTCTCTTCTCCTCCCTTCCCCCTACTTTCTCCTCTCCATCCCCCTTCTCTAGCAGCTGGACCAATCAGTGTTGCCCTTCCCAACGGGATTTGCGTTTGAACTTCACTCCTGTACAATAGCTGCCCGGGGACTTTGCTGGGGCTCCCTCAGATGAATTCTTGACACTTCATGGGTCGCTGGCCCCTTTCTATCTCCAACAGGAAAAAGTGGAATGTCTGGAAGAGAGAATGACTTTCTGAAGGCCCGAAAAGATTTACTGCATCTGGGGCAACCTGTGAACTTTGTGTTTTTGCTGTGGATAATGAGTTCTTCCTGTTGGTCACCTATAGTTTCATTCTCTTCTTTCCATTTATCCAAGGTGATTTTTATCACTCTCTTATCCCAGCTCTCCGTGTTTGGTTTGATTTCTATTTTAGCTTATTTGTGGCCTAGTATACTGAAGTCATGCAGGTGAGAAGAGAAGGAATAGAATTATTTAGAGGTGGCTTATCTCGCTAGATTCAAGAGTTCACAGCATCATAGATTTCGAGCCAGAAGAGCTGTAGAAGTTGTATGGTTGAACCTAGTCACGTTTATATTTCTGGAAACTGAGGCTGAGAGAGGATGTCATTTAGGAAGTTGTTGTTCAGTTTTTTCATTCTTGTCCAACTTTTCATGAGCCCATTTGGGGTTTTCTTGGTAAAGATACTGGAGTGGTTTGCCATTTCCTTTTCTAGCTCATTTTACAGATGAGGGAATTTGGTGAAGTGACTTGCCCAGGGTCATACAACTAGTTTCTGAGTCCAGATTTGGACTTAGGAAGGTGAGTCTTCCTGATTTCAAGCCCTTGGGCCACCTAGCTAGCTCAGGAAAACCTGAGCTCAAAAACCTTGACATTCACTGTGTGACCTTGGCTAAGTCACTTGATAGTGTTGAACCTCAATTTTTCTCATCTGTAAAATGGGAGAAATACCCACAATATCTACTTTATAAGAATTATAGCATAGCTCAAATAAGACAACATATCCCAAGTGCTATGTAAATTTCAGATATGATTATCATTTACTCTATCATGGATTCCAGAGTTTACCTTCTAAAATTGATGGGAAATTCTGAGAACATTAAAAAGAATATGTATTATTGTTGAGAACGAGAGAACTTTTTAGTTGGAGGTAACTCATTGACTCATCTTTGCCAGAAACTCTTGGGTTTGTCCCTAACTTTTTTCTTTAAGCACTAGGAGCTGCCTGACATGTAATCTATTTCGCTTTAAGTAAGCATCGCTACTTCCAAATTGTTAGCAACTCAGCTTGAAAGAAGTGAAAAGGCTTATAGTTGGCACTCATGAATGAATTTTGACACATCTTTGCTATATGGACAGCAAACATATGCAGTCTGCTCCAAACTCTAGGGTAAACTAATTTTCAGGTGGCTTTAAGTCTCATCCAATTATGTCTCCGTAATGAGGGCTTTCACTACAAATATTAATTGATGTTAAGTCAACAAGTATTTATTGAGAACCCAAGCACTGATGGAGGAAAAGGCTAGGGGTGCAACTGGGATAATGGTGATTGAATTCTTTATTCATTTTCTATTTCTAGTATAAAATTGTCTCTGTCCTTGAGCATTTTAACTTCTTAGAAAGACAGGACTTGGTTGCATGAAAGAATTGGAGACTATTTGAACAAATAATCTTATTGTTCAAAAAGTGTCTTCTAAGTACCTCCTGTGTGGAAGGTACTGTACTCATCAAGGATAATTGTGATAAGATGAGAAAGTGACCTCCCATTTTAATTTCCCATGTTGTTTTTAGGACCCCAGTAACAATGATAATAATAATAATAACAATGATAACTAACATTTATATAGTGCTTTAAAGTTTACTAGTCCTTTACATACTTTAATTCATTTAAACCTCACAGCAATCCTGAGAAGTAGGTGCTACAATCTCCATTTTACAGATGAGGAAACTGAGGCCTGTAAGGTTAAGTCCAGCGTCATACAATCTGAGGCAGGATTTGAATTTAGATCTTCCTAACTCCAATTACCAGACCCTATCCATTGTTCTCACCTGGCTATCTATCTTAACTGATGTCCCTTTGTTTAACTCTGATTTAGGAATCTAGATCATTAATAAGTGTTCTACCCTTAATTCAGTCCCCCAAATGATCAAGATTATGGAAATCTTCTTTTAACATTTTCCTGTCTTTTAAAAGACAGTGTGTACGTGTAATTTTAAAGAGTCTCTTCCTCTTGTTTTAAGTGTCCAAGGAGTTATACCTGGGATAGATGATGAGAGGTAAGGAATTCTTTAATCCTGAAAGGACTTTTGGTAAACATTTTATTTTTATTATGTTAAATTACGTATTATATTAAATATAGTATAATTAAATTACATCATATAATAAATTAAGTTTATTATATTATGTATTGTATAATATAATGTAATCGTATTATATAATTCAATCACATATTTTATCATATATTGTATTAAGCATATTTATTTATTTTTAGATAGTCTGATTAGATCTTGGTAGAATATGCTTCAATTCAACAAGCAACTGCTTTTAGTTTATTAAGTAGCTGCTCTGTTCCGAGTCGTTGTGGGGTAGGTGATGGCAATTAAAAGTTTATGTTCTACTGGGGCAAATTAATTAAAAAATTGAACCATCAAAAAAATGTATCCCTTTATCAGCCTGAATGAGTGCCTTCAAAACCAATTCCTCTGACCTCTTAAAGTGTTCTCTAGAGTCAAGGGAAAGCCTTTTTTTCTCCCCCCCATTTTTTTTTTGTAATCCTTTAATGGTGAATGTCTGGGAAATGGGGAATCCCAATATCCCACACACCATTCTAATCCTAGTTCTTGCTGATTTATATGTGTGTGTGTGTGTGTATGTGTGTGTGTGTGTGTATATATATATATATATATATATATTTATATATTATTATATTATATATTTATCTTTATAATATAAATATATATAACATATGTGTGCATATATATATATATATATATATATATATATATATAATTTTTTAAGCAACTTTTTGATGCCTTTGCTTTTTGTCTTCTAGATGAAATTAAGCGACATCAGAACATCACAGTATCAGGAGAGACAAAGAACTATGTAATTTTATCCTATATTAATACAGAGTATCACAGATGGTACTGTCATTATATGGCAATCTATAAAAGTGGCCCATGAGACTAGGCTCTGGCACAATTATTTATTCTTCAATTATTTATTCAGTTCTTTGAGATGGGAATGCTGACAGACTTTGCAAAATGTACTGCCTCGCATTTGCAGATCTTGCCTGAGTCATTTACAGACTGAAGTAGCTTTTTACTGACACCATTTTTATTTATTTAAGTCCTGTTTTTGCAGTTCAAGTGTACTGTACCCACAAAGATGACTGTTACGGAGAGAGCATTTTGTTCATAAAAGCTCCAAACAGTTTCAAAACAAACACATTAGCATTCTATCTATAAAGGTCAGGTCAGAATATAGGATTTATTATTTATTTTTTTCCTTGCTCAGGAACATTAAAATCACAGCTTAATAGTGATGTTTTATAACCAGGCACAACATTTTGATATAATGTCTTTCTTGATGGTTGGGGCAGGTTTCCTCTTGAGAATCTTTTCCCTGCAGGAAGAGAACACATGAGTCCTTCAATTCCTGTCTGCATGAGGAAAATTAACTCATCATGAGCTGAAGAAGACTGATTGCAAACAGCTACTGCTCATCTTCCATTTGTCTTAACCTCTAAAATTGACTTAGCAGCTTTTGGCAATCTGGTAATACTTACTTTTTTTTACTTGTTAGTAAGTTACAGTTACCTTTAGCTTATATTCGATAGAGGAGGCAGTATGATAAAGTGGATAGCCCCCCTTAAAACCAGGAAGACAGATGAGCTGTGTGACCTTGGGCAAATCACTTAACCTCTCAATACTCTAGGAAACTCTCTAAGATTGTAAATTGAAGAGAAAGTGCCAACCTGCATCAGTAGAGGGAGTTTCTTCGCCTAACTACAGTTATCCCTTCCTAATTGGGACTTTTCATATTGCAGTTTTGATATACCTTGGGTTGGTGTAAGAAATTAAATGGAAATTTTCAGGGAGTTTTGCAGAAGCCACAGACAATATGCAAAAGCCAGCACTTGGTACAGGGGGAAAAAAAATTCAGGAATTCAAATGCATAAAATACATATATAGTATTGTATAATATCAACATATTTTACCTTTTAGTACTATTCTTCTCTGGTATGAAGGACCAAAAATTTCTATGTGGATTTTCCAGATTGAAGGACATAGTGCCCCTAATCCCCTCTATGTGGAAGGGATAACTGTAGTTCTCGATTCCAGTGAGAGCCTGGCTCTCATACCTGCTTATTCTTACATACAGCAGAGACAAAGTAGGGACTTTAAGACCTTGCCCTTAGACAATGCTTTGCTAAAAGAATTGCATCTCTTATCTTAGTAACAAAACTGGATTCTCTTACTGAATGTTTTGGAATTATGCAAGCACGATTTCCCTATCTCTTATATGTCTTTCTCATCCTGTGCTTATATACCCATGCACAAAGAAGTTTGCCATATATCTGTTTAATTCAAGGGTAAGTGTGGGATTAAAGAACTCTGCCTACATAGTTAAATGATGTCTTCTTGATAGCAGGGACTATTTTTACACACACACATACATATACATACGTACATACATATATATGGACACATGTCCATCTTAAGATAGTTATAATGATCTCTCTTGAAATTCTTGTGATTGCTGTTAATCTTAATTACTAAAAAAAGTTTAAACAATTAAAAAAACCCAACCATTGTATTGAAACTCCAAAATGTTATAGAATGATGATGTTAACCAGTAGTAATAATACTTATCCAGGGGCTTGGTGATAAAGTTTATATAGTTTTCATAGTCTGGGAATAAATATGTTCTATCAGTATTGCAAACATAACATATTTTTTTCCTAGATATGTAGTAAAATTGTAAAAACCTGATGATTTTAAAAAACCAAATATAGTTCTTATACTAATGCAATTATTATAAGATACTGTAACATCAGAGGAGAGTATAAAGTTGGTACATAAATGTCTGATGTGCTGCCTTCCCACCCCCAACACCCTTTTAAACCCTTGGCATAAAGGGAGTTTTCAGAAACTTGCTTTGCTGTCCATCTACACTTCCTTTGGGTTTTTTTGGAAAGGTAGTTGTGGTTAAGTGACTTACCCAAGGTTATGTGGCTAGTAAATGTTAAGCTTCTGAGGCTAGATTTGAACTCAGGTCCTCTCACTCCAGAGCTGGTGCTCTATTCATTGTGCTGCCTAGCCGCTCCCATCTATACTTCTTGTAAGACTGGACATTTTGTCTACTTCTCCACAGGTAGACGCACACTACTCACTCTTGCTTTTTCATATATGCAAGCATATTTTGTCTTAACTTGTTTCTTATAACTAGTTAAAAAAGTTTTAAGTCAAAAGTAGCAGGCTATATTGCCTCATGGTGACCTGTTAGGGATAGAGACTATACCTGTGATATCTTTGTTATTAAGAGCAAGAAGTAAGGAGCTTAAACTAATCAACGCAGGTCATTACTGTTTATGTCCCCTTTGTTCTAGTTGCCTAGAGCACAAAAAAGTTAAGTAACTCGACCAGGGTAACACAGTCATCATGTAACAGTGGCAGGACTAGAAGCCAGGTTTTCCTGTCTTTGAGGTGGGATTCTCTACAATCATACTAGTACTTGAGTGGAGTTTCAAACCGTTATCACACTAGAGTCTGGGTGTTATTTGGGTCAGTCAGTAAGCATTTGTTAACTACCTATGATATGCTAGGCACTGTGGTAGGCACTGTGGGCCAGGGATATAAGGAAGGGCAAAACAAAACAAATAACTCCACAAAACAAACACGCAACAAAAACCTTTCCCCTTGAACCCTCACACCTGCCCCCATAAAAAGCAAGTTAATGATCTCAAGGAGTTCACAGTCTAAGCGGGAGACATTAAGCGAAAAATTTTGTACAAACAAGATATATACAATATAAATCAGAGATTATCAGCAGAAGGCAGGGACTAGCATTAAGGGAGGAAATCTGGAGGGCTTCCTTGAGAAGGGGGGATTTGAAGTGGAATTTGAAGGAAATGAGAGCAAGAGACTGAGATGAGGAGGGAGGAAATTCCTGGCAGGAACGAGAACCAGTGAAAACTGTTATTAAAGCACTGTACGTTTACAAAGATACAATGACGGGATTATCAGGTATATGAAAAGTGGCTATACTGTACTGAGGTGCATGATACAGCATGGCACAGAATAAGTATGTACAGATGCCTCCTTTTTGTGTAAATTCCTTTCATGGAATTTTAGCATCAGAGTTGAAGGAGACCTCAGAGAACGTTTAATCTAAAGTTCAGAACATGGATCTTGCTACAATATGCCATTCATTACACATGAATGTTGATCGTTCAGTTGTGTCCGACTCATTGTGACTCTGAATCATAGCATACCAGGCCCTTTTGTCCTCCACCGACTCTCAAAGTTTGTCCAAATTCATGTTAGTGTTTCCATGACACTATCTATCCATTTCATTCTCTGCCGTCCCCTTTTCCTTTTGCCTTCAATCTTTCCCAACATCAAGGTCTTTTTCAGTGAGTCCCTTCTTATTTGGCCAAAATAGTTAAGCTTCAGCTTCATCACACACATCATGATAGAACTGTAAGTTTAAAAACCACCCTTGCCTCCCTGAACATACTCCTGAGTCTTCTCTTCTTAAAGTTAAATATGTTTCTTCAAGGAACCACCTTTCAAGTAGTAATTATTTGGTGTTCATGTACTGTTCTGGTCTGTCCAGGATGGTTTCCTAACTCATATACCTTATAAGATGTATCACATCTGTCTTTGCCAATTGGATCAATGAACTAAAAAAGTGAGGACAAGAAAAACTGTTGCTGGACCACTATGGTCACTGAAATGTCCATCTGTAATTTTATAAAAGAGAAAAGAAAATATTTCTAGGCATGTTGAACCTGAGCGGGCCACCTTAAGCCTTCTCTTCTGTATTGAATTAGAGTAGAGATTTTTGGTAGCATGTCTTAGCCTTCTTGGTGGCTACTCACTTATGTCTGTGTCAGACTATGATGTTGTAAAAGATATTAATGTAAACCAGGGATTTTTAATCTGAGGTCTGTGACATTAAAAAAAAAAGAAAAAACTTAACTGTCTTTGTATGTAATTGCTTTTCTTTGTAATCCTGTGTATTTTGTTGTATATGTTTAAAAATATTATTCTGAGAAAGGGTTGTAGACTTCACCAGCCTGGCGATAGAGTTCACAACACACATACATACACGTTAAGAAACCATGCTCTAGATTGTTTATCTTTAATATTACTGAACTGTGTAAACTTCTGAAACAGTGGACAAAAGCAGATATGATGCTTTTCAGGATACTTTTAGGTTTCAAGACTATATCTGTAATATGGAACTTAGTTAAATTGCAAGGAAGAATCTGACCTTTAAGTTGCTTAATGTGAAATTGCTTTCTGTGCTTTTGAAGTCATGTCCTGCTAGATATTGCCATACTTTGGGGTTTAATTGCTTTAAACAATTACAAGGAGGTCTAATTCCATAGAATTAGGGAGATGGAAGGTTTTTAGAGAACTCCATTCCCTTCATTTCACAAATAACAATTAAGGCTCATAGAGGCCCACTGTTGGTAGTGAGAGGCAAAAAAACCAGTACTGAAATTCAAGACTCTTGACTTTCAGCCTAATCCTTTTCTCTCACACCAGGCATCCTCTCATTAAGTGTTTCTGTCTGATTTTTGACCCAGAAACCTTCTCCATGCAAGGTGAATGTGGTGACCTCTGCAGAAGTGACCTTGCTTGTCTTTTTCAATTAAAAAAATTGATTAGTTATTGGCGAAGTGTAAAGCATGGAACTTGTGAATGTCAGAAAGTCAGTAAAAAGTTAACAAAAGTGGTGGTGGTGGTAGGGAAATTAGCAAGAAGGAAAGGATACCAGGGCATAACTGATCTTAATAGAAAAAAGGCACCAATAAACTTTTTTTTTCTTTAGAAATGAACAAAAGTTGTCTGTGACAAGATAAGATCTCTGGCTTTAATATTTACTTTCTGAGAATCTAAAGTAATTACCTTTAGGCCTGCCCAGATCCTATCTTGCTGGTTTGCTTGCTTTGTAATTCCTGTAATTGGGGGATAATTTTCATAATTTCTAATCAGTATTGATCTCCTTGCTACTTTGGTCTTTAGTGGAGCAGATTAAAACCTGGCTAATATTTGCCAAATGGAGTACTTACTAAGAAAGATAGTTCATGGAGCAAAAGCAGAACCATAGAGTCTATGGCGGAAGAACCCAGACCATCGCCTTGTGGTAAGAGAAATAAATCCTGGATGGAAACCAAACCAAACCAGTGAGTGTGAATACTGTCCCTTTTTAATCTTTCCTAGAATCTTTAGTGTGTATTTACTGGAATGCTTTCAGGTATTATTATTTTTTTAATTGGCTATTGTTTCAGAGATAAAGGTGATCCAGACCTCTCCTCTTCTTTTTTTTTTTTTTTTGTGGTTTTCTAATTCAATCCTTTTATTTGAATTTGACACTGCTGGCCTAAAACCCTTCTTATGCTTCTTGTGTTTGACTGGCAAATTTTCTGTTCAGTTCTGGTTTTTTCATCAAGAATGCTTGAAAGTCCTCTACCTCACTGAATGACCATATTTTCCCCTGGAATATTATACTCAGTTTTGCTGGGTAGGTGACTCTTGGTTTTAATCCCAACTCTCTTGCTCTCCGGAATATCATATTCCAGGCCCTTC
>CM053594.1:95893729-95914899 GCA_028646575.1 Pseudocheirus occidentalis
TAGCAAAATCCACTGACCTTTCTCTTAGCCTTTTTTTCTTCTGGCCTGATAAATGTGGTAACTGTGGCTCCAGTGCAGCCTATCTGCTGTCCTATAGCCGCGGTTCCCCACCCGATGCCCCAGGGCCTGAGCCGGCCGGGGTTTCAGCCGTGGGTCCCAGACTGCTGTGAAGAGCCCCGCCTGCTGTGCTGCCTGTAGGGCTTTCTGTCTTGTGGAGAGTTTTGGAGCTTGAAAATCTGTTTAGCGTCCCATTTTATGAGTTTTTTAGCGTGTTTGTGTGGGAGCTGTGGTGCTTTGCTGGTTCTACGCCGCCATCTTGGCTCCGCCTCTATCCTCTCCTCTTCTTCTGACAGAATTTCTAAGCTCTGATGTTGAATGGATTTTTCTTTTAATTTATTAAAATACCCAGAACCATCTAAAACAAATTACACCCTTCTCTTTAGTAGAAGCCGTTTTGTGGAACACACAAAAACACAACCCTTTTCTGATTTAAAGCCAGTGGGGAGAGGCAGAGCATCCTGAACATTTTGTACCACTTTGTGAAATTTTCATGGCCATGGTTATTTGGATCTCTTTGGTATCATGGAGCAATTCATTTAATTAGTCTTTTTGTGTCTAGTTTCAGAGACTTTTTATAAGTTGGATCATGTGGAAGACACAGCTCTTTCAAAGGATATTGCTAGAGGCTTATTAAAAATGGAATGAGGTCATTATTGGGTGTATAACTCCCATTTTATATAACATTTTACTATTTACAAAGAACATTTCTTATAACAACACTGTGGTGTAGATACTAGATGTGCTATTTCCATTTTAAGGTGGAGAAATTGAGGATGAGGGGTTAAATAAATGACTTGACTTAGCCAAGTAATATATATAACTACTTTGTGGAACAGCCGGAACTAAAACTCAGATTCCCAAGTTTAGTGCTTGTCTTTCCATTCTACCATGATAATTATTCATTTTAATTAATTAATTAAGAAAAAAACAGCGTGTTTATTAGAAAGTACTACCTTGGAGTCAGAAATACCGTGGTTCAAGCCCTGACATATACTGGCCTGGTGACCAGAGCAAACTCTATAGGCAGGTCATTCTTTCAGTGCTCCAAGACTGTTTTCTAATATTGCAAAAGGCAGAATGTGTGTTAGTCTGCATTGGTAGAGGGAAACTTCTCCCTGGGAGGTCGCTACATCAATGAAATTATGGGTCCAGATAAAACAAAGCTAAAAACCCTCATGAGGAAGACATAAAGATACATGGAACACAGTGTTCAAAATTGACCTCCTCGCTGGAAAACTGACTATGGAAATCCTTTTGAATTTGGACTTTGAGGACCTTGTAGCCATTACTGGATTGTCAGCTAGATTAGAGTTTTGAAGCTTTGGCTTGGTTAAACTAACCCCTCACTGTTCTCACAGAGAAGTAAAGCAATTAGTTTCAAGCCAAAAGAGAGTAAAGCATCAGCATGTGGTAAGAACACCAGGGAATGCTGTGGTCATAAAATCTAAACATTTCGAACACTGCCTCAACAGAATTGCATGAATGGCCATTTAGACTTTGGGAAAGCATAAGAAAATGCCTAACCCTTCTTGGTTGGGAGAAGGGAAATCACTGAGTTGATGTTTTAAAGGAATATTCCACTACATTCAGAGTTTTGACTTTCCATACTTCTAAATGAAGGGAATGAGAATAGGAGAACAGGCAAAATGCTGAGAAATATCTGAGTGCTTGCATAGTCATTATGTAGATACTCACACCTTTCTTTTAAAGAGACATCATTTTTTCCCCTAAAACTATCAATCCATACTGCTTTGTTAGCTGTTTAAAAGAAAATGTGTTTAACACCTAATTTGAGCTGTCATGCGTAGATAAAATTCGGACATTACCGTAACCCATTTCCCCTCCTTTTCATAGTAGCAGTGGACTGCCAAAATGTGTCTCCTTTGCGTTTTCCATTCATGGTAGAGATTTGAGCTGTTCACTCCTGCTTGAAATATCAAAGGGGGCAAATCCAGGAGGAAGTTGATCCCATAGGTTTTCTTTTTTTCTTTCTTTCTTTCTTTCTTTCTTTCTTTCTTTCTTTCTTTCTTTCTTTCTTTCTTTCTTTCTTTCTTTCTTTCTTTCTTTCGAATTTGTAATATGTTTAATAATATGTGGCTTTAGATACTTTTTTTTTTTTGGTAAAGAAGAAAGATTAACTTGCTATGGTGTATTTGGCAGTGAAAATACAATGGATTAGTCAAGAGAAATACAACATTTTAAATGTGAAAAAATGCTCTGAGGAGGTGGTAGATTTTTTCCCACCTTAGATGGTTGTTGTGAGAATCAAAATCAAAAGAGATAATGTATGTGAAAGCCCTTTGGTAAACTGCAGAGCACTCCAGCTCTAAGATGCTGGCTTTCTGTTGGAATTCAGACGTGAACTGGAAAAGAACTTGGTGAGAGGCAGGCAATATTGTGTGAAATAGGTTGTAGAGGAAAAGTCACAGCATAAATGTCAGGTGTCTCTTGTTCATTTTTAGAAAACGAATGAATGTTAGAGAAGTGACAGGTTGGGATCTTTAAAAAAAAATAAGGCTTTGAGATTTCTGAATCAGTTTTCTTTCCAGAGCTTTTTTGAGGGATTTCTTTTCCCATATAAAATAAACAAACAACAATGATTGAATGTTTATTTCTTTTTTCTTTCAAGCCAATGAAAATATTTTTAAAATTATCATAACTTTTCACTTTCTTTTTTTTCCTAGTAAAATCTGAATAACACCATCTGCCTTGCTTGTATCTTAGCAGGGTCTGGGAATTACAGGGATCACGTAGGGTAGCTGCAAATCAGACCAAAAGCAGTCACGGTGTTTACTTCTGCAAGGTAATGAAAGATGGAAAAGTGAAACTGTCCTTTGCCTGAAGGGAGTTTACGTGAAAACATTTAAGTCAGTACCGCATATATTTTAGCAGTAATTTTGGCAGCCGGGGCCTGGTAGTGTAGGTATATGAGCAGCCAAAGGAATCAGGAAAAGGTTTTCCTTATGGATTAGTGATACTGAGGCTGAGCTTTGACCAAAGCTCAGGAAATCATTAGTGGAAGATCCAGACTCAGTTCCCATTTACTAAGCTTTCCACTACAAACTAGTATAATATCCTTTTTCGGTCAAAAGGGACAAACATCAAAACTCAGTGGCATTTAGATTTATCTCCATGATTGATCATTTTAGATGATTTTCTCTCAGGTTTTGATTCTCAAATTACGTCATGAGGAAAGCAGTTTTAATTTTCCACTTAGGGCAGGAGGATATTTTAGACATTGTTATGATTTGGACATTTCAGCCCAAAGAGTACCTTAGACTCATCTGGTCTCTTCTCTTTATTCTCCTCTTTACTTGACACATTAGGAAACTGAGGCCCAGAGAAGAAATACATTTATTTATTTTTAAAATTTTTATTTATTTATTTTAGTTTTCAACATTCATTTCCACAAGATTTTAGTTCCAAATTTTCTCTCCATCTCTCCCCTACATCCCAAGATGGCAAGCATACTGATTACCCCTTCTCCCAGCCTTCCCTCTCTCCTATCCTACCCTCCCAATCCCTACCCTTGCCCCCTTTCCCCTTACTTTCTTGTAGGGCAAGATGGCTTTCTATACCTCATTGGCTATATATCTTATTTCCCAATTGCATGTAGAAACAGTTTTTTAACATTTATTTTTAAAACTTTGAGTTCCATGTTCTCTCCCTTCTCTATCACTCCTGTTGAGAAGATGAGCAATTCCATATAGGTTATACATGTGTAGTTGTGCAAAACAGAAATATATTTATTTTTGTATCTCCCCTGTAGATATGTGCCTAGTGTGTAATAGGTGCTTAATATTTGTTGACCAATTGTTAATGCTTATTGATGTTGACTTGGTCAAGGTCATATGGGTTGTGAGCAGCAGAGCATCTTGGTGTCTACTGTAAATTCTATGAAATAAAAGCCTAAGAAGCTAGAAGAAGGCGTTTGGCCTCTTTGTTAACTTAACCTTGTATGTATCCAAAATACAAACCGCTTTTAAACCACAGATAAAATGAACTGAAAATTACAGGCAACCCTCAACTCACAGACCCAGATTATCTAATTGATGAGACTCCTACAGCTGAAACTTTCCACCATTCTTCTGGAGCCACTTACTGCCTTATACATATTGTCTATCCTTGTCCCTGTACTGCCAGAGCTGTTCTATAGCCTATTCTCCTGAAACCCCCATGAATACAATTCTGTTAGGTGAAGATGAGAAAGGAAGATAGAAGAAACGGTAACTAAAGGTGGGGAATTGGAACACCCCATCATCACTCTGTTTGGGGAACAGATTATAGGGATGAGTGTGAGCATTAGAATTCTTGCTATTTGGGAGTCACATTTTAGGCCCTAGGAAAGGTTGGCTGGGACTAGATTGGTGTTTGATCTTGACCTATAGACTAAGGAATTGACATTTTGGCTTACTGACTTGGGGGAAGGTTTTTGAACCAGTAAAGTACAAAATGATTCTTTTAGAGGATTGGACAAACAACCTTCTGGACAGAATGGACTGAGAGATGAGAGGGGTGGACAGTAGTGACTAGTGAGACAAGAATTCAGTTAGGGAGTAATGTTTGAGCTATTGTGGTGGTTTTATAGTGAGCTCTTCTAAGGGTCACAGCTAGGACCCTGGCCCTGACATAGGGAATAGAAAAAGAAAGGGTGAATGGAGAAGAATACATTGAAGATGTAGAAATAGATATATACACATGTGCATATACGTACATGCACATATACATTACATAAATGTATATAACACACGCTTCATATGCATCTATATGTGTCATATATATACATACATATTGCATATATGTATATATGGAACAGAGAGGGACTGCCCATAATGCAATTATTGTAAGACAAGAGCTGGTCACTCACTTTTAGAAACTGTTCCAGCTGAGAAAATACTTTCTTGCCTCTGACAAACAAGTTAGGGTTTCCAGAGCACACACACAGCACACGTTGATGGAGCTTTATTTAATATTTGGGACTCAGTCTTTTCTATGATTCTACTGTTTTCCTTTATCCACATTTCACTTGGTGGTTGGTTTTTTTCAAACAGAACAAAATATGTGTCTGCAAATAACATTCCCTAGAGGAATTTTCATTTTTGAAACCATTTCTGTGTATGCTTTCAAATTCCCTTTTTGGTGTAAAGAAAGGGAAAGGCAGACATTACCCCAGATGACAGGGGAGCTGAGGTGTGAATAACAGTGCTGTTGTACACCGACTTAGACTTTCACATGCAGCAGCTGAGCTGGGTGCTGGTGGAGCTTGTTTGAGGACATGTTGGTGCAGCCCCTACATTGCCTAAGGTTACACACCTCTTAATTATGGCTCCTTTGAAACCGGGCAGAGCTGTTTCATGACCTAGAAAAAGACATCCATGATAATGAAACCAAAATTTGAAGGAGGCTATACTGGTTAAACCCAGTGGCCACTCCTCAATCACAAAACTACCTCTTTGGGCAATCTTTTTAGGTTGGACCAATTGTAGATGAACTTCTGTAACATTCTAAATACAGCTGCCACTTGAGACCAGATCTAGTGAATTATGAATTATTTCCCATGAGTCCTTTGCCTAATGGGGTAGTGAGCGAACTTATTGGTGATTGGCTAAATCAGGAAAAGTCTCTTCTCATTTTGAATAAGTACTATACTCACCAAGTAATTTATTGCACATTACTCACCCTAGGAGGTATTGATTGGATCCCTCCCATTTATTCAGCTCTTTATACCTTCTCTCCCTACTGGAAGGTGTGGCAAAGCCTTAGGTAGTGAAAGTATTCCAAGGATATACCTCTTGGGTTCAAAGATTTAGCACTTGAAGAGACCTTAGAGACCCCTGAGTCCAGCTCCCTTCTTTTAAACTGAAGCCCAGAGATATTAAGTTGACATGCCCTGGGACAAAGAGTTAGTGTCTTGAGGCAGGATTAGGAAAACTAAGGTCTTCTGACTTCAAGTCCCAACATTTTATCTCCTAGACTGCTTAAATTTTACTGAGTTGTTGTAAAGCCTTTGGAAACCTTAGAGGGGTATTTAAACCCCAGGGTCCGTGAACTTAAAAAAAATAAAAACTGATGACTGTATTTTAATATAATTGGTATCCTTTATAATACAATAAATTTTATTTTATGCATTTAAAAACAGGATTCTGTTCATAGACTTCACCAGGCTGCTAAAGGGGTGCATAACACACAAAAAATTTAAGAATTTTTGTCTTAAAGTGTTCTAGGAAAGTAGCAATGGTGTAGGTCTGTAGGAGGTAGAGGGCCAACTTTATTTGGGAAGATGTGGGTTTGAATACAGATTGTACCTCTGATCCATATCAGATCTGTGATCATGGGCAGAGCAATATGGAATAATAGAAAGAGTGTGGGATTAGAAGTCAAAACAATTAGGGTTCAAGTACTGCCTCTTTTTTTTTCTTCTTTCTCCTCCTTTCTTCCTTCCTCCCTTTTCTTCTTCTTCTCCTCAAATAGATCTTAAGACTTTGGCTTTTGGTTTCCTCAACTATAAAATGATATTCCGTAACCTGTATGGGCCTTTCCCTCTCTTGAGTCTAACTCATTAGCTTACTTAGGGCTCTAAGCAACTTTCTAAGGTGATTTGCTTAACATTATGGGGAGAGGGTTTTTTTTTTCTCCCTCCATAGATGAAGTCACAGTTTCAGATAGGAAGAAAAAAGTCTTGTAAAATGTGAGGAAAGAGGGGCAGTGGGTAGAGCACTGGCCCTGGAGTCAGGACCTGAGTTCAAATTTGGCCTCAGACACTTAACACTTAACTAGCTGTGTGACCCTGGGCAAGTCACTTAACTCCAATTGCCCTGCCTTCCCCCCTCCAAAAAGCAAAAAAAAAAAAAAAAAAAGGAAAAGGGGACTTTTTGTCTTATATAGCTGAAAGTGGCCTGAGAAGTTAAAAACAAATTCATAAAATTCTTCCATTAAAAACAGCACAAAAATTAATATAGTTATTTAGGAATACGTTATAGGTGGACTATTATTGCATTGTCCAGTTTTATGTAACATACCCTAAAAAGATCACATCTTTCTAATGCCAGTATTATTTTGATGTTGCTGTATGGCTGACTCATGAATGCTGTATCATGAAGATTTGAAGTGGAGGATTACCCAAAGGGAAGTAGAAAGAGGTGCAAGGGTGAGTGTGAGCAAGCAGCAACACATTGCAAATGAGGAATTATGCGAGTAAAAGGGTAGGGAGTAAAGAAGAAATGTAGGGTCAAGAAAATAAAAAAATAAAAAAATAAAAAAATACATGAAGAGACTGAGGGATGATTAGCGTACAGACCATGTGCTCCATTGAAATCTGCAGTGTCCTGTGAGCTTCAGAAAATCACCTATCATGGTATATGGGTCCCCTCATGGGTGAATTACTGGAGGACACATGCAGAACTTACATAGATGGTTGAGATTTGTGGCGTTGGAAGGAATACTCATAGCAATTCAATCACAGGTCTTTTGGAATTAGGGTGTGAAATGCACACATACTTACACACATAATATGTGTAAATATATACATGTACAGTATATTCTAATGTTCTCCCTTTTAGATGATGGTAAGGTATACATTAGTGATCTGGTATGTGTGGGTTAGATATACTGTCACAAGATGTTAGAGTAGTCTGTTCTTTGATTCATTCATTTAGATAAGTATACCTTCCCTGCCTACCTCTTTTCTCATTCAATCCATCATATACAGGTGGGGAAGATCCAATAATATGAAACAGATGGAAAGGTCAAGGTGCAAGTGGGAAACCACAACCTCTTAGTTGTCTCATAAGTCTATAAGAGGGCGAGTTGTCAGTACCTGTGCTCCATCCACACCGTGGGCTTTTATTTTAGCCAGCTGTGGGAGTCTCCCCAGCCCGCTGAAATATAACCACCCACTCTGCCTAAGACTGATGTTTACAATTCTATAATTAGAACTTTGGCTAGAGCCAAACAAAGGCTTTCCCTGTGGAAATGCAAATAACCTTGAGAAGATCCCACATTAAAGCTTATCAGTTATTTATGTTGGCCTGACACGGATGATTTTATAAAGAATTCTTATAAAATGATTTCTTGTGAACAGGGGGGTGTATGTGTTTTCTTTCCTGAGAGGTGTGGATGTTTCTGTTCATGGTTATCATTAACTCACCTCATAGCCTACATTCATTTTTATACAGTGATGTACTGATGATCTTAACCTCATTTTATAGGTGAATATGGATAAAATATATTGAATGGATAGGGATATGAATGGATATTAAATGGAAATAAATATGGATACAATATAAATAAATTAAACATAATTATAAACAAGATACATACATATATACAGATGAAAACAAATCATAGATTTAGAGCTGGAGGGCCCTTAGATCAGCAGCTCTCAACCTGTGGGTCGCAACCCTTTTACACGGGCCAGAGGGGTTGCCTAAGACCATCGGAAAACACATATTTCCGATGGTCTTAGGAACTGAGACACTGTGCCTCTGTCTGGCTCCAGGCAGGTCTGCCCACATGCAGATATGCCTACATATTAAAAGGTCACAGCATTAGGAAGGTTGAGAACCACTGCCTTAGATCATCTAATTGGACTCCCTTGTTTTATAGAAAATGAAGCTGAGGTCCATAGGGGATAAATGTCTTACTTACTATCCCCTACCCCTTCTACAGGTAGTACATAGTACAATTGGAGTTTTATGATCATATACATATAATGTGTAATAAGTATAAAAAGGTAAAAAGCTTGCATTATGTACATGTTTTTGACTTAGCAATTCTATGGATTATGTATCGCTCATATTAGTCCTCTTCAGATAGCCTATTTTGTATGTATGAAAATTTTGAATTAATGACCCCTAAAGACCACATTGATTTGAATACCCTTAGGTTGAGATCTTTCTGAAAGCAAAAAACATATGGATACGTATTAAAAATAACAATTATAGACGACGTTTAGTATTTAATTTGAACCAGATTTGGAGAATTGAAGTATAGTTTCTCTTTGGGACAGTATGTATAGTTTTTAGGCAAATAAAAATGTAAATGACTTGGGGGAAAAGAGAGCTTAATCCATGATCCTAGAGATTCCTACTGTGACTAAGTCCTTTGATAGGGGTATTGAAATTCCTATTTACAAATAATTCTAAATCTCCAAATTCTCTTGGGCTATCTGGAGAAGCATTTCTAAGTTGCCAGAATCAAAAGGAGCTTAGCTATGAGTATCTTTTCAGTTCCTACCTGAAACTGATAATTCCCTTCCTCCCTCCCTCCCTGCCTTCCTTCCTCTTACTTTCTACCCCATTAGGAAGAATGTTGATAGAATGAATAATAGTTTTCATAGGTTCATACATATATAGCTGGAAAGAACCTTGTAGACCATTATCTAGTCTTATCTAAGACTTAGCCCTAGAAAAATGAAATGACTTTTCCAAGGTGACATGGGTGTCTATCAAGTGACAGAATTTGAACCCAGATTGTCTTACTCCAAATCCAGCACTTTCTTCTTTTTTTGTCTTAAAATTTTTTTTAAATTTTTAGTTTATTTCCACAAGATTTTGAGTTACAGATTTTCTCCCTGTCTTTCCCCTGTCCCCACCCCAAGATAGCTAGCTTACTGAATACCCTTTCCCCCAGTCTGTTCTCTCTTATATCCTCCCGCATACCCCCTCTAACTTTCTAGTAGGGCAGGATGGATTTCTGTACCCCAGGCAGCACTTTTTTCTACTGTATTAACTCATTTGTTCTTAAACATTTAAAAAAGACTTCTTCACAAGTTTTTTTTTTTGTTCCCGTTTTTTTCTTTTTATGTCACATTCATTCTTTACCTGCTTCCTCCTTCCCTACCCAGAAAGCTATTGCTTGTTACAAAGGATAGATTAAAAAGGGGGGGGGGGGAAGACCCTTACATCACATCAACTAAGTCTGACAGTATATTCAATATTCCACATCTAAATACTCCCCTTACCCACTATAAGAGATACTTTTTTTTCTTTTTCCTTTTCAGGGTCAAATTTAGATATTTTAATTTCAGGGTTCATTTTTTTGTTGTTGTTGCACCTTTCAGTTTACATTGTATATTAAGTTTATGTTGTATTCCTGTTTCTGCTTATTTCACTTTGCCTCACTTCACATAAGTCTTCCCATTCTTCTTGTGTCCTTTATATTTATGTAGAACTTAAAATTCCACAGACATTTATCAGGTGCCTTCCAAGTGTAAAGTACTGTGCTAGGTGCCAGCGAAACAGATGAAAGCAATCTTGGAGTGTGTGTGTGTGTGTGTGTGTGTGTGTGTGTGTGTGTGTGTGTGTGTGTGTGTGTGTGGCACATTTATACAATGTGAAGTAGATAAGTAAATATAGCAAAGAAGGAGTATTAACAAGAGAGGGAGAGGGATCAAAGCCCTTCCATCTGAACAATCCTTTGATATAGGTGATGTAAGTATTATTTTCCCCATTTTATGGATCAGGAAAGTGAGCCTTAGAAAGGTGAAGTGACTGACTATATAATACCATTAGTAAGGATTAGACATGGGATTCAAATAGCCAGACTCTCGACTCCAACTTTTTAATGTTTTTCCTTAGGAATATTCAGGAAGAACTTACTGAAAATGAAAAGCCATTGGACTCGAAGCACCTAATCCTTTGACTTGGGTGTGTGTTGGGGTGGGGGGTGGAGAGTGGGATAAGGAGGGGGAATTTACCTCCAGCCTTGTGTTGACATTTTTCTCTGCCCTGTTTTCACACGGCTCCACAAGACTTATGGCTCAGACCCAGCCTTCCTAGAGAAAGTGTGAGAGAAGTCTAGTCTACCCACTCCCTTGATCTACCTCCAGAATAAACACCTTCCATATATTCCTTCCTTAATTTACTGCTCTCATGTTGATCATTATTTTTGTTTGTGGATCAGCATTACTTCCTGCAGCTCCTAAATGGTTAGGCAGGTGTGAGGACCTTTTCTGTTGAAGGAATGGTATGAGTTATGTGGTATAAGTGCTCAGCCAAGACTGCTTCAACTTTTCTTTGAATTTAGATACAATAGTAGAGACTGCCTGCTGAAGGGAATAGGATAAGCACATGAGCACTTATTTACATTGAATTGGGGTTAAATAGCCTTAGACTTAAGGTTTGCTTTTTAAAACATACTACTTGGGGGCAGCTAGGTGGTGCAGTGAATAGTGCTCTATTCACTGGCCCTGGAGTCAGGAGGACCTGAGTTCAAATCGAACCTCAGACACTTAACACTTATTAACTGTGTGACCTCCAGGAAGTCACTTAACCACAATTGCCCTGCCTTTCCCTCTCCAGAAAAAAAAAAAACTCCTACTTTACTTCAGTGGGCTTCCTCATGTGTATGATGGAATAAGCAAACTTTGAATCTTGTATACTTTTATTATAAAGAAGGGTACCTTCAGGGTTTCTGTTACTCTCTCCCTCTATTCAAGGGTCTAATTTCAGGAAACTCAATTGTATAGTCATGCAGAAGTGAATGCCTTGACCAGTGCAGCCTCTAGGCCACATGTAGCATTTTAGGTCCCTGGGTTCAGCCATTTCACTGAATCATAGTTTTACAGAACAGATTCTTTTATTAAGGAGATTTGTTCTGGGAAATTTGAATTCAGTCAAAGGCCTGAACTTGAGGACCTAGAGGGCCACATGTGGCCTTGAGGCCACAGGTTCCCCACCCCTGGCTCTTCACCCTCCTTGAACTTAACCTTTTTCTAACGTAGGGATCCTATAATTACAAGCTGGAAGGGACTTTCGAGCTTGACTATTCCAGACACCTTATTTATTTACTCTCCTAATTTGTCGATTATAAATTGAGGCACAGAGATTAAGTGGTTTGTCTAAGACCAGATAAACCAAAAGAATTATAGTTATTTGTGAACAGGTCTCATCCCCATTACTAGATTGTGAAATAAAGGGAAGAACTGTGTAACTTTTCATCTTTGTAGTCATAGCCCAGTGCCTTGCATATAGGAGGTGTTTAATAAATACTTATTTATTGAATTGGAAAGTATTTGGAATTTAGCATCAGGGAGGGGAATATCTGTAAGGGGGTATTCTCATACAACTTGCTAGAATGAATCACCCTCCTCCACTCTAGGGAAATGTTTGCCAAGCCCACCAAGCATACCTTCCTCAGCCAAGTCTGGAAACACACACAAAGTTTCCCTTCAGGCTCTTTACTTGTCTGGTATTCTAAGCAGCCCTTGAGTTTTTCTGATTTTTTTTTAATAGGTTAATGAATCATGGTTATAATCTTAGTGATGGAAGGGACCTCAGATGCTTTCTAGTTTGACCTCCCACAAGATACAGGAATCCACTCTTTTGACGTCTTTGGTACATGATCATCCAACCTTAATTAGTTGATCTTAGGGTGGTAGAAGTGGCATAAGAAGTGATTTGGGCTCCATCTAAAGAAAAAATAAAACAGACCTCCTAAAGATAGGGTAGATTTCCTTGAAATGGAGCCTATCGAGCAAAGACTAGATGACCTCTTGCTGGGTATGTGGCAGAGGAACATTTTACCATTCAGACACTGGTTGGAGTCCATGGTTTGAAGGTCCTCCCAATTTGGAGACTGATTTACTTTTAGACAGTATCTTCAGCCAAAGAGGATATTTCTTCTTTGACCATGGCTACCTTTCCCTGACATCTGTTTGTGTGTGTATCGCTTAAAAGTGTACACGTTTGGTCAATATTAGGGATCAGACGTATTGTAAAGTGACTTGAGTGAATTGTGAGCATAGCACCTGCCCAGCTACTGAAAGAAACCCTTCCTGGAATATTATTCTTGGAAACTAGTCAATTGCTATTAAGTTCATTTACTTCCTCATCCTCTCCCAAGTGAGCTAGGGAGTCATTCCCTGGGCATTGTTAATAAGATTAGGCCTCCAGTGGTATGGTGCTTGCTTGTTAAGATGTTATGGTGTTTCTTCACTCCTTCTGTCCTGGTTTAACTATCGATGTGTGATTTTACATCAGTTATTTCAGATCATAGGGAAAATCGCCAGAATAAATTCTAGCTCTTGAAGTAATGAGAGTTTTCATCTTTCACAGCTCTAATCAAGCCTACTACTTTTCCTGTAATGGATCAAGTTCTCCAAATACAAGACAGAAAATTATTTTATTTGTCCCTCTCCATTGATGATGATAGATAGGTTTGTTCTATGGTGAAGGAGGCCTAAATCCTAGGTAGGGATAAGGATAGCAGGAGGGATGGGATAGTTCATCCTTCTGGGCTCTTTTCTTTTTCTGAAACTTTTAATCTTAGTCCCTTGCCTAGAGCATGGTGGATTTGGATCTTAGATAAGAAAACATTAAGAAACATTAAGAACATTTAGAGCATTAAGAAAACCTCAGTCCATGCCCAGAAGTTTACATTTTAATGTGGGGAGATAACTTGCACACACATAAACATCCACATAAAACCAATACAAGGTTTGTTTTGGGAAGGAGGGTTTTCTTTACTCTATCAAGAAAGGATTGTAGCTTTAGAGCTGTAAGGAACTTTTGAGGTCATTTTAGGCAATCCTCTCCTTGTAGAGAGAAAACAAAGACTCAGGTAAAGGAGCAGTGACTTGCCTATGGTCACAGAGGTAGATACTTGAAGAGTCAAGATTTGAACTCAGGCCTTCTAACTCCTAATGTACACTCTTTTTCATTGTACCATGATATCTTCCTGGTAGGCTTCATGTAGAAAGTGGAATTTGAGCAAAGTCTTAAAAGAAGTAAGGGATTCACCGAGGCTGGAGGTGAGAAGAGGGTACACCGCAAGTAGGTGTTAAGGGTAGAAACAAAGTATAAGGAAGAAGCTTGGGTCCAATTGGAGGATATAAGAAGAAAACATAAAAAGTGGATATTCCATTCAATTCAACTCACTTGGTAGGCACTGGGTTACAAAGAAAGAAGGAAAGAAAAAAAAAACCCAAACAAATAAATAATTCTTGCTTTCAGGAATGTTACAGTGTTGGTAAGTAGCATTAGGATTGAGAGGAGGAAGAGATCACCAGGAAAGTTTGTGGAGGTGAGACCAGAACTGCATTTTAGAAGATTTGAATATGGACTCTTAAGTAGTGGGCCCCAGTGGAAAAAACCCCAGAGCTAGAGTCAGAAACCTTGTATTCCAAGACTGCTTTCTCACTTATTGCCTCTTTGGACTAGTCACAGAACTTCTATGGGCCTCGTGTTCCTTATCTGTAAAATGAGAGGAATCTCTGACTCTCTAACAGGTTATGATCCTATTTAGTATCTTTGCCACCTTGGACAAGTCACTTTACCCCTTCATATTTGACCAAAAATACTTTTCAGTTTCCTTCTACCTTTAAATCTATGGTCCTTATACATAGGAAAGGAGAGAAGAGACCATTTAAAAGAAGGAAGTGGGAATGTGTAGTTTGGGTTTGGAGGGATAGGAGGTAGGGACAATGAGTGGAAGAGTTGGAATCTTCCCCATAGTTGAAGCTTTTTGAAGATGTTTTCTCTTTCTGGTTAGGAAGAAGGCAAGAGAACTAACTAGGGGTGACATGAGATTAAAACAATGTAATTGAAACTTAATTATTTGCTTAAAGAAAATCATTTTGCTCCTTAAAAAGCAACTTAGTCCAGAGGAAAAAAATAAAGGTTTAAAAAAAAAATCTCTTAGCTCCTGGAGTAGATTGTTAAAGTACTCATCTCTCCAAAAGATCATTTAAAAAATTAGTCTGAAAATAGGGCATTGAAGGATAAATGCAGAAAATGGAACTTTATCCCTAAGGTTGATTCTTCTTTTCAGAACCCACTAAGAAATTCTCAGTGCTATTATGTGGGAGTTAAGACTTCTTGAACAGTACAGAAAAATGATATTGAAGCTATGAAGTGGTTGTTACTGAACTGAGTGGCTGAGTCTTGTATAGTAACTTTGAGGACATTTCTGACCAGAGCAAAATTTCCATCTTCTCCGCATTGAAGAATGACCATTCCAAATATGAAAACGGAGACCATATAAAAATTCACAATTAGCCTTATGATTCATATTTGATATTTTACGTCCATGGCTCATAACCTCTGGAACCTATTTTTATTATATAGTACATAAAATACATTTTTTGCATATCCCTTTTTAAATGAGTTTTGGGTGCACTTTGCTTTTTATGGAGTGAGGGGATTAGGAAATTCTTGGGGAGGAATATTATTCAACATATGGTGATTATTTGAAGTTTTCCACCATTAATGCTACCTTGGCAGGAGCTAGAACTGGTATAGTGTGATGGCAGTGATGAATGGAATGACCAGTCCAAGTCACAGTGGGTAGCTATTGTCATGGTCTCTCCATTTCAAAGAATTATTCCTAGGGAACCCATTGCTCAAGATTCTCTTGCAGATTCCTCACATTCCAGACAATCAATGAGATGACCTAGCTCTGTCCCTCTTTTTCCCCTGGAGGAAGGTAGATTATTGAAAAATTCTTGGGTTGTTCCCACAGTTAACTATGGACCTCATATACAAATAGAATTCCCCTCTGCCATAAACTTTCTGTGCTCAACCAACCTCAGAAACCTAAAGTGGCATGGGAGGGTCATTTGAAACATGTAGTTTTAGCTGCAGTTGCTGAATTCTACCCAAAACTTGTGTTTTGGCTTCCAAGAATGGAGGAGACTTTGGTCTGTCATTATTTTTAGGGAGCAGTGAGGTCAGTTGGGGTAACTTGAGAGTGATTGAAAATTTCCTCAGCAGCCCAACTTTGTCTCATTACACTCTAGTTTGAATCTGAATAACTTTCCTATAGATATTAAATGGTGGGAAAATAATGTATGTGTGTATCTCTGGTGTCAGTGTTGCACAGAAGTGCCCCTCTGATGCTGCTTGAGGTGATCTTGGGCCCTTCCTAAGCAGCTAGGCTATATGGAATACTGGATTAATGGCAACTAGGTAGTCCAGTGACTAAAGTGTTGGGCCTGGAGTCAGGATGACCTGAGTTCAAATTCAGCTTCAGATACTTACTAGCTTTGAGACCCTGGGCAAGTCACTTAACTTCTATTTGTCTCAGTTCCCTCAATTGTAAAATAGAATTTAGAAACCTCTCAGGATTGTGACTCAAATGAAATAATGTTTGTCAAGTGCTTAGCCCAGTACCTGGCATATAATAGGGGTTAGATAAATGCTTTCTCCTTTTTCCCTTCCCCCCTCCTCCCCTTCAAAACAGAATGAAAATATTGGAAGAACCAGTGACAGATCAAGTCTGTTGTCTTAACATCAGCCTAGCTCAGAATGGAAAGACAGATTCAACCCCAAAGGGCTTGTCCTAACTCATGCTAATAAACTTAGACCTTTGTGGAGGAATTGCAGTTTCATTGAAGGAAGAAATGGACGCTAGATGATATCATGGATCCTTGGAAATATTGAAGTAAATATAAAATAAACTATGAAATTCACATAGATCACATTGAAACATTAAAAAAAAAACTTAAGTATTTCAATTAATGTGAAAATTGTGTCTTGCCAGAGCTCCTTTGTGGGTCTGACCCCTTTGTGTGGTCAAAAAGGAAGGCAGATAGACTACTGAGTATTTGGAAAAGCTGCCCTAAAAATTTCCATTATTAAAGTTCTATGGTGTATCTCTACTAATAAAATAAAGCCACATTTCAGGTTTTTGTTGTTCAGCGTTTCAGTCATTTCTGACTCTTTGTGAGCCCGTTTGGGGTTTTCTTGACAAAGATACTGGAGGGGTTTGCCATTTCCTTCTCCAGCTCATTTTACAGATAGGGAAGCTCAGCCAACAGAGTTAAGTGACTTGTTCAGGGTCACACAGGTGATAAGCATTATGAGGTCTTCTTGACTCCAGGCCTGGCATATCCACTTTGCCACCTGGATGCATCAAATTTCAGGAGTTTTAGCTTGTTACTATGAGAGTAATCTCACTGAGATTTGTTAGGTGTCAGGGTATCTATATATACCTCCTTCTCTCCTCTGACCTCCTCTGACCACCCTGGTATAGTCCCTCATCACCTTGTGCCTGGACTATTACAGTAGCCTGCCAGTGATCTCCCTGTCACTTTACTTCATCTTTCACGCAGGTGCAAATGGTCTCCCCAAAGTATAGATCTGTAGGCCCTCCTTAATAAACTTGAGTGGCACCTTTTCACATCCAGGATCAAATATGAAGTCTTCTCCTTGGCTTTTAAAGCCTTTCACAAGCTGGCCTGTTCTCCTTTTTCTAGTCTTCTTCCTCCTTGCTCCCTTGTCCACTTTCTCTACAATCTAAGGACACCTTGCTGTTCTTCACACATGACACTGTGTCAGAGCATTTTCATTGGCTGCCCCCATGCCTGGAATGCTCTTCCTCCTCACTTATTTCTTTTGGTTTCCTTTAAGCCCCGACTAACATCCTATTTTCTGCAAGAAATCTTTCCCAATCCTACTTAGTTCTAGTGTCTTCCCTATGTTGATGTATATGTCTTCCTTGTACATAGTTATTTGCATCTTGTGTATGCCTTTAGACAGTGAGCTCCTTGGGAGCACGGACTGTCTTTTCACTCTTTTTGTATCCCCTAACTCTGAGGACTGTATGTTGAACATAGTGGACACCTAATAAATGTTTATTGCCTGATTCTTAACACTCCTTTTCCACTTAGATCCTGGGGAAGTACAGTGTTAGTAATGCACATCAGTGGCTATATCTGTGGACTTCCCAATCTGGGTATTCCCTTCAACAATTAAATCAAGGTACCTGGCCATTCCTGTACATCCTATACAAATTCTTGTCCATAGGCTCCTAGAATTATCTGACGGTGCACTCACATGGGTGCCTAGGACCTTCCTCCAATTTGCTAGGCAAATGTTAAGGCAAAGGTCCTAGTTTCTCCAGCTGGTCCACTTCCATCTCCTCAGCTGACAGTTTTCCTTTCCAATGTAAAACTCTCATGCTCCTGGGATACCATCACTCTTCAGAAAGTGTGCCGTGTAGCGACCCCTTTTTCCAAAGGCCAGTGGCAAGGCAATGCCTTGATCCAAAATGCAGTTCCACACTCTATGTAAGGAATGTATAGCAGAAAATAGCAGGCTGGTCATGTGGAGAAAGAAAGCCAGAAGAGACAGTATATTTTCAGGAGCAATTTAGTGCATGATTGATCTTTCTGATACTGTGACTGTAGTGTTTATAGCTGACTAGATTCACCAGCAACAACCAGCTTGTACTGTGTGTTTGGGGAAAAATGTGGGGGAAATAAATTGATTAGCTTTTTTTTTTTTAAGTAAAATTTATACTCCCGTTAGTAAATCAACCTGTCAAAGTTAACTCAGGAAAACATTCATAATATGGATTCCCATGCTTATATTCTAGCTGGTGTTTTCTCTCCACACACTTCAGATCTTCTGAACCTCTTTGAATTTTAGTTGGCTTTATTATAGGAACATTGATCATAGCTATGATCATAGGCTCAGAACTGGAAGCAGCTTCAGGGGACATGACATCCTTTTCATTTTCCTCTTGACCATACTGAGGCCCAAGACCATTGACTGATCCGCCCTTGGTCACGCTGATAGTGTTAAAGGTGGGATTTGAACCTCAGTTCTCTCTCTCCCAAGCCAGTGCTCTTTCCAGTATATCATATCCCCAGCTTGCCCTTGTTGTACTAAATTACAGAGTAGATTCATCCAAAAAAAATCACAGTATATACATATCTCAGTTTTAAAAAATTCTCATTTGATGTCAGATTTGTAACTTTGATAATATTATAATATTAAGCCCATAATTTTGAATAGTTTTAAAATCTTATTTATTTGGAAGAGAGACTTTAATTAACTCATCCAGTTTTGCTGGCATATGGATATTTTCCTTAATTTTAAAAATTTCCTGCAGGATCTGATTTTCAAAGTCTTCCCCCCCGGTAATGTGTCTAAGAGAATCAATTGCTAAGCATTCCTTAAGTTCTTACTATGTCAGGCACCTTGATAATGTCATAAGGACACAAAAAAAGGCAGAAAGCAAAAAAAAAAAACCAACCCCAAAACCCAGACCCCATTCTCATCTTTCATATTAATGTGGGGGAGGAGGGAGGGAGAAATGGGTAAATTCAAACATACACACAAAATAGATAAGAGGAAAGTCAACTGTAGAGGAAATTAAAGAGAAAGCCCTTAGTGGAACATGAACACCTGGAGGTGGGCCCGGAGAAGGCCGGAGCTACTTCAAATGCTGGGTATTTACTTAGTTTACTGTGTCCTGTGTGACTGAGATAGTGAGAGCACACTCTGTAGTCAGGTGCCCTGTGCCAGCTACCGGATCTACATTTTTGGTTACTTAGCTTGCTTTCTGTTAAGTAGTTGTGGTTGCTTTCTGAAGTATGTATGCACAGGCCAAAACCAAATAATAATAATAAAAAGATACCCCAACAAAACAAAACCACTATCCTTCAGAAGCTGATGATTCAGTGGCAGAATGACCCTCCTGTTTCTCATAAAGAAAAGACAGAATTCCTTTCTTTCAGATCTAAGATACACACACACACACACACACACACACACACACACACACACACACACACACCCTCTCTTTTCCTTTTCCTTTTCCTTTAAAAGTTGGCAAACAGCATCCTCCTAAGAGCAGCATTTAACCAGTGATACAGAGGTCTTCACATGGTACATTTTATGTCTCCCTGACTCACTTTCCCTTTGTACTTTCCTTGGACAATCAGTCATTAGTCCCTTTGCTGGTCAGCATCTTATTTGAGGTCACTTGTTTGAATCCATCCTTTTTACAGCAAAATAAATCATTTACTGTTGTTTGTAGGGAGCCGCTAAAATATCTTCATCAAAGAGTTTTAAACCAGTCTGTATTATATTGGGCTTAATTAACTTGGAATAACTCTACTCTTAGTTGCCTGTTATATCTGGCTATAAATACGAGTTTGCATCAAAAGTTTGCATCAAAAAAATTTACATACTCCTGTTTTTTTTGCTTGTCAAAAAATAATTCAGTAATACAAACTGGCATTTATATAGTGTTTTAAGATTGGCAAAGCACTGGGGGGCGGAGCCAAGATGGCGGCATAGAAGCAGCAAGGTCCCGCAGCTCCCACACCACTACCCTAAACACCCATAAAACATGAGCCCAGACAAAGTCTAGGAAAGTCTAGGAGTCTCAGACTCACAAAAATACAGAGAACACACCTCTCTCTGAAGGCAGCTCGGCAGCAGGGACTCAATGCAGGCAGCAGGGACTCAATGCAGCCGCTGGAGCGGAGCCTGGAACAGCCTGAAGCTGAGACCGTGGCCAGGCCTGGGACAGTGGGAAGGAGCTGGACTGAGCTGAGCCAAGCCCTGCAGCCAGCCTGCAGAGTTTCTACAGCCTCCAGCACCTTCACATCTGCCAAGGTGTGAGGAATGGGACAGGAGAGGGGCAGCTCGCACTGCAGAGGAGCAGAGACCCAGCCAGCCCAAAACCGCAGCTGGGGCCAGCCTAGGGAGGAGCAGCGGAGCCTCCCAAGCAGCATGTGAGTCTACTTCAAAGAAAATCTAAAGCACCTGCCTGAGGGGAGCTTCAAATCCTCAGAGACTGGTTAGTGAAAGTGAAACTTTGAAAATTAATTTGGGGGTGATAAAGCAGTTCAGCCATTCTGCTCCCAGGGCAAAGAAGCAGTGGGGGAAGGGAACTGCTGGGTCCACCGGAGGCCCCCACCAGGCTGCTTCAGAGCCCCTGGCCTGCGGACTCCGCAGGGGTGCTGAATTGATTGATCAGGGCCAAGTGCTCTTGCATTGAGCGGCCTGGATCCGGATCATGGTCTTGGGAGGTGGTCCTGGGGTGCACTTTCAGCAAGCTAAAGCTGGGAGGACTTGCAACACCCCCCTAATAACTCCAGCAGTTGGGAAAACCCCAGCGATTTGGAACAGAGCTTTCTCCCTTGGAAGCAGAGTTTCACAGAGCTAAAAAAACCCAACCAATTAATTGACTGGCCAACATGAGAAAAAAGAAGCAAACTAAAAACAATAAAACTCTAGAATCCTTTTTTGGGGACAAAAAGGGTCAAAGCATGGAAAGGGAGGAAGAGAGCCCAGAACTCAGAACTCCCACACCAAATGCTTCCAAGACAATTGAAGAATGCCTAGAAGCTATACATCAACTGAAAAAGGACTTTG
>CM053594.1:95915399-95929753 GCA_028646575.1 Pseudocheirus occidentalis
TGCCACACAGGCGAGTAGGGGGCATGGGGATGAGAGGGGGGAGGATGGAGGGGAGGGCAGGGTCTGGGGGAGGGATGCTGGAAGCATACACTTCAGTAAAGGGACAGGGACAGGGTAGAGAACAGAACAAGGGTGGGGGAGGGATAGGAAGGAGAGACAGATGATCACTGTCACAATATGTCCACTATGAAGATGTTCTGTATAATCACACATCCACAGCCTGTATTGAATTGAGTGTCCTTCCAGTGGGGGTTGGTGACAAGGGAGAAATCGAAAGAATCTAGAATTTAAAGTTCTGTAATATCTGCAACTAGGAATTAAAATATACGGGGGCTGGGATAGGGAGACCCTCCCTGCTCTACCAGAAAACAGGAGAGCAGAGCAGGGGAGGGGCTTTACAGTGGGATCACTGTTTTAGGGTTGGGGCAGGGGAAAGACAGAGAGAAAATGTGTAATTCAAAAATGTAATGAAGATGAGTAATGTAAACAAGAAAACAAATAAAAATAAATTTAAAAAAAGATTGGCAAAGCACTTAATACTCAATACCTCTGAGTTTTTACAGATGGGAAAACTGAGGCTTGGAAGGATTGAGTGACTCCCCATTTCCATAGCTAGTGAGATTCAGAGGTGGGATTTGAAGCTAGATCTTTCTTACTTTAATTCTATCCATTATACAAGAGTTATCAACCTTGTAACTTGTGCCCCTGTGTCTGTAACCACTCCTGATTAGAGCAGAACCAGATTAAGATGTAATTGGGATATATTTATCAAAATAAATAAAATACAATAGAACACTGATAATATTAGTAAATTGTTTTTTAAGTCAGTAGGAAGCTGGCAGGGATCCTTATGGTTTCTATTTGAGTTTGACATACTGTATTGTACCACGTGCCTTCTTGAATCACTGGTGATTCTTAATTTTTGTGTGTGTTTGTGTCATGGTCCCCTTTGGCAGTTTCGTGAAGCCAGGCCCTTCTCAGAATAACATTTTTAAAAAAGCATTAAAAACCCATAGTGGGGTGACAAAGTGGCCCAGTAAATAGAGATCCGGCCCTGGAGTCAGGAGGATCTGAATTCAAATCCAGTCTCAGACACTTAACATTTACTAGCCATGTGACCCTGGGCAAGTCACTTACTCCCAATTGCCTTGCCTTCCCCTCTCCAAAAAGGAAAAACAAACAAACAAACAAAAAAACCCCCAAAAATAAAATAAAAAACAAACCCCATAGGATTTAGAAGGAAGCTAATTATTAATGAACTAATGATTAATAATAATTCTTAATATTTTAAAAAATACATGTTGATGAATTGTAGGTTAGAAATTCCTGTGGTTTAATAACTTGAAGGAAGACATATATATCTTTCTGATCCTGGCTTTAAAGTAGACTTACAGTCAGAAAGAAATGGGTTGAGATCCTGCTTCTGACAACTAAGAGTGGTGAGACCATAAGCCAGTGCTTTACCTTTTTTGAGTCTCAGTTTCCCCATCTGTTAAGTAAGGGAATTGGACTAGAATGGACTCTGAGGTCCCTTCTTACTCTTAATCTATGGTCCCTCCTATAACATCTGGGACAGTTGATTATAGGTCCCTGTTGTCTCTGATTTACAAAGTCATTAACTTAGAAATATTATTGCCTCTTCGAAGCAGTTGAGTGAGAGGGTGACTTTTTTCGGGTCTGTTGGGTTGTGGTGCAGTGGGGAAGGTAGGAAGGAGCCTTTCCTTGTTGTTGGTGGACACTGTGCTCTGGAATTGTTTTTGAGAATGTGGTTGGTTGCTAGTGGAGTGCTTTTAGGTGGCTGGTTTTTGCAGCTTTGCCATTGGACAAGCAACATTCTGTCCTTAGATCCTTGTTCAGAAGGAACTGGGCAAGTGAACCTAGAGGTGTGACTGTGGAATAACCAAACAACCGACTAGTAGCAGTAACTCGATGGATCAGATCAGTTATTTGTGGTTACTTTACACACGTCTTTAGCGGCAGTGGTCTTGAACTTAACAAATCCAGGGCTTGGGGGTGGCATCCTTTATGTTCTACTGATGTTAGTGTTTTTCTTTTAGTATGGGCTATGTACTTCAAGAAAACTTCTTCGTGAAGCTTCTCTGTGGATGGTCTAAATAGGTTTTTTCTAATATATGTATTTAATCAGTCTTTAGAGAAGCAAAATACTCAAGTATTGGAATAAGGAAGAACATATACTGTGCTATGTGTGTATTTATAGATATATGTATATATAGGGGCAGCTAGGTGGAGCAGTGGACTGAGTTCAAGTCCAACCTCAGATACTCAACTGCATGACCCTGGGCAAGTCAATTAAGACTATCTCAGTTTCTTCATTTGTAAAATGATTTGGAGACGGAAATGACAAACCACTCCGGTATCCTTGCCAAGAAAACCCCAGATAGGGTCATGAAAAGACAGAAACAATTGAAAAATGACTGAACAATAACACGGGATTGCTAAAATAGCCCCATATGGGGTCTTGAAGAGTCAGGCGTACTGAAAGATTCAGCAGCAACAAAGAGAAATAGAGAAGCTGAGAACATTTCGTGTTAGTTTTTTTACATTGCACCATGCATAGGATTAAATCATTTATAGGGAGTCTTTGTCCTGTGGGGTAGTTACTGGGTGTTCCACCAGAAATGGAAGAATTCTGTTCTACAGTGTGTTCATTTTATTTATGCATTAGGTAATTGATAAAAAAAAAAAAATGGAGTCAGGTTAGGAAAGGTTTATCTCCCTTTCAGCCCACCTTCCCTTTCTTATTTTTAATGTTTCCAACTGGTTGTTGTTGTTGTTGTTGTTTTTATCTGAACAGCACATTATCTTTCCCTTTACAGTAAAGTAGGTGAGCTGCAATTTTTATGATGAGCTTTAGTAATGGATATCAGTCTTAAAAAGTGAAGCTGATTCATGGGAGCAGCTTCTTGGACCTTTACCCATTTATACCTGGTATACTTCTGTGGACAAACATCCCTTTTCTTTTTGTGATTAGTGGCAGGAAGAGCCAGACTTGGATGAAAGATGGATAGCCTCTATTTCTTAAGCCTTCTGTTTGAACCAGTGATTCAGAGACTTCCCCTCCCCGCATAGCTCTTCAAAAAAAGAAGACTGTCCAGGACCAAAAGAAGCCCAGAGCAGGGTTTCTCATTGTATTTCATGTGATTTCTTGAGCTCAAAAATCTTACATATATATTTTTCTCTCCCAGTAATCAGTCATTGCATTGGTATGATTATTTATTCATTTGATGGCAGATCATCATCATTATTATGACTGACACCCATCAATTTTAGAACATTTTATATAGGGTGTCCTAAAAGTCTTAGTGCAGTTTACAGCTGCTAAAGCCTAAAATTTCACTAATGTACCCTGTGTAAAGTGCTTTACGCTTATACTCTCATCAGTCTCAGTAGACAGACTCCGTGAGTTAATGTGACTTTTAAAAAAATTGCTAGAGGCCCAACTTTTGCTGCTACCTCCCTCCCAGCTTATTCAGGCTCATCCTCAGATGACAATCTGTTCCTGTGTTTAACGTTTATCCTCTAACTCTTTTCAGATTTCAGCCCTTCTAGAGCTAAAAACCTAGGGTGCACAGCTCTAATGATGTATGTTGAAGTCCTTCTATACCTTCTCATCTCCTGTCACGTCTTTCCATAAATCCTCTAAAGAGAATCCTTTTATGAGGAGTGTGCACTCTCTCTCTCTTAACTCCCTTTCTTTCTCTCTCCTTCCTCTTTTCTTCTTCCTCCTCCTCCTCTTCCTTCTCCTCCTCCTCTTCCTCCTCCTTCTTTTCTCTGTCTCTCTCTGTCTCTCTCTCCCTCTCCCCTCCCTCCCTCCCTCTTTCTTTCTGTCTCTCTCTGTTTCTCTCTCTGTCTCTCTGTCTGTCTGTCTCTGTCTCTCTCTGTTTCTCTCTCTCTCTCTTTCTCTCCACATTTATCCCATTCTTGTTATGCAGCTACCCTGTCTCCTCTTTCAGTCCTACCTGTAAGTAACATGTCATACCTGTTAACTTTGACAATGTTAGCAACCTTTTTACATCCACCAGTAGCCCTTTGACTTATTGGAAATTTTGATTGTGTGTAGCTAGCCGATGATTAACAACCATATAGCATTACTAGGAGGTTGTCAGTGTTAGAATTAGGTTTTTGCAGAAGCAGGCCATTTATGATTTTTAAAAGCCGTGAATAATTGTCTAAATATATTCTAGTCCTATATTCACCCCCCCCACCCCTTTGATTTTAATATCAGTTCACTGTCAATTTTAACACTGGCCCAAGATTACATATTGATGGATGAATTTGATTGGGTAATAAATGTTTTTCATCCACTTTTCTTTTTGTGCGAATAGTTAGATCAGTCTCTTTTGAGTTGCTGTGTTTTTCTTAGGCTTTGGACTGTTCTTGAGGTTAGTGTAATTAGTACAGTGTTATTTATAAGAAGGAATATTTGAGGAAACTTTGTCATTGATAGAAATTCCTTTTGTTAGTACCCTACTGTCGACACCTTCCATAACATTGGTGAACCCTTTATTTAAGTAAAGTTCGGACCTTAGCTTAAAAAAAATTATTATCTTTCCCTAGGAATATCAGTCTGCTCCTCCTTTGGGTTATGAATTGTTTCTTCCCCACCCCTCCCTACAGTCTGCTCCAACACCCAAAATCTGGCTGCTAATATGGCATGGTATTTCTTTCCTGAAAGTTATCTTGAGGAAAGCCGGATAACTCTATGTCACTTTCTACAGTTAAACTACACAGACCTCCTGAGTGTGTTCTGTTTATGGGTTTCTCTTGAGACTCTGCCTTTCTCCATTCTACGTCCTGCTGGAAGGAGTGTATGCATGGGTTATCTCTTGTTGTGCTTCAGCTACATTACAGTCTTCATCACAAGCTGTGTGGTATTCCTAGGTGTAAGCAGTTCCTGCATGTTGGAGGTAATAGGGACTGTCCTCACTAGACCTAGCTAGCTTTAATTGTCTGAAGAATGCAGAAGAGGGGGTCATGTTGCCATTACTCTATTTTCTCCTCTGTGGGCCTCCTTCCAGTAGTCTAGGCAAGTGCAAAAGCACACTATGCATAGATACTCAAGAAATGGTGCTCTCCATTGTTGGGGTGGGCCATTCTCTTTGCTCCAGGCTCTTGGGTACCCTTTTTTGGAGTATGCTAGACTTGGATTTAGGAAGTTCCAATCCATCCTCAGACATGATCCCGCTTGAGTCCCTTAACCTCTGCCTCAGTTTTCTGAACTGTACAATGGGAATAAATAATTGTACTTACCTCCCCAGGGGTTGTTGTGAGGATAGAATGAGAATGCATTTAGCACTATGCCTGGTACACGGTAAAGTGCTTGTTTTCTTCCTTTATTCTTTTCATGTCCTAGTGCACATTTCATATTCCACATTTTTAGGAATGATTAGGAAAAATAAAAATCGTTTACTTTTTTCAGAAGTGTGACTTTTGTAAAGTTACTTACTATTTTACACAAAATGTGATTGGGATCATAGAATTTGGGGCTTATTTTAGGGGTGATCTAGTCCAGCCCCCATTTTTTATAAACAGGTATTCCAGTGGGTAGGAATCAGGAAGACTTGAGTTCAAATCCTGCCTCAGAAGCAGACCAGCTGTGTGGCCTTGGACAAGTTACTTAGCTTAGTTTCATTTGCTTTATTTGTGGAATGGGTGTAATAATAGCATCTAACTTACTGTGGGTAGCTAATGAGATTGTACTTGTAAGATTTGCAAAAACTTTCAGAATGTTGCTTAAATGCTTATTCTTATTAGACTAGGAAACTTCAGGCTCAGCCATTAAGTGACTCGCCCAAGGTCACACGGATAGTAAGAGGTAGAAGACAAGTTCTCCAGGTCCCAATCCTGGGCTGTTTTCTGTGCTGTTATGTTCTCATTTACAGGAAAATGTGATTTGTTAGGGTAGTGTTCTTTTGGGGGACAATTTATTTTGGATGGAAAATTGCATATGTAGCAAGATTAGAATTTTCCTGGGGCGTGCGTGTGTGCGTGTGTGTGTGTGCGTGTGTGTGTGTGTGTGTGTGTGTTGTGGGCTATCTTTTCCTCACCTGAACTCCTATTGCAATTACTCTCCTTATTGCTAATTTGTTATTCATTTACTGCCATTTATTTGTTCCTCTTTTAATGTGTGGGAGGTGCTTGACCTCTAAAGTAATGATACTGAAACTAGTTCAGCCTTCTCTCCATTAGTTAGTGATATTTGTTGTATACATCATTCCATTTGATCCTTATAACTATCCTGTTTGGTAGGTGGTGTTATTATTTCCATTTTATAGGTGAGAAGACTGAGGCTGAGAATTTAAGTGACTTTTTCCAGAGACACCCAGCTAGTGAGTGGCTGAGTCAAGAAGTTAAACCTTGTATATTTCTTGATTTTCTGATTGGATTTTTGATTCCTTGGAGAGCATAGATCGTGTCTCCACTGTTTTTCATCTCCTTCCGCCACCCCTGTGGTTCATAACTGGGTGCTCCTATAGCAGTCACGCTGAGTGATTTGCTGCCTAAGAAAACAAATTTGGAGCTCCTGGATTGTAGAAAGGTGTATGTTTTAGATAACAAAAGGATACCAGGGAAGCGGCTCTTGTTTCAATTCTATATTATTACAGACGTTCATTTGCGGATCTACCACAGCAGAGAATCCCCTGATGTATGGATAGTCAGCATTGATGGGTTACTATGTGGTCTTGTCTGCCCCATAGAACGTAAGCTCTGTGCGGGTAGGGATTGCCTTTTATTGGATTCTCAGCACTTAACCCTAGCGCCTAGTAAGCATTTAAACACTTATTGATTGATTGATTGACCAATAGCCAAGGACCACTTTGAGCAAAATCAAGTGTTTTCAGTCACACTTGCCTGGAACAAGAGCTGCCTTTCCTGTACTCTCTCAGCCTAGTCTAGAGTGATTTGTTGAAAATGATGGTTTGAAAAAAAAATAGGGAACTGGTTGTTCTCATTTAAATTTCATTGAGCAATTATGGTTTAAAAATTTGTTGGATGGAAAGGAGAAATGGAATAATATAAAGAGCGCCGGATTTGGAGTTAGAGGTTGTTCTTCATTCATTTCAGATTCTTTGTGACCCCGTTTGGGGTTGAGACAAAGATACTGCAGTGGTTTGCCATTTCCTTCTCCAGCTCATTTTGCAGATAAGGAAACTGAGGCAAACAGGGTTAAGGGACTTGTCCAAAGTCACACAGCTAGTGAGTGTCTGAGGCCGTATTTGAACACGGGTCTTCCTGACTCCAGGCCCAGAGTTCTATCCACAGTGCTACTAGCTTCTCTGTGAGTTGCAGAGCCTGGGTTTGAATCCTACCCCATCTCTTCACTGCCTCTTGTGACCTTAGACAAATCACTTACCCTTTCTGGATCTCCTCTATGAAATAGGAAAGGACTGAATCAGGTGATCTTGAACGTCTTTTTCTAGCTTTAAATTCTGGGATGATCTGGAGTGGTTTTGTGTATCTGTAGATGAGGCCTAAGGTTCATCTGAGACCTTGTGTGACCTATGCAGGTCCCTTACCCTCTTTGGTATTCTTTGGTGCAGTGGAGAGAGTAGTGGACCTGGAGTCAGGAAGACCTGAGTTCAAATGTGACCTCTGACATTTGCTGGCTGTGTCACCCTGGGCAAGTCACTTAATCCTGTTGGTCTCAGTTTCCTCATTTATTAATGATGTGGAAAAGGACATGGAAAACCATTCCAATATCTCTACCAAGAACACCCCAAATGGGGTCATGAAAAGTCAGACACAACTGAAATGACTAAATAAACCCATCTCTTCACTCTGATGACGAAGCCATGATTTGTTAAAACAGGGACGGAGAAGGAAAGGCACTAGAATTGTTGCTGCTTTTTTTCTTAGTCTTTTTAAGCGTTGAGGAGGGAGGAGATTGATTGAGTTGGACATGATCTCTTGCGATTTTGGCTTGTAGGCTAACTTCAGGCTAGCTGAAATTAATACAAGAGCTTAGAAAAAGTATGAGAATTATTATAGAAGTAAAGGGGAGTTAATAAATAATGGACCGACTGGACCCTTTACTTCCTTAGTGGACCTGTGATTTGTCTGGCATAGGGAATGATGAAAACTCTATGAATGCAGATCAGTAAATTATCATCTTAGGGAGTTATCAGTGCACTTAGGTTAGGTGATTTGCCTAGGGTCACAGGTATGTCTCAGGAGCAAGACTTGAACCCAATTCTTTTTTTCTGCTTTTTGGAGGGGGGGAAGGCAGGGCAAATGAGGTTAAGTGACTTGCCCAAGGTCACACGTCTGGCGAGTGTTAATTGTTTGAGACGTGTGTTGAACTCAGGTCCTCCTGACTTCAGGGTCGGTGCTCTATTCACTGTACCACCTAGCCACCTCCTACCACTTAGCTACTGCTTAAACCCAATTCTTTGGGTCTTAACCAAGTTCCCTAGAGCATTAAGAGGTCAGAGGTGGGGTACTTTCAGCCTCAAGCCACATGTGACCTCAAGTCCTACTGTTGCCCACTCCTGGTAAGCAATTCTCCACTCATGCAACCCAGCTTGGGTCTTGAACCTATATCTTCTCTACTCAGAGAGCTCTCTCTCCACAGTGTCATGCACCCTTTAAGAAAATGAAAATAGTTATTTTAAAAACATAGTTTCAAAAATTGAATTTAGAAGCAGATTAAAAAAAATAAATTTACTGCTTTGCATGTGTATACCTATCCCTTGGGCATCCCATCTCTGGTGAACTAGGACACCGCTGTAGGAAGAGGGAAATGGGATAGGTGTCTGTGCGAGGCTGTGGTTTGTGGTCGGCTAATGAGGCCAGCTGCTTTCTTGAACTGTATAGTGATTTGCTGAAAATGATGGTTTGGAAAAAAAAAATCAGCTTCCCTCCATTAATGAGAAGGAAGGGTCTAGAGGTCAAACATTGTGCCTTTCTACTTCCCATTTGTGATTTTTATAAGCCAGAAAGCCACTTCATTAAGTAGCATTTTAGCCTCAGCAGTACTTAACTTTTTTCCTCCCTTCATTGTGCTTTCCCAACGTTTTTGAAACCCAGCCACCATTGCAAACCATGGAATCACTAACGTGGCCTTAGTGCAAGTGTTATTTTCTTCCTTTATACTTTAGTGGTTTACTTTTATTTTATTTTTTAAAAGGAAAACATTAAGCTTGTCCCAGTCACTGTTGTATGTAGTCAGCCCAAACTAGAGGAACAATTAAACCTCCTCACCCTCAGTCATAATTCATGCGGATCCTCAGGGCCTGGGACCAAAAAGAGTTCATCAGCATTTTCACAGAAAGACCTAATTTTTAATGGTTTTAAACTGGATATGCCTTTTGACGGCATTTTTTGCAACTTCAGGTTGAACTAATCAAAAGATTTAACTTTGGGTAAAAAGAAATCAGCAAAGAAAACATTTGGATGTATACAACCGGTTATGACCCCTCATACTTTAGGCTAAGCAAAGGATGTCTGATTCTGAGCAGCGTGAAGCCATATGTCTCAAATGAACATTTTTGTCACTTCCCACTAAAATTCAGTGGTTTCCCCTGCCCCAAACCAATCACCGTTTTCTCTTCTTTTTTCCTCTCCATTTGGGTGTTTGGCTAGAAGTTCAAAGAGCCTGATTTGTTATCTTTCTCAAGGTCTCCCTTGTCTGTACAGTGATTTCATCATACAGGGAATTCTTTGACCCCTAATGCCCTTCTCCTTCTGAATTCACACATGGGAGGCAGTGTGCTACTTTGGAAAAAAAAAAATGTTCGGTTTAGGTTCTACTTTTTAGGAAATCAGGAAACCTTTTTGTTGTTGTTTTTGAACTGTTTCTGTTGTGTCTGATGCTTTGTGACCCTGTTTGGGGTTTTCTTGGAGAATATACCGGAGTGGTTTGCCATTTCCTTCTCCAGCTCATTTTACAAATGAGGAAACCAAGGCAAATAAGAGTTGCCCAGGAGATCTTAGCTGACCTGAGGTTCCAGCTCTGCAGAAGACCTTAACTCAAATCCTGTCACTGCTGCTCTGTCATCTAAGGCAAGTTGTTTAGCCTCTCTGGGCTTCAGCTTCTTTATCTATACAATGACACAGGGTTGGATTAGATAGGTCCCTTCCGACTGTTTCCTTGAAAAGATATGTTCAAGGTCAAGATGTCAGATGAGTTCTAGCTGTGTGACTACATACTCAGGTGAGGGTAAAGGAGGCAAGAGGCCAAGCTAGTGGATAGAGCACTGGGCCTGGAATCAGGAAGACTCATTTTCCTGAATTCAGATCTGACCTCTGACTCTAACTGTGTGACCCTGGGCAAGTCACAGCCCCGTTGGCATCAGTTTCCTCATCTGTAAAATGAACTGGAGAAGGAAATGGCAAACTGCTCTGGTATATTTGCCAAGAGATGTCACAGAGAGTCACAGATGTCTGAAATGACTGACCAACCAAAAGGAGGTAATAAGGGTCCTGTTGTGGCAGCTGAGGATGTGGGAAGACTGCCGGGAAGTCTGGTGGTCTTCTTTGTCGTGGTGGATATTTTAGTGTTACTGTAAGGGCCCCCAGGGAAGGAAAGATAGAGGTTTCTATTATAATGGACTCCTGCCCTAGGATTTGTTTTTGTGGCCTACCTTGGGATGGTGAGGTTCGGAGTCTTGGGCAGCTGCTACTGTTTGTTTGCATGGGCTGGTCATTTGTAAATTAAGTGTCTGAAGAATAGGGAACTGGTTGTACTCATTTAACTTTCATTGAACTATTATGGTTCAAAAGTCTGGCACCAGTATGATAAACCTCAGGGAGCAGAGAGCCTCCAGGCTGCCCAAGGAGGGGTGAAGTGACCCAGGTCAGAAAAAAAAAAAAGCAGATTAAAAAGCCATGTTCATCAGAATTGGAATCAGCCTTGGACACGGATTCTGTGAATTTCCCATGTAGGTGAGATAGGGAGACTTGGGCCCCAGAACAAACAAATAAATGAATGAATGAATAAATGGATGGAAAAAAATGAAATCCTGTCATCTTTGTTATAATGTTACTGATGACACTTTATGCTTAAATGGCACTTTGTGATTATGCTGAAACATCTATGTTTTACAGCCAGTACCTGAGTCTGCATCATCTCATTGGAGCTTATGAGATGCTCCACATCATTACCAGCAAAAGACTTGGGTCACATTGCTCATGTACAGAAATGATTTTTATCTACCATTTATGCCGACAGGAAGCCAAGTACCTTTAAAAATCACATTTAGGTAGCAGTTTACGTTTACAAGATTCCTTCTTCGTAACAGTTCTGTGAAATAGGTTATACACAAATTTCCTAGGTTTTATAAATAAGAAAATAGAGGCCCAGATAGGCAAATATCAGAGGCTGAACACTACTTACCCTCATCATGCCTAGGAGAGTGGTAGGCTAGTAGCTGAATGAATAAATCTAGTTCCATTCTGAAATTGGGAAATATGTGGTTTTTATGAATGGGTTCACAAACTGTTGAAAGACCATGATGCACAAGGCAGAGGTTTAGATAGGTATTTCTATTGACCATAAAACATGCTGAGAGAGGCAGTGTTGCTTAGTGGAAAGAACCCTGGAATTGGAATCACGAGTGTTCTTTCTGTCTCTGTCTCTGTCTCTGTCTCTGTCTCTCTCACACACACACACACACACACACACACACACACACACAAAATCAGTTAGGCTTAGGTTTTCTGGGCCTTAATTACGTCATTTATAAATGAAGGGATTTGGACTTGATGATTTCCAATATTCCTTTCAGCTCTAAGCCTATGAAATGACTATCAGGAAGGTAGGGACGTCTGGTTGCAGTCTGAAGCTCTGTATGAGATTATAAGGTGGGTCATACATTTTGTTTGCTTGACTCTCTGAGGTTGACCTTTTTTGAAGAGGACCGTGGCATCAGGGAAATGATGTGACTTGCTGTTGGCTTTGATTTGAGCAAGGGAGGGCTGTGCAAGGTCACCAGCCTCACTTTCTGAGGTGAGGTCACTATTATCTCCTTTTGCCTCAGCTTTCTCTTCTGTAAAACAAGGGGATTAAATTAGATGCCTTCTGAGGTCCCTTTGATCTCAAATCTGTGATCTTATTATCCTTTGAATAAATAATTGGTTTACAATTTTTAAAAAAATTTTAACACAGTGGGGAAAAGATGGTTGAGAGGGAAATATATAGAGTGTATAGAGCTCTCATTTAAGCTTTTAAAACAGGTTTATCTTCACTTAACAAAAACGTGGAAGATTTCTGAAGAGATCATGTAAACACTTTTTGTTTTTAAGAGAAGCCTGGATGTAGAATTTCTATTAATTAGGGGAAATGTTTGCAAAATTTGGATTATTCAATATAAAGTTTTCTCTTCATATTTGAGGTTACGGTCACTAAAAACTTGGTCATAAAATGACTGCTGGTACTAGTCTGGTTTAGGGTTAAGGAACTAGTGAGGGTTTTTTCTAGATGTTGATTTTCTGTCAGTTTTCTGTGATAGTTTCAGCCTTCCAATCTTCATGTGACTTCAGGAGGCATTTTGTTTTCAGAATACATTTTTATCTTTCTCTAAATGGGCTGTGTAAGCTTCAAGTAGCAGACGTAAGATCATGTGTGCAGTTTGATGCTAGCTTAGGAATTTAAGATTTGAAAAAGCAGCTGTATTATTTCCTTAAGCTGATTTAGACGCTGCAGTGTCTTGGGTATAAATTCTGGCATAAACGCTGCACTTCTGCATAGACTAGTTTCCTAGTGTCCTATTATAATAGAATACTCAATATGCACATACTCCACATGTTCCTAATGTATAGATGGCGAACTCATTATTTTGAATGGTGGCCTCTTAGGTGTAAATCACACATTCTTCAGCTATGCTGCGGGGATGATTTATCGCTGATTTTCAGATCATAGCTAATATTCATACAATGCTTCAAGCTTTCCAAAGCATATTTCATATATTATCTTATTTAATCAACACAATGACCCTTAAAGGTAATAATAATAATAATAATAATAATATTTAATAGCTAGAATTTATAAAGCACTTTAAGGTTTGCAATGCACTTTATAAACGTTCTCATTTGACCCTCACCATAACCCTGGGAGGCAGGTGCTGTTAATTATCTTTATTTTACAGAAGAGGAAATTGACACTGAGGGAGTTTAAGTAACTTGCCCAGCTTCACACAGCTAGTAAATGCCTGAGACAGGATTTGAACTCAGGTCCTTCTGATTCCAGACCCTGAGTAGGTGGGTGTTATCTCCATTTTACATATGAGTAGACTGAGGCAGAGAGATTTTAAGGGACATCCCTGGGTTCATCCAGCTAGTAGGTAGGTATCTGAGGAGGGATCGATTGGAACCCAGATCATATAAATTTTTGCTTGGAATCGTAGGATCACATATTGAGATATATGATAAGGACCCTAAAGATAGACGAATGAAAAAAATAGTCATTAAGTTCTTACAAAGTATCAGGTAGTGTGTTAGGCACTGGAGATATAAAGGCTAATATAGAATCTGTTCCTGTCCTTAAGAAGCTTCCATAGTAACTGGGAAAGACAGGAGAGTCATGGAAAAGAAAGAGCATTTGGTTTGGAAAGTTATTAGGATGATGACTGACTTTTCAAACCAAAAAGGCCTGGAGTCAGGAAGACTCCTCTTCCTGAGTTCAAATATGACCTCAGACACTTACTAGCTGTGTGATCCTGGGCAAGTCACTTAACCTTGTTGGTCTCATTTTCCTCATCTGTTAAAAAAAAAAAATGAGCTGGAGAAGGAAATGGCAAACGCTTCCAGTATCTTTGCTAAGAAAGCCCAAAGTGGGGTCATGAAGAGTTGGACACAATTGGAACAACTGAACAACAAAAAGAAAGAAAGAAAGAGAGGAAGGAAGAAAGGAAGGAAAGAAAGAAAGAAGGAAGGAAGAAAAAAAGATGTAAAACCCAGTAGAGAGGAAAAGAAGGGAACAAGGATTTTTAAGTGTCTGCTATGTGCTAGGCACTTTGCAGATAATGTTCTCATTTGACCACAGGGGAGTAGGTTGACACACCCTTTGCTGTAGTAATGGTACTGTGGAGAAAAGGTCATTTAGTCCAACCCCCTCACTTTATATAGGAGGAAACTTTTGATTGTTAATTGACTTGTGCAACATAGAACAAGTGAAGTTTGAACTCTGGGCCTGTGACTCCAAAGTTGAATGCATTCCCTTTGGACCAGACCCTACCACCAAAGAGTAAGAAAAGGAAGCCCAGTCTGTGATGGAGTTAGGCCTCTTACTTCAGGTCTTCTTACTCCCAGTTCAGTATCCTTCGAACCAAACCAAATTGGATTTCCTTCCTTCCTTCCTTCCTTCCTTCCTTCCTTCCTTCCTTCCTTCCTTCCTT
>CM053594.1:95938635-95961293 GCA_028646575.1 Pseudocheirus occidentalis
AAAAAAAAAAAAAAAACAACAAAAACAAAAGTGATTACTATGAGTAGTAGTAGAATGTGGTTATGGACTGATGTTATCCTGGAGAGAGGTTTCTAATGGAGTACTCTGGGGGACTCTTTGACCCTCTATGAAAGCTAGGGTGGTGAGAGGATTGAAGACCTTGCTATACTAGAAAGAACTGGTCTATAATATGACTCTTGTCTTCTCTTTCCAATCCCTTCTTCCACTCTTTGATTCCTACCCACCCTAGTGAAATTGTTCTCTCTCAAAGATAGCAATGGTGAGTCCATCTGAGGCAATGAAAGAGGACATACTTACACACTACCTTTAGAGTTGGGACAGTACAGGGTTTAGATCCCAATTCTCCTAGTTACTAACTCTGTGATTATGGATGAATCACTTAGCTTCTGAGAATCTTAGTTTTTTTCAACTACAAAGTGAAGGGATTGGACCTCTAAGATTTCTTTGAGCTTTAAATATTTTGTTTGTACGTGGTTGTTTGTATTTTGTCTCCCTTATTAGATTACTTGCTAATCCTCTGAGAGTAGGGACTACCTTTTGCCTTTGTATTCATTGCTTAGCAGAGTGGCTGACACAGAGGAATCACTTATTAAATGTTTACTGACCGATTACCATCATCTCACAAGTATTCCTATCTTATTACAGGTGTGCTTTGCTTTATTCCTTAGTCTCACCTCTGGGACCTTCAGGCTTTCCGGTGTAACCATGCCTCTTTCTTCTCTGATGTCTTGGGCACTTAATAGAGCCTCCCTTGGCCTTTTCTAATTTATGGTTGAGAGAAGTGGATCCAGATGGGTAGGTAGAAAGTTTTAGTTTTAGCTTGTTTTGAAGTTTCTTGAAAGCATAATCCTGCATGGGGGTTGCAGTTCCTTTTTGTTAAAAGGACTTTTTCATTTTAAAAGTCTGATCTGGTGCTGAGAATGATTACCGTGATAACCTGGATTTCTCAGCCTGAATGCTAGTGAAGTGGAATTAAGACTGGATTTGAGAGGAAAGGACCTGACCCTTACAATCTCTGTGTCCTTGGACAAGTTACTAAACCTTTCTGGATCTCAGTTTTTCCTTATTTGTAAAATTAAAGAATTAGAATACTTTAAAAAAAATGAGAACAGATGCCAGTTATATAGTTTGCTTTAAAGGTTTATAAAGTACTTTAAATATATTACTGTATTTGAGTCCTAAAACAACCTTATGCTCTCAGGGGTGGGGAACTTGTGGCCTCAAGGTCACGTGTGACCCTCTAGGTCCTTCAGTACAAGCCTTGAACTGAATCCAAACTTCATAGAACAAATCTCCATATAATAAAAGAACAAATCTACATGTAAAACTTGGACTCAGTCAAAAGGCTGCACCCAAGGACCTAGGAGACCCAGGTTCCCCACCCCTGCCTACGTATTCCTGAATTTTAAAAGTGAGATCACTTAATTCCCAGAAGCTAAATAATGATTACTTGGCTAGTTTCGGTCTGAGATGAAGTTCAATCCCAGGTTTCTCCTGACTCTAAGTTGAGCACGTTTCTTTTGTTCCTTTTCAGTTAAAGGAGTAGTTTCAGTCTTCTGCAAACGAGTTCTCCGAAGGATATGAAACAGAATAATCACATGTGGTCCATATTCAGTCATGTAGTTTCCAGTCACTGAATAGTAATAGTAGAGCTACTAGCTGTCCACCTATATCTATACATATATATACATACATATATATATACACACACACTCCTACATACATACACATATTTCCATATTTTTCCCCATAGACACTATTCTGTGATAGTCCATGGAATACCAACTTTCTGCCTGTCACAGCTGTTATGGCAGTGAGATATGGAATACAATAGTCACTGAAGTATTGGAGAATGACTATCAAACAGAGGGCGAAGGAGAGGAGCATGATAGGTGTGAGCATGCTGCAGCGTGAGGAACTTCAGAGATGAAGTAAAAGCTGTTGTGAAGAATGGTAGAATGGGAAGGAGAGATAGCCTGGGCAGCCGACTGGAGCAAGGGATAACAGGTGGATAGCAGGAATGCTTCACTGCTCCAGTAGCAATATCAAGAGAAAGCAAGGGCGGCCTCCAGTTCATGGCAGAGTTACTAAGAATTGGACAAGAGTTGAAGGCATGGATAGACTGTGATTTACATCACAGGAAGAGACTTCCAGAAGTGATGGGATTTCCAAAGTGATGAAATCACAGATGTTTTTTTGAGTATTGTGTGTATCTATGTATGTATGTATGTGTGGGGGTGGGGTTGGGATTGTGAAGTTCTTTAATGTTCTCCGGCCACAAAACATTGGGAACCCTTGGACAAGGTGATCCCTAAAGTTTCATTTAACTCTAGATCCTATGGTCATGTGGCCTTAATTCAACCAATATGTTATTTAACCCAACGTATAATTTACCGAGCCCTTTTTATGTGCAAGGTGTCATGCTACAGTCTGAGGGCACAGTGACAAAAAGTGGAACCCCTCTGATTCTCTGAGAGCTTACATTCTAAGGACAGTCTGATGTCCTTAGAGTTACAAAACATATTTTATCCATTATTTTGTGCCTTCCATATCCTAAGCACTTAATGTTTATTGAACTGAATTAAATTTGATCCTCATAGTAACTGGTAGCTATGGGTAGTACAAGTCTCATTATCATTTATAGATGAGTATGAAAGGTCCAGACTGGGAGTTGGAATGTCCTGGCTTGATATGGTTCATGGGGTCATGAAGAATCAGACCCAACTGAACAACTGAATATCATGAAAGGTAGAGAGAAGGAATGAATGAAGAGCTGCCCTCAGAGTCAGGAAGACGCAGTTGAATTCCTGCCTTTCACATCTATGGACTCTAGTTCTCTTGAGTAAGTCACTTAACAAATGGACAGTGGGCATCAGAGGCAGGATTTCAACCTTGGTCTTCCTGACCTGAGACCAGGTCTCTATCTTCACTCTAGAAAGACAGTGAAGATTGGATGCTATTTGCATTGGTGGAGACAGTTTCCTCACTAGGAGTTCTTTATGTGGTTGAAAATCATGCAATTCCAATCTCCTTCCCTTTCCTATCCACAAATGAAGAAAATGAATCTTGCAGACAGAATAACCTGACACAGGTTTGAAATCAATAGTAGGAAATGAGTTTCCTGATTTCCAAATCTGGTGCTCTTTCCAGGATCCCAGACTGCCTGTGGATTTGCAAACTGAACTTATCTGAATGTGAAAGCTGATGGATTGTCCAAGATGTTGGGACTCCTGAATCCATGCTGGCCATACTGCAAATTAACCTGGCCTTCTAAACACAGCTCACAGAAGCCTCTTTCCTGTAACTCTTTCTCATCTTTGTAGGTAAAGAAAAGTGCAGAATTGTTAAGTAGTTAGCCTCAACTAACAGCTGTATTCATGATAAAGATTCTTCAGTCTAGCATCAGGACCTGTCCTTGCTTTAGCACTTATAAGCATGGGACATTGGTATAGTCATTGAACGTTTGTGAATCTCAGTTGTTCCATCTGCAAACCAAGAATTATGGTACTTACAGGGTTGTTCTGAACATCATGTGAAATAATGTATGTCAGGCAATGGAGAGACAGTGTGATATAATGAGGATATGGAGCTGGAACATCTGGGTTCAAATTCTGGCTCTGTTCCTTACCACCTATGTGCCTCAGTGTTCTCATCTGTATAATGAGGGCATCTGAGTAGATGCTTTCTAAGGTCCTTTTTCACATTAAATCTTTTATTTTTTGATGCAATTTCTAAACCTTAAAACACAATATAACTTTCATTTGTAATCAGATAGTTGGAAATAAAATGCAAATCCCCTGAATAGCTTAGTTTAAAAAAATGGTATTCACCACTCTTAAAAATTGACCTCAGAAATAGCTGAAGTGTATTCATAGAAAAATGCAGGAGGTAACCTATACCATTTTCTTTTTAGAAATCTAAAGTAGCTTATTATTTTAAAGTCATAATGTGGAGACAGGCTTGCTTAGGGAAATTTTTTTTTAAACAAAAGTTTGTAGAGTGTAAACAAGTCGGGGAGTTGAAAGGGAACAGCAAAAAAAAAGAAGATATGGGGAAGAATCATTGTTGATTTTTTTTCTTTAATCATGACAATGTTCGAGGGAATTTATTTAAATAAAAGTTATTCTTTCATCTTCAGAGTTTGGTAAAATAAACAAACGTGCTTAGGTTGCTGGCTGCTTCTCTGGCCATCTGATTTTTTTTTTTTTTGTTGGAAACTAATGGATCTCAGGGCACCAAAGGAATGTTCTGCAGCTTGGAACTGATTGCTGTGCTTTTTGAGAATTTTATGGATTTGACTGGAAAATGGTGATTTTTTTTTAATGTTAAGAGTCCTCTGCTCTTACCTGCACTTAAGTCATTTGGGTAGCAGTGCTGCAAATAGGGTGTCCCTTTCCTCCCCTCCTCTCTCTTTTCTTCTCCACTCCCCTCCCCTCCTCTCTTCTTTCTTTTCTTTTTTCCTTTCCTTTCCCCTATTTCTGATCCTTTTAATCTTTTCTTCTCCCCTGCTCTCTTCTCTAATCTCCTATAATCTCTTTTCTTCTCCTCTCTAACCTTTTCTCTCTTCTTTTTTCTTTTCTTTCTTTAACCTCCCAAAGCTTTGCACCCCCTTTTCTTTGTTGGAATTTGTTTTGCAATATTGCTGCCTGTAAACCCTTCTGCGTCAGAGACTGATGTGCCCATATGATTTATGGCAGTGATTGTCAGTAACTTTTGAAGCCCATCCAATTTCAACAGTCAGGCTCTCCTTCTTGTCACATAGCACATTTGATGAATTTTCATGATCAGTTGACATGCTTCATAATTGTCAAGACTTTGATTGAGATGGTATTTCTAAGAAATTGTGAAGAAGGAAAAAAAAAATATTGCCCTCCACCCCCACCTCATACCTGCCCAGGAGAAACTGCTTTGTATGACTTCCACTTTGTGAGCATTTTAACCAGACTGAGTGACTTCTTGCTGACCTTGTGCTTCTTTTTCCTCTCACTTTAAAACAGTCTTTAATTTGCGTTTAGTAGATTGTTTTGTTTTGAGGCATTTGGCTTTTTCCCCTTGGTTTAATTCAAAGGTTTTAGAAGACACATTTTTCCATGTTGATGTTTAAGAGAAAGAATCTGCAACCCTTTTCCTGCCCTAATCTTAGATTACCTGTGGAACAAAAATTTATGGGATATGTGGAAAGATATCAAGGTCAAATTAATAACTGAACAAGGAGTTAAGTCCCTACTGTGTGCCAGGGACATAGGGACTTGGGGGAAAAATCCTGCCCTCTGCAAGGTTGTATTTCTTTCTATTATCTTATTACTAGGTATGTATAGAACACTGATTCTCCCTCTCCCTCTCCCTCTCCCTCTCCCTCTCCCTCTCCCTCTCCCTCTTCTTCTCCCTCTCTTTGAAAAGCCCTGTAAGTTAATAAAGGCCAAAATTTCTTTGGAGAATCCTCTTTCCCCCTCTTTTCTGATACTGGTCTTTAGAGTTAAGTATGGGTGTCAGAAGTGACATCAATGACATCATCATGGGCACCTTTGACCAAGAAGAAGAGATGGGCAAGTGATATAATTTGAATTGTGATCTTAGGCAATTTACTTTAGCTTTATCCAGCATCAGTTTCCTCATCTGGAATGAGGAAGTTAAACTGGATGAACTTAATTTTTTTCCCCTAGTCCTTATTTTCCTTTTTGTGATTTCATTTGTCAGTTTGTGGACCATCTGCAGCTGGCATTCAGACTAGAAAAGGAAATAATTTAATAGAGTTTCCAGTTCTAGTTAAGGTTGAAGTGTCCCTATTCCTTTTGGATGATGTTATTAGTGCCCATTTTTCTTGATTTGAGGTTTGGAGGAATCAAGTATAGGATATGCTGTTTTCTTATATGACTCCAAATAGTGTTTGCAAGGCCACCTTGAAATTTTCAAGAAATCTGCTTGTGCATGATTTCCTGTAAATTAGCTTTCATGTTACCTTTCTTTAGCTCAAATAATCTAGAATGGACAGGTGTCATATGCTCAAGGATATTATGGAAATAATTCCTTGGGTTGGAAAGAAGAGAATTATTGGAGAAAAGAATTGAACCATTGAATTTTTTGGGTAAAAGTTTTAAAAAGTAAATTTAGGTATAGTCTGCATGGGACAGATATTTCTTGTCTTTCTATAGAGATGAAAATTGGGAATTGCATAAGTCAAGTATTTATGTATATTGCTCTTCCAAAAAGTATAGAGAACTAATTACAGGAAAAAGAAAGTTATAGCTTTATTGTTTTTACTCCATGCAGTACTGTTTCCTGGAATTTTTGGTTTCGTAACTAGTTATGGTTTTGTAATTCAACTCAAGCGTCACCTTTCTGTATGAAGCCTTTACTGATTTCCTCAGTTGTTAACACCCACATTCACATTTATCTTGTGAACATTTCATAGGTATATATTGTATATATTGTCTTTCTCCTTGGAATGGCAGCATCTGGAGTGCAGCAAATGCTTTGCTTTTGTGTCTTTCTCCTCAGCACAGTGCTTGGCCATAGTAGGTTTGTAAATGCTTGTTGAAGTTCAATTTCATTCATTCAGACTAGCAGAGGTTCTCAACCTTCCTAATGCTGCGACCCTTTAATACAACTCCTCATGCTGTGGTGAACCCCAACCATAAGATTATTTTTGTTGCTACTTCATAACTGTAATTTTGCTACTGTTGTGAATGTCTGATGTGCAGGATGTACTTTCATTGTTACAAATTGAACAATCCACAGGTTGAGAACCGCTGGACTTGACCCTAAGATCCCTGGGCCTGGCTATCTGCCCCCATGAACTTTTAGATTTTCCATTGCATTGAGACTTTATTACATGTGTTGCCTCCCCCTATTAGAGTGGCAATGCCTTGGGACTAGGTGTTGTTTCAGTTTTTCTATTTGCTCCCCCTGCATTTAGCACAGTGTTTTATACCACAATCACATAACCGTTTGTTTATTTCCTGCTTTTGGGAAGAAGCGTCCTGGATGTTAGAAGAGCCAGAGACTCCTGGTGTATTCCTTTCTAAATTCATAGTCTGTGGCTTTAAATAAGGGCATCATTTATCCCAGAATCAGGTCAAGTTTAATTTCGTCTCTGTCGTAGGAGGCAAAAGGAAGCCTTCCCAGAGGTGATTTTGTGGGCAGTGTTCTCTTGGTCAGCCAGTAGCACAACTGTAGTGTCCAAGAAACTTTTCAATTCATTGTGACAATAAAAAGCATTTTTTATTTGGTGTTGCCAATTCTAAAAGTCAGTCATCATTAAACACTGTCAAGAAAATTCTTGGCTGATAAAGAATATAAAGTTAACAATGCTTACTTTATGCATGCATGCCATCTTATATGCATATGGATTTCTGTCTTAAAAATAAGGATGATTTTCATCTGTTTTAAAAGTTTTTTTAAAAAATTTTTGAAATATACCTCCAGTATTATTTTCTAGGCAAGAATCTGAACAATAGTAAAACAGAGGGATAGTAAACAGAAACAGTGGAGATTTTCTTGGATATTTCATTTTTTGTTACAGATCTGTGATTTCATCTGTTTAGAGAACTCCTGGTATGAAAAGTACCTCCCCTGATGCAACTCAGCATCTTATTTATGATTTAGGATTTTTGAAAATTGAAACGACTTGCCCTTGGCCACATAATTAGCATGTGTCCCAGGCAGTGTTTAAACCCAGCACTTCCTTCCCTCACTCCATTGTGCCGTCTTCCTTGTTATACCTAGAACATTTAAATTGTTTCTTCTGTGAAAGAATTGCTTTCCAGGAATTAAAGTGACCTGGCTACAGAACCATTTATTTACTTTTTGACTGGGTTCATAATACCAAACAGAAGAGCCTCGTTTAAATCCTCTAATCCCCTGTCCCTCTTTCCCTTGATTCATTAGACTTCGGAAGTTCTCAAATGTCAGAATAGTCCTCGGGTGCCAAGATTTATGCTATGAATGTGCATGTGTTGAAAATAGCAGCTTACTTGACTCTGATTCCTTTTCCCTCTACTCTTTCCATCCTCACTTCCATCATAATTCACAAGGCATTTTTTTTTAAATATGTAGTGCAAAAACACTTACTTTGCTACTTTTTCATCTTACCTTGTTTGGTTGTAGCATCAAAATTGTTGAACAGCATAAAAGAACAAGCCATTTGAGGTTATTAGGTTATATCCTAGATTCCTAGATTTGGAGCTGAAAATATCCTCTGAAAACATCTGGACCAGGAGTGTTTTACCTGGGGGTCCATGAGCAAATTTCAGGGGATCTAGAACCTGAATGAAAAACAATTTACATCTTTATTCTCATCAGCCTCTAACTGAAATCTGGCGTTTCCTTTAATTATGAATGTAGGGAATAAGCCACCAGTGGCACTTGCAGGACCTGTGACTTCGTCACCAAGAGAAATCACAGATACTACAGTTGTTGAGGCTACTTTGATTTTTTTTTTATGCTCTGCTTGTCACTGCTTCAAAATTACTGTTGTAATTGGACCTGCCACTAGCTAGAGTGCACTTGATCAGAACCTTCCTGACTCTCTCTCTCTCTCTCTCTCTCTCTCTCTCTCTCTCTCTCTCTCTCTCTCTCTCTCTCTCTCTCTCTCTCTCTCTCTCTCCACACACACACACACGTTTTAGTCAAAATTATTATTATTTCTTACCAGGGGCTTTTAAGATTCGCACTCCTAACTCATCCCCTCTCCGCCTCCCCTCCTCCCCCCTTTCCCCCCTCCCCTCCTCCCCCCTTTCCCCACTCCCCTCCTCCCCCCTTTCCCCCTTCCCTTTCCCCCTTTCCCCTTCCCATATATACAGGTAATTGGTTTAGGGCCTTGGGTGTTGAAAGCAGGGGCACACCTGATTTCTTTTTTGAAATTTCAAAGCGCACCTGAAGGTGTCTTTTTGAGCTCTGGGGCCATGTACAGAATGTTAATATTTATAAGCACACTCCCTTCTCCTGCATCCTCTGCCCCATTCTCTTCCCCAACCCTCCTCCCAACAATCTTAAGTGAAGGGTAATTCATTTAATCCCAACCTGTCTGGATAAGTTAAGCCTATATGATGAAAATAAGTGTTGTACCAGAGCCTAAAGGGCAAAATCCTCTAAGCATCAAGTTCTGTTCCACTAAGAGAGAAATGGTGTTTTATATATAAAGATTCGTCATGGAATATGCCATATTCCTGGCTCTCAGCTTTCCAACTTCCCCTTCTTTTTTGTCATTCAAATTCTCTGAAATTCTGCCTTTGCCATAAAGCTTTCCAAGATGACAGAAAGGGGAATGATTTTTTCCCTTTCTGCAGCGCCCCCCCCTTCCTTTTCCCCGTTCCAGACTGTTTCTTTCTCCTACACCCTGGCCCCATGTTCTCATCTGCAATTTTTACAGATTGTGATACCAGATACATACCTCTTGTGTGTTAACTGCTTTTTTGTGTAATATGAATTGCGTTAAAGTTTATTTCTGTGACTGTACTTTCGCAATAATCCCCAGGGGCTGATTTGCTTGGAAATTTTAATAAGGAAAGTAATTTATTTCATTTTCAATAATCCCCCAGGTTTTTAAATTTTAAATAGAAAAACTCTAATGTAGAACCCGAATCTCCACTTACTTACTAAACTAGACTGAGGACATCTCAGATGCTAAAGGGGGACAGAATTGGAATGCTCTTCTCTGACCTTTTTCCTTCAGTTTTTGATACTGTTGATGCACAGGAAGAACTGGATATTTTTCTCCTTTCTGGCTTTCTGTGACACACTTCTTTCCTGGTACTCCTACCTGTCGAATGCTACTTTTCAGACTTCTTGGTTGGATCTTCATGTTAAGACTACTTAACAATAGGTTACTTCACTTAACCGAGTAGTACTCAACACTAGTAGAGTCTATGCAGGACAAAGATAAATATGACAGTTTCAAGAAGGGTCTTAGATAAATTTGAGGATGTTCAATCCATGGTGGCTTTTTAAATGGGAGTAAAAGCTATTTCAGCATTGTCTCTGACCATTGAGTCATCAGAGAAGGAAGCTGCTATGCTATGCAATCTTCACTCCAGTCCATCCTCCATTCAGCTGCCAGTGATTACTCCTAAGAGCACAAGATTGACCATATTGGCTCCGTACTCTGCAAGCAAGCTCCACTGGTTTTGTATTATGCTCAGTGTCAAGTCCTCCCAAGTTCTTCTTAACCTGGCTCTTTCCTACCATTAGAACCTTCTTTTACTCTACCCCCTTCTGTGTGCTCCATAATACAGCTATACTGTCTTAGTTGCTATAATTCATCATCAGCTATCATTTATTAAGTGTTCACAGTCTGCTCCAATTCACATATGACAATCTGTCTCTCTATCTCTGTGCCTTTTGTATGACTGCCCCCAATGCCTGAAATGCATTTCTTCTGCACCTCCTCTTCTTATATTCCTCAACTTCCTTTGAATCTCAGCTCAGATTTCTCTCAAGTCTTCCAAGGAGGCCTTTCCCAGTTCCCCTAAGCTACTGGTAGTATTCACCTTTCATCTACTCTATCTTATAAGTACCTATTTATTAGCTTGTCTTCTCTATGAGCATAAGTGCTCCATTAAGGCAAGGACTGCTTCTTCTTTTGTATCTCCAATACTTAGCACAGTGCCCCATGCTTAATACTTTTTGAATGCTTGAAAGTACCTTTTTTATGTCAGTTCTTTTATGATATATTCTCTCTCTCTCTCTCCTTTTCTCTCCTCTTCTCTCCTCTCTCTCCTCTTTCTGTCTCTCTCTTTGTCTCCCTTCCTTTCTCTATTCTGTCTCCTTCCCTCTCTCCTCTTCCTCCCCAATAGCTGTCTATGACTGTCTGTCATATATTCTTTCTCCCTAATATCTATCTTTCTATCTATCTGTCTGTCTCTACCTACATTCTCTTTCTCTTTCCCCCAATACTTATCTATTTAGCTGACTTTATACACTCTCTCCTTAATTTCTTTTCTTTCTTCCTCCCTTCCTTCCTCCCTTCCTCCCTCCTTCCCTTCCTCCCTCGTTCCCTTCCTCCTTCCTTCCCTTCTTCCCTCCTTCCCTTTCTTTCTTTCTTTCTTTTTCTTTCTTTCTTTCTCCCTCCCTTCCTCTCTCTCTCCCTCCCTTCCTCTCTTTGTTTCTTCTTCTCTTTCTTTCTTTCTTTCTTTCTTTCTTTCTTTCTTTCTTTCTTTCTTTCTTTCTTTCTTTCTTTCTTTTTCCTCCCTTCCTCCCTCTCTCCCTCCCATCCTTCTTTCTTTCTTTTTTTCATCTCTTTGTCTCTACCTACATTCTCTATCCTCTCTCTCTCTCTCTCTCTCTCTCTCTCTCTCTTTCCTATATAATCTGTATCTGTTTATATACACTTTCTCTCCCTGATTGTCTTTCAATGGAAATTGAAAATGCCCTGTAATTTTCTTGATGTATATCAGAAGCCTCTCAATGATTATTTGTTGTTGTTAAATGGTTTCAGATATGTCTGACTCTTCTTGGTCCCATTTAGGGTTTTCTTGGCAAAGATACTGAAGTGGTTTGCCATTTTCTTCTCCAGCTCATTTTGTAGGTGAGGAAACTCAGGCAAACAGGGTTAAGTGTCTTGCCCAAGGTCACACAGCTAGTAAATGTCTGAGGTCAAATATGAACTCAGGTCTTCCTGACTCCAAGCTTCATGCACTCTCCACTTTGCCATCTAGCTGCCCATCAAGGACAATAGCAGATATAAATAGTGAGGTAGGTGGATGACTGGCCTGCAGAGAAGTAATGTTTATGCTTTTTTATTTTATAGTGTGAATAGTTTGCCATCTAGACTTTTGCCAAGAAATTTTATTTAGAGTTAGTGACTACTAATAAACAAATTTCCCCTCCCCTTTATTTTTTAAAGTTAGTCTGTGGCTTTATGAGTAACATATAAAATATACTTTATGGTATAAAACATATAATAATTTATCACTAAAGTTAAAATGAGCTAAGACACAGAGATGTGTTTTAATCTTATTTGCCAGTAAGTCCCCAGTATTAATCTTTCAGTTACAGTCTTGAAAAAACTTCAGACTCTTAAATCTTCCCTTAATACCAAAGGGCGTAGTATAAGTACAGGGATTAGATCTGTGATGTCACTAGTATATGGAACTCCTGGTGAGAGAAATTCCTCTATCAATGCACATTCCTTTTCTGTAAGTTGTAGTTTTAGACTAAGCCAGTGGAGAGGTGAAAGATGTTCCATTTATATCTCCGTCCTTGGAGCATGAGGTGTCTGAGGAGAATTCCCTGCTTCTGGTATCATGATTATGTGTTGGAGGTTATGCCACTTTGTGAATATTTTTTTTCTTGTTATTTACCTTGTATTTTTATCTAATTAATAAATGTCACCTTCCTTGAAAAAAATAAGCACAAGAATAAGCATAAACAAAACTGAACTCACAGTCTTAGGGAGTTGTCTAAATACTGGACCTTGTTGTCCAAGGTCACATAGCTAGGATGTTTTAGAAGTGTGGGCCTGGAACCCAGGTGACTTCAAGGTTGGCCTTCCTTCTTCTGTGCCACTCCACCTCTCTCCAAGAGGCATATGTTGTGTTTTAAACAAAGAATACGGTTTCTAAGCAAAGATTAGGGGTGTGTGTGTGTGTGTGTGTGTGTGCGCGCGCGTGCGTAATGCTATGTAGCTGAATGTTTGACAGAGTCTCATATTTGCCCCTTTGATCAGATAATGGAGTCAGACATTGTTTTATGGAGGGTTATAATAGAGTTTGATAGTGAGATTTACGTAATACAATTAAAAAGAATTCCTACTCTATTTGATGTCTTTTAAAATACTTTTGCCTTAAAGTAGAGATATACGTCAATAAATAAATCTAGAATTGAAGTGCAGCCAAGAAATTAAATGGAAAGAGAAGGAGGGAGGAAGAGAGAGAGAGAGAGAGAGAGAGAGAGAGAGAGAGAGAGAGAGAGAGAGACAACAAGAATACAGAATACATGAATAGTAAGTCATCTCAGTCTTCTTAGAAGTCAGGATGGAGTGTAGACAGACTCTTTGGCAATATGGTGAACTCACAACTATCTGTAGTAATGGGAACAGGGAGAATGTGGATTTAAGCCAATTCCTTGATAATATAAAATAGATTTTGCCAGACTCCTTCCCCACCAAACCCTTTTATATTCATCACAGAGGTGGAAGGAACCAGTCTGGTCCAATATATACCTGAATAACCATCCCATATTTTCTGACAAACCTTTTCTTGAAGACCCCTCATGAGGGGAAATATACTACTTCTGAAGGAAGTCCTGTTTTCAATTTCTGCCTGCTCTGCTTGTTAGGAAGTTTCTCTTTTCTTCAAGTCTAAGTTGACCTCATTTTAACCTCAGTTGTTATTCCTAGTCTTGTGCACGAGCAACACGTGCACAAGCAGCTTTCCAGAAGAATGCTACTGTGAACAGCTTTTAAGGTTCTGATTACACAGGATAGTGAACACTCTATTTATTCCACCACAGATCAAAGCAAACATTCACAGAAAATCAAGGTACATCATTCACAATACTACAACTTGTCATAGAAAATCACAATGTATTATTCACAACAGCTTATCATTAAAATGACCACATAGTTTCCGCCATAGTGCCATAGTGGCCACAACCTTGAACAAAGAACAATTGTTTAATAACTCAATCATTCAATCATCCTTCAGGGGGCTTGCCTCCTTACTCAGTCATTCAGTCATTCCAGAGTCCAATAGTCAGTCTTCCACTCATGGGGCACACTAAGTTAACTCAGTCATTCACTCTTCAGTCATCAGAAAATACACAGACCCTCCACCCCTAGGTCACTAGTCAATTTACAATTCCTCAGTCAGTATACATTATCCAAGGGAAGTCTTCTTTTGGCTTGACTCGGGGTGGTCTCTCAGATTCCCTGGATACTCTTCCATGGTCTCAGCTCCTACCTGAATCCACCAAACCGTCACCTGGATTCAGGGACAGACAGCTCCCAGCTCCTTGTCCAGTTCTCTGGGCAGTTCCTGCTCCATATTGAAGTTCACAGTGTCCGGTCCATGTCAAATCCTTCACAATTTCTGTTCCCAGGAATTCAAGGCTCAACCAAGCCACAAACAGACAAAGTCTTAGCATCCAGGTCATGCTTCCTCAGCCTTCTGCAGCTTGTTAAAGAAATCAGAATCATCTTATCCATCGAGGGGTGGGAGAGAGGTAGGGAGGTTGGGGGGGGGGACATGGCTCCTATCCTTCTCTTCAACTTCCTCCCAGTAGCTGCTTCTGCCTCCACAGTGCCCCAAGAAATTATGACCCTCACTGGGACTTTTCCTTATATTCACACAGCATTAGCTTCCTGTTTCAACCAATCCCTTCCTGTTACATCAGTAACAGGAGACTCATACCTTCTGTTTCCCCCATCAGAGGCTTGATCAATTACAAGGTACTAAGTACCTGCTTATTGTAATGCCAAGCAAAGGCAACTTCCAAGGTTTGGATTACCAGCATAGTAAACCCCATTTATTCAGCAAAACATTCACAGAACAGAGAAAGTCAAAATACAGTGTAACTCATTCATTGAGCAAGTAAGTTCTCAGTTCAGTTGCAAAGTACCAAGGTCCAGGTATCCCACCCCTGGATCAGTAGTCAAAGTAGCCCACTCCTGGGCAGTACATTCATTTAGTTTCTTCTCAAATGAAGAATAGTTTCTAATCATAAACAAAGTACATTCATTTAGTCAATTACAGAGCACAAAAACGCCAAAGGTTTCCCACCCCTGGACACTATTGAATTACAATATCATCCATTAACACCAAGCACTTTCTCAAAAGGGGCAGGAGAGCACAAAAGGCCATCCACTCTTAAGGTATAACAAGTTTTAAGATATCTCAGCATTGAAAACCCAAGGAAAGGCTCTTCTTTCATCTTGACTGGAGGCAAGCCCTCAGCAATCTCAGTTCCTGGGGAGACAAGGCTCAATACAGACATAGCCAGTGTCCTCATCAAGTCACTCTCTGCCTCCTGAACCCCTGAAAACATCAGCAAGGCCCTCTTCCAGGATTTCTGTAAACATACGACTAGAAAATCCTTCAGAGCTTCTGAACCAACAGCAAGGTTCCAGGACCTCTACAACAGCAGCACTGCCCTCCCTTCACCAGCAGTGAATCTGGCAAAACAACATCAAAACAGACAGACAAAATACTGACATCACAGCCTGCCTCATCAGTTCTTGGCAGCTCCGGGTGGCAGTTCTCAAAAGTCCTGGACAGCTGCAACCGGTCCTCAGCAATCTTTCTCTCAGCAGCTCAGTAATAATGCTCTACAAAAGTCCTTCTGGCCTTCTCCTGGCTTTGGCCTCTCTCCGTATTCAGGGCTCCTCCCAGTTCAACCCTCTCTATTCACGTCAACAAGTCCATCCCACAAGTGGGATTCACAAGCTCTGGGTTTTAACAATCAACCTAAAAACCAAGCCAATACAGGGACATCTCCAAATTCCATTACCATTACACTTACTTGCCAATATAAAAAAGGGTCTTGAAATTCAAATTACATTACCATTACATCTTGTCCCCTGCCATCAAGCAGAACAAGTCAAATTACTCTTTTGTATGATATCCTTTTAACTATTGAAATGACTGTTCTTTCCACCTCACTGCCCCCTGAGTCTTCTCTTCTTCAAGGTAAGCATCCTCATTTCCTTCAAAGAAGCATCCTTTGTCACGATCTCTGGCCTGTCACCATTCTGGCATTCAGTGGTTTTGTGTGTGTGTGTGTGTGTGTGTGTGTTTTCTAAAGTATGGTACCCAGAACTGAATATTATACTCTAGATATATTCTGACTAGAGCAAAGTATAGAAGATCTCTGGACTTCTTAGTGTCATCACCCTCTACCGCCCATATTATTGGAGCTTAATATTTCATTAGTCTTTTTGGCTCCTTTTCTGGGCTCTCGAGTCAACATGACCTTGCAGGCACACCATTAAGACCTCAAGGTTGGGGCATCTAGGTGGTGCAGTGAATAGAGCACTGGTCCTGGAGTCAGCAGGACCTGAGTTTAAATGTGGCCTCAGACACTTAACATTAACTTTGGACAAGTCACTTAACCCCAATTGCCCTGCTGTCCCCCCTCTGAAAAGAAAAAAGAAAAGAAAAAAAAGACCTCAAGGTCATTTTCAGATGAACTACTATCCACCCCTACCTACCTCATTCTGAGCTTGTGAAGTTTTAAGCTCTAGTATAAAATTTGAAATTTAATAGGTATAAACGCACTTTAAGTAGATTTGGTCCAGCATTCTAGGCAGCCAATTCTCTGCCTCCCTCCCCCCCCCGGTTCTTTTGTCTAGTATGTTAGTGTTATCTCCCACCTTTGTGTCATCTGCAAGTTTGAAAAGCTTGGCATTCTATACTTTGATTCAAATCATTAATAAAAATGTTGAACAGTACAGGACCAAGGGTTATGATTACTAATAAGTTAAAACAACAACAACAGCAACCTTTCCTTTGTTACTTTCAGAGGTTCCCTAAAATAGACATAAGATGTAAATCACTCACAGACTGGATAATTCAATCTTTGACTGAGCTTTAATAAAATAAAAATGTTACCATTTATCTAGTGCTTTAAAGTTTGTAAAGCACTTTATAAACATCTCATTTTATTCTTACGACAACCCCGAGAGGAGTGAGTGATATTTTTATTCCCATTTTATAGATAAGGAGAGGTTAAGTGACTTGTACAGGGTCACACAGCTAGTAAGTTTCAGGGGCTGGATCTGAGCTAAGGTCTTCCTGGGCCCAGATCCTGTGCTCTATCCATTTCGCCATATAGCTGCCATCATTTATATGGTGCTTTTCAAGCTCTCTTCTTCAGCCTCTTAGAAGCACTTCCATAAGGCCTACACATAATAAGCTCTCAATATATTCGTTTGACTTGTTGACATTATAAGTTGTGGAAGTCCAAGATTGTAAGCAGAGGTTTGTCTAATGTTATAATATTATGTTAAGGTATTGAATTAGGACTCAGAAGCATTGGATGATTGGGGACTTCAGAATCATTATCCATTCCCTTATTTTACATTTAAGTCTTAATTAAGTCTTTAATAAAGACTTTTTGAAGTTATTAAAATTTATTTATCTAATTTATCCAAACTACCTTGTTAAAGAGGGAGAGAAAACCGGCCCTTCTAATGCCTGGATCAGTTCTCTTTCCATTATACCTTGTTGTTGATTTTGGGATTACAACTGTGTAATGAAAAGAGAATTTGTAGGATCCCAGATTTAGAGGACAGCTAGGTGGCTCCATAGTGCATAGAGTGCTTGACCCGGAGTCAAATCCTGAGTTCAAATCCATCCTCAGACACTTAATAACTCTGTGATCCTGGGCAAGTCCCTTAATCTCTTGATCCCTTAGGCAACTAAGAAGATAATTTGCAGAGAAAATGATAGCCTATCCTTAGAGGAAGTTCCTCATTAGGAACTCCCTCTACCAGTGAGAGAGAGAGAGAGAGAGAGAGAGAGAGAGAGAGAGAGAGAGAGAGAGAGAGAGAACAAGAATACGCAATACATTGCGTGTCAGTTGTATATACAAAGCACAGTGCACAAGGTCCCTGGGCTAATAAGTGGCAAAGTTAGAATTTGAACCCAGTCTTTTAACTTCAAAGTCCAGTGTTCTTTCCTTTATATTGAGAGTTCCCTGTGATGGAACCATGGAGCAGTTACAGTCTTGCTAGAAAGATCTCATTATAATTGAATTGGCAAGGGTAGTTTTTTGAAATACTTTCTCTTCCTACAAACAAACAAACAGACAAAAAACCCCTCAAGGATTTCTTGGGTGAAGTAGCTATTTGGAGTGTTAAGGCGTCTTTCTCTTTCTAGGCCAAAATTATACACACGCATATACACACGTGTATATACATGGCATATCTGTGTGTGTGTATCCTTCATCTCTTTCTTCTTTTTGTATCACTAAACCTTGTTCCCACTTGCTAATTGGAAAGGGAATGAATATCAGCTAAGAGGAGAAAAGCAAAGATTTCTTAAATGAAAGCTGTTCAGGTGTTAGAAACCATTTCTGTCGAGCCATCTTATGCACATTTCTTTAAGAAATTTCTCTGCTGCGGGTGCTTCTGGTACCCAGCACATTGATCACTTTTTACAGCCTTTGCCATGATAGGTGCAGTAGTGGCTTTTTTATTGAACCATAGATTGCAGCACTATAAAACACGCCCATTCGGAGGAGTAATGAAGGCCGTTTTTAATTGCACCCAAGAAGCAGGGCACTATTACTAAATTATACCTGTATCTCTTTGGGCAGGAAGAAAGGCGAGGGAAGAAGTGTGATGCTGTATTCCATTTTCTATTTGAGGTTATAAGATATATATGCATTTTTTTCTCTCTTGAAAGCTAAAATGAATTCAGAGTGTACGGTCTTACCCTGACACACTAGCTGCATGACCCTAGACAAAACACTTAACCTCCCTGTGCCTCAGTTTCCTTATCTGTATAATGAGGGAGTTGGACTAGATGACCTCCACAATCCTTTCCAGTTCTAATGCTATGACTTTAGACACTTGAATTGAAATTTTAATCTCTTAGATTCATACCATGGGAGTCAGGATTTCCCAATACCTAATTAAATAAAATGATCCAAGAAATGAAGAGTTTAATAACCAGACGCTATTTCCTTTCAGGTCCCCCCTTAGATGTGTAGGTAAGAGTGCTCCCTCCCTGAGACTTATTATAGCCCTTCCTTGATTTAGGGAATGGATTCATGGGCTGCTGTCACTCCCACAAAAAAATACATACACACACACACACGCAGTCAAATACAATCTCCTGGTCTCTTAGTCGGGTTTGTTTTTCTACTCTCTTCCACAATTCAAACATTATTTAAGCATCTGCTAGAGATTGGATGCAGATACAAGACCAAGGTTGTTCCTGCCCTCAAGGAACATAGAATCTGTTGCAGGAAATACCATATGCACAGATAAATAAAATGCTAAGTGCATAAACATATATAGTTACATATGTATGTTTTATGCCCCAATAAATATAAACTAAATCTGGGGCCAGGAAGAACCTGGGTGCTCATTACTGAGGGGAAAGACCTTTGAAAAGAGGTAACACTTTGTGAGGGGCAGCCCTTGCAGGTATGAGGGGACAGCCTGTACAAAGGATGGAAGTGAGAGATGGGGTGTCCAGTAAATTAGGTCAGGTTGGCTGCACCAGAATTCTTGAAGGAGAGTAAAGTATCATCTTCATGGAAAGATATGCAGGGTACAGATAGCAAACACACACACACACAGACGCACACAGGCATGTACTCAAACACAGAAGTCCCGTGGTTGAGTATAAATTCAGAATTGTTCCAGCTTCCAGTAGGATCTGTCAGAGCTTGTGCTTCCTTCTTTTGGCCCATTGAGAATTCGTCATTTTTACTTAAGGATAAAACATGGAAATAAGATTTTAGTAGAGGGGTGTGTGTATGGATATATGTGTGTATGTGTCTGTGGGCATATTGTCTTTCTGACATTTTCATGATCGTTGTTGACAGGCAGTTGAAGTGTAGAAATTGACCCCAGAACCACCAGCAGCGACAGCAGCAGCAACAACAAAATAGCCCTCTGCTATTAACTATATTAATTTCCTTTGTGACATTTCAGTGAAGCAGTCTGATAGATGGTAACACTATCAGCCAATAGGTGAAATATCTGGAGAGGGCACTCCTCCTTATTTGACTTTTACAACCTTTGACTTTTTTTTTTCTTTTTCTTTCCTTCCCTCTTTGGCAGATCAGAGCTAAATCCAGATGCCTTAAATGTTAGGTAGTTTAAACGTGTGTACACAATAGTGTATGAGGCTATGTAGAGCTATATAAGTTGAAAACAGTTTCCTAGCCCTCAATTAAGTTCCTCATGGTCCTGAATTATGTTGCTTTAAATTAAGATCTTACAGATTGGAGTCCCTTTGATAATTTGAAAAGCCATATTGGGCTATAATGAGGAATGTAATCTTCCAATTATGATGTATTTTATCTGATAGCAGTTTTGTTCCCTGAATTGCTGTCCCGTTTTTGTGCATGGTTGATAGTTGGCTTCAGAATCTGTGGTTAGAGAATGTCTGGATGCCTTCTGAGTGTGTCTGCCAAAGAGGTGAGGGGAAATATGAATGAAGAAATGGAGCCAGAGCTCTTGAGCCTTAGCCCTGGCTCTTCTGCTCACTTCCTCTGGGACCTGCAGCAAATTTGGTCACCTGGATTTAAGAGGCATAAAATAACCTTTTTGATTATAAAAGAGGTTCGCAAAAGATGAGAGCTTTCAAAATTGGAATCTATTGTTTAAATGCTAACTAGGGTTCTATTATTAACCTAGGCCAGCCAGCACATGCTCCTTATAATCAGTGTACAGAGATGGTATATTGGAATTCAACAAACATTTATAAGTATTCATTATATGCAAGGCACTGTGAAGAGGAGGAAGATTTCACTTAGTCATGACTTAGTGATTCCACATTTAGTCTAACCCATCTAATATGGTATGAACAATCAAATATATCATAAACAATGTTTGTCCCTCCCTAGCATCGCCAATCTAAACCACCCTTCAGGCCCCAGCTCAGATGTCTCATCTAGAAAGTCTTGCAGTATGTTCTCCATCTAAAATAGAAGAAATCTCTTTTCAGAAACGAGGTTTTCTTACTCAGATCCCTGCAACTATTTGCATTACATGTTATAAAATTATTATTATATGATTCCATATTTCCATGTGTCATATTCTTCTTCCTCAGTTATAAGCTATAGGAGACGAGGTGATGTCCTAATTCTCTGCTTTACCCATTGTTTTCAGTGTTTGGTTATTCTTTTGGTTTTTGTATCTGACTTTTACTTACCCCATTTGGGGTTTTCTTGGCAAAGATGCTGGAATGGTTTGCCATTTCCTTCTCCAGTTCATTTTATACATGAGGAAACTGGGGCAAACAGCGTTAAGTGACTTGCCCAGGGTCACATAGCTAATAAGTTGCTGAGGCCAGATTTGAACCTTAGGAAGATGAGTTGTTCTAACTCCAGGCCTGGTACTCTCTCCATTGCACCATCTAGCTATCCATATCTATTGTAGATACTTAATAAGTGGCCATTAAATGAAATTAATTAATCTAATGGATCAATCAATAAGTACTCATTAAGTGTTTATGATTATTAATCATTTACTATGGATCAAGCATCATGCAAAATACTAAAGATACAAAGAAAAACACACAAAAAACCCCTCCAAAATCCCCAGTTCTTTCTCTTTTGCAATTTACATTCTAATGGTTGAGGTGGTATTTCTTATGCTTTATATATACAGAGGAGATGGAAGGTAACTCTAGAAAGATGGTGTGGAAGTAGGAGGTGAGATTATGGTTGGAGTAGATGGCAGCTGAAGTTTCTTCCAATTCTCATACGATTTTGACCTCCAGTGATAAGAGAGGAATCAGTTGACTTTGGGAGAGCATTTAATTCCCTCTTCTTCTGCTTCCCCCCAAGTAAGGTTATACCTTTAAATCTGAGACAGAGGATGCTAAATCATACTTTTTAACAGTAACCTGGGAAGGTGAAGACCATTTTCCAGATTTTGTGAATTCAGGATTTGTGCTTGATCCAAATGGTTCTTGTAGAGACAAATTCCGGGAGAAACTTCTGTTTTGTGAGGAGGCAAAGTATTTCCATCTCTTCTAGTGAATAGATATAGCCTTTCCACTAATGTGCATATAGTTCTGAAATTTGGAACTATTTGTACTATCTGGAACTCTAACCATTTGTTTATTTTTCCAAATTTTTATATTGCCTTGAGAGAGGTTGGTTACTTTCTGTGGGCGGTAGATGATGATGATGAGAAAGTTAGCATAGTATTACCAGTGAAATTTGCTTAGGAACAAATTTCTATTCCTAATTTTATTCTGTACTGATATTTCATTATTCCTTCCTTCATCTTTTCCACGTTCAGTGTTAGCATTTCATTGTTGAACTTTCTGGTTGGTATATTCGAACAGATCTATGATCTCATTGTGTCAGAAGGCCCCTTCAACAAGTGGAGATCATAACCCCTCCATGCCTTGCCTGTCCTGTATATCTCCCCTCTGTGTCTTGCCACAGGTTCATCAGCTGGGGCCCATGTATTGTGCTGGAGGCATTCCTTGCTTTGTATTCTCATCTTGGTGGAACATTCGACTGCCCACCTGTTAGATCTTGCCCTGATCACATTAGGATCTTTCTATCACAAAATACCTCTTTTGCTCTTGTTGTTTAGAGTTCCTTAGTATTTATATGCTGTAACTGCTCATGTCATTGACTTGTCTGTGTGATAACCATTTTTAATTCTTTGGGGATAATTATCTTCCATGTCTTGTTGCCATATATATTAGTACATAGTTATTTGCATATTATCGCCTCCATTAATTTGTGAGATCCTTGAAAGCAAGCACTGTCTTTTATCTTTCTTCGTATAGTAGGCGCTTAATAAATGTTTGTTGACTGACTGATAGTGGTATTAACCCTTTGCACTCCGATGTCCCCTGAGAGGGGACATTGGAATTCTAGCATATCACTCGGATGTCCCCTCTCAAGCACTAAAACAGTTGCATACAGAAAGAATGATACTACTCTTCTTGCGTGGAAAGATAAAAGAATTATTACCATGCTCACCAATTATTATAACACAA
>CM053594.1:95961793-95983777 GCA_028646575.1 Pseudocheirus occidentalis
ATACTGCCAGGGACTGGACCTATAATTTCATGGATAAAGAATCTACTATTCCCAAAAGAAACAGAATCCTTCTCTGTGATTTATAATTTAAGAGAGCTACCTAGGTTCAGCCCTGAGATATCAAGTGAGTTACCCAGGCTCACAAATCAGAAGCAAGACTTGAACCCAAGTATCTGATTCTGAGGATAGCTCTCTACCCACCATGCATTGCTGCCTCTTGTATATGCCAAGCAATTTTAATTAGTCTATAAGCTTGTTGAGGGCCCAGGCTAGATTGGTTTTGTTTTGTTTTTGATCTTCCTATCTCCCATGCCTAGAACAGTGTCATTATATGGGTCAGTATCTTACAAACTTAGTTAAAATTGAAAGAGTGATTTGTTAATCTAGTCACAATGAATTTTCTCCAGCAAATAATCTTGTTTCTTTTGAGCCCTATATACATATCAGTCCTTCTCAGTGGAGGAAAATAACCAGAAACTTGTTTGATTTTCAGATTCAAAAAGAAACCTGGGTTTTTCCATCAAGGAGAAATTACTCCTCAACTCCCCTCACTTTTCCACTTCAAGTCACCTAAACAAAATCCTTCCCTGCCCAAGATCTGAAGCTTAAGATGGGGACTGGGGAAGGGGGAAAAGAAGAAATCACCCACTGTAGTCAAAACACTACTTTTTGTTTGTCTATTAAAAAATACAATTACACAAGCATTTACTAAGCAGCTACTCTGGGGCAAAGTGCTCTGTTAGTAGGAGAACAAAGGATACAATGGGAAATACTCCATGCCCTCAATGAGCTGACACTGTTGGGGCTCAGGGGAAGGATATATAACATAAACTCAGATAAATAAATAGAAGGTAATCTGAAGAGGGAAGGCTCACTAACATCTAGGAGACTGAGGAAGATGGCAAACAACATGAGGCTTTAGGGAGGCCAGGGATTCCAACAGATCAGAGGTAAGAAAAGAGCATTTCACACAGCTTGAACAAAGACACGGAGGTAGATGAAATTCTAAGTTTGTGCGACAACAAGCAAGTCAATTTGTCTGGAGTGGAAAGAAGGAACAGGTTACCAGCTCTGTCTCATCTCTAGCTTTGGTAGACTGGTAAAATGATTTCCTAGTGTCAAATGGTATTGCTAATAACAGCCCAGTAGCAACAACAACAGCTGACATGTATATTGCACTTTGCTTAGCAAAATATCTTAAATTATCCTGATTGAGAAATTCCATTTGGAAAGGGCCCTAAAGATCTTCTAATCTACCCACTCATATATTATCAATATTACACATTAACATTAATAAAATGTATTATATATTTTATATATAAAGTATATAAATAATAAAAGTAAAATAATATTAATAATTATTATTAATATTAAGTACAAGTTACTTAACCCCTGAGGCCTACAAAGATTAAGTGGTTTGGTCTAAGGTCAAACTGTTAGTAAAAGACCAAGAGAGAGCTAGGAATCTAATTCTTATGCTAGCTGTTTTTCTGCTATATAGTTTCTAATAGTAAGAAAGAATAAATGAATGAGGGAATGAATGAAAAATATTTCTTAAGCACTTAGTATGTTCCAAGCATTGTGTTGAGAATACAAATACAGTGTATTCATTTTATGTATTACATTGACTTTAGCAAAGTGTCATTATGAGCAATATGAATATCCCTCATGCTGCTGGTTATAGTAGGGTTTTAAGACCAATGCAATCATTCATTTACTTAATCATTCAACAAATACTTATTGGCCACCTCCTATATGGTCGATAATGTGGGAAATAGAAAGCGCCTCATTTTCTTTTCTGGTAAATGACACACAAGTGCCTCTCCTCCCTTAAATAATAATAGCCTGCAGTCTATTCAGGGAGAGATGAGGTATATGCATGAAAAGTTCAGCAATGCGAGTCTTAATAATAATAATCAAGGACAATATAACATGTTGCAAGGCAGAGATAGATGGTACCCAGTTCATCTGTCATGCATTGGAAAGGTAGTATAAGCACCATGGAATGATGCGAGGAAAGATCACCAGGGAATGAAATACACAGAGGAGGCTTCTATGGGAGACCTAGGATTTTACACTCAAAGGATGCTTATGCTTTAAACAGTTAGAGGCCAAGGAAGAAAACATTAGGGATAAATGGGCAGGAAGGGGTGTTGTAATGGTTGTAAGCTGTAGAGGAAGATTTTAGCTCCAGGAAAGAATAAAAGGAATAAGCAGAGCTACTGAAAAATGGAATGGGTTACTTTGGTAGAAGAGGGAGGGAGCATGGTACACTGGATATAAAGAGCCCTGGAGTCAGATGGCCTAGGTTCAAATCTTGCCTCTGTCACTTAGGACATGTGTGAGTCTGGCAAATTACTTAACCCCTGGGCCTCAAATTTCCTCATCTGTAAAATGAGGGAAGCTTTCTGAAGTTCCTTCCAGCTCTAGCTCTATTATTCTAAAGCAGTGGTTCTCAACCTTCTTAATGCTGACCCTTTAATACTCGTACGTGGGTGTATTTGCATGTGAGCGGACCCACCTGGAAACAGATAGAGGAGCCATGTTTCAGTTCCTAAGACCATCTGAAATATGTGTTTTCTGATGGTCTTAGGCGACCCCTATGACCCCTATGAAAGGTTTGTTCAACCCCTAAAGGAATCACACCCCACAAGCTAAGGACCGCTGTCCTAAAGTATGATCTTTAGTCACCAAAGGCCCTGGGCCTGTAAATGAGAGGTTGGACTAGATGGTCTCTGAGGCCCCTCCAACTTGGAACTCTATGCGTGCCAAGTCTTTGAAAAGGGAATGAGTATGGTACATTTAAGAAAAAGCAAGCATGCCAATCTTTGTCACATCTACATGCAATGGGGAGGGGGTGGGATCTGCTTAATATTAATATATTCAAAGTTGTGTAAGAAACTTTGATAAAACAGCCATCCATAGATACATCTGTTTTCTGTAGAGAGAGGTGACAGAAGCAGCACATATAAAGCGATCTGCAAATTGGCATCTCTTATAGGGTGAAGTTGAATTATCATATGTCATAATAACCAAGTACACCGCACATGCCCCTGTGCTGGCTTACATGGGCATTTTGCAGCTTGCAGATGAGCCTGGGTTTCTTGCACCGGCTCCCCAAAGATTAGTAAATCAGAGTGCTATCTAGCTCCACAAACTTTCAAGCAGATGTTCTCCCTGTGCCTGCTCTCCCAGGTTCCAGATGGTTGCAGATACTGACTCTTTCCTCCTTCAGCCTCTCTCAGATCACACTTCAGGCATGTCAGCAACTCTGGCCGATATTGGCAGCTAAGAGACTCAGTTACTTAAAGAGCCCTGTACAATACCATGGCACTGAATACATGTGTGTAAGAAGCTATCAACTCTGGGAACACATCACATCACCCACAGAATTTCTCCCCCTGCATCTATTTATTTAATGAAGCTGCTTTGCATGTTGACTTAAATTTTCTACAACCAGTTAACCCACTGATTGCCAGAACGGGATCATATCATCACACACTTTAATCTCCCCAGAATTGAGAATGGTGGATAATGGTTTAAACTCTCAGGAAGTGAAGCATGCTTAACGACAGAGTTGTAGCAGCTCCCTATCTCCCACACTATTTACTTCAATATATGAAAGGATCTGTGATTTCAGCGGTGCAGACAGAGCTGTAATGAGCAATATTTTGCCCTGGGGCAAGCAGCATGGAATGTTGGGGGCAGGGGGAGACAGAAACCAAGTTCTCAGAGCTTCCTATTTTTAAATCATTGTGATTGCTTGCTAGATGGCTCAAGTTCAGCTGAAAAGAACCACAAGTACGCTTTGGTGCAAAACTTTAGCTGCCCAGGTCTGGTTTTAGCTTGGCATGGATACAGATCAGAATTTTTCATATCTTAGTCAAATAAGTTTCATGAGTTTTTATGCTGGGGGTGTGGGTTGGGGTGGAGTGGAATAATCACCAGCTGGTCATTTTCTGGTAATAAGCCTATTTGAATTTAACTATGATGCTTACTGGATGGCAAATACACAGTCAAACTAGTTCCATAATCCAAATTCATCCTGGTAAGACTTGCTAGAATTTGGTTTCATTGGTACAGACTTTGAGAACCCAGGGTCACTTCCAAATATAGTAAGAATCAGTCAAAAGGGTGGGGAACCTACAGTCTCAAGGCCACAGGTGACCTTCTAGGTCATTGGGTGTGGCCTTTAAACTTAGTCCAAGTCCAAAACAAATCCTTTTATTAAGGGGATTTGTTCTATGAAGTTTGGATTCAGTCAAAGGGCTGCACTTGAGGTCTTAGAGGGCCACATACAGGTTTGGGGCCAAAGGTTCTACTCTACAAAATCAGTCAGTAAAAAAAATAAACATTTGCTACATGCCAGGAACTATGCTAAATGTCTAGGAAAAGGTGAGATTGGAGCCACTCTTGAATCAAGCCAGGGAAAGTAAAAGGCAAAGATGAGATGTGCCTACAGGTAACCTACTCCCATATCAGAAAAAAAGTGTTTAGTATTTTGTGTAAAACTAAATAAAAAGTTCTCTTGGAATCATCACCAGAATTATGGACATGAAAAGAGACAGCACTTGAGGACAGCAGATAAGCCTTAATTAAAGATCTGGAGAAAGTCACCTAGCTTAATATGCTCTGCAATTGCACATTCGCTACCCACTTCCCTAAAGATGAGTTAGGAGACTTATTATAGTAAGTAGTCTAGATGAGAGGGTAAGAAAGCTTGGATGTGAGTTGTAGTACTAGATGCAGGAAATGTTCCAGAAATGGAATTGAGACCTGCAACTAACTTGATGAGATTGAAATGAAAAGAAATGGTTCCGAAGTTATAAGCCTGAGTGACTAAAAGGGGCAATCCAGAGAAGGAGAGAAATTAAAAAGAAGAACAGGTTAAGAGGAAGAGGAAGACATTCAAGTGTGAGCATGACCTTTGGAATCACAAGATTTGAGTTTAAATTCTCCATCTGTCTTTCGAGGCCTGAATGATCTTGGACAAATTATTTAACTTTTCTGGGCCTCAGTTTCCTCATCTGTAAATAAGAGTGTCAAACTAGTTGAACTCTAAGGTCCTTTCCAGTTTTAGACCTATATATAGATTTAGGAACTGATGGAACATGTTAGGGAAGATATCTAGCAGGAAGTTGAAAACAGGATAATAGAGAGCAAGGGAAAACCTAGGGAATTAAAAATAAATTGGGACCTATCCACATAAGGTATTACATAATAACTTGGAAGCTATTGTGGCAATAATTGAAGTCATAGAGCACTGGGCTTGAAATCAGAAAGACTCATCTTCATGAGTTCAAATCTGGCCTCAGACACATTATTTGTGTGACCCTGGACAAGTCACATAACTGTCTCAGTTTCCTTACCAGTAAAACAAGCTAGTTTAGAAGGAAATAGAAAAGCATTCCAGTATCTTTGCCAAAAAAATCCCAAATGAGGTCACAAAAAGTCAAGACATGGTTGAAAAATACCAAAAATCTTCTTAATTCAGAGGACAGCTCTCTTTAAATTATTGATACTGTTTTCTGTAATATCGGAGAAGTCAACTTAAAATACGGTATATATAAAAAGGAGGGTGATTTATTAAGAGCCAGCTACTGTGCTAAGATCTCAGGATACCATATCAAAAACTACAGAAGCTAATGGTGACAAAGGGAAAAGTTATGGGATTTAGCCATATTGGTGATTAGAGGTACTAGAGAAAGCTTCAGTGAACTGGTGGGAATGGACAGTGGTGAAGTAAAGGCAGAAAGCATAAACTAATTTTTCTAAAAGTCTAGCTGCAAATAGAGAAGAGAGAGAAAGATAGCTTGCAGAAGGAGTAGGCTTAGTAAGATGTTGGCTGGTTTTTTTACTTTATTTTTTTAGGCTAGATACTTGAACATGTTTGCAGACTAAATGAAATCTATCAATGGATGATGGGAAGTCAAAGATAAGTGAGATTTACAACTTGGATCATCACTTAACTCTTTACTATATTTGGATTCTCTGTCCACAACATCTCACATAATGCCTTGATCTCTCCACATACATGGTCACGGTGCCAGTTCATGTACTCATCACCTCCTCCCTTGACTGTTGCAATCAATAATCTTCTAATTTGACTTTCTGCCTCCCGTCTCTCCCCCATCCAACTCACCCTCTATGCAGCTGCCTGAGTGATATTTCGAAAGCACAGAACTGACCAAGTCACTGCCCCACTCAAGAATCTCCAGGGCCTCCCTATTACTTCCATGATAAAATAGAAATTGCTCTGTTCAGCATTCAGACTTGGCTGGGCAATGTGGATCTACCTTTTCAGGTTTCTTGTATATTGCTGCCCTTCATGAAATCTCTGCACCAGCCAAACTAGTGTGCTTGCTGTTATCCATACGTGGCATTCCATTTGCTTGTTTTTATGCCCGGAATGCTTCACCTCCTCCCCTTTGCTTCTTAGAATCTCTTTGTCGTTGTTCAGTCACTTTTTTTCACTTTTGTCTGACTCTTCATGACCCCATTTGGGGTTTTCTTGGCAAAAACACTGAGTGCTTTTTCATTTCCTTCTCCAGCTCATTTTATAGACAAGAAAACTGAGACAAACAAGGTTAAGTGACTTGTCCAGGGTCACATGGCTAGTAAGTGTCTGAGGACAGATTTGAACTCTGGAAGATGAGCCTTTTTGACTCCAGGCCTGGTACTCTGCCCACTCTGCCAGTTAGCTTCCTTCCAAACTCCTACATGAGATCTTTCCCTGTCCCCTTAATTGCTAGTGCCCCACTCAGATTTACTCTGTACATTTTATATTTATTTGTCTGTAAATGTTATTTACTTCTATCATATTGTAAGCTCCCTGATGACAGGAATTGTTTGTTTTGTTTTGTTTTTGTACCTTCCCTATATAATAGACACTTAAGTGTCTACTGATTGTTCAAAGAAGAATTTAGTAAGAATAGGTAAAAATGGAGTTGACAGCGAGAGCTTGGGGAGAGGTACACAAATAATAGTTAGGTCTGGCAAGAAGGAGAGCCACATCTTTTCCCCCCTCCTTTTTGGAGGGGGGGAATGCAAGGCAATTGGGCTTAAGTGACTTGCCCAAGGTCACATGACTAGGAAGTGTTAAATGTCTGAGTCCAGATTTGAACTCAGGTGCTCCTGACTCAACGGCCAGCCCTCTATTCACTGTGCCACCTAGCCACCCCTGAGTCACATCTTTTTGACAGTGCAAGGAAAGGGGAGGGGGTGGTGCATAAGAACATGGAGATTTGCAGAAGTTTAGGATATCTATGATCTGTTTTCTCACTTGTTCTGCTCCATCTATTCTATGAATTTACTGCCTCTTTAAGTCAACCATCTGAAAAGCAGAAGATCCTTTGTGTTAACTGGGTGGAAAGGGGATGCATGGCTATGATGGCATGAATGTGTGAGGTATGCTGAGTGTGCTTTCCCACATACACACCTGGTATAATTAATCCATATTATCATCACCTGTCCTTTCCCAGCTTGTAAGTGGGGAGGCCATGTGGCTGCTTTTTATGTTTCCTTTCATATTTTCTCCTAAGCTTTGTAACGTTCCCTTAGTGCTCTTAGACCAAATCCTCCTTTGCACACAAGAGCCCAGAAACGAAAATCTATTACCACCTCTCCCTCATCTTGATAGCTAGACATAGCAGTAGCAGCAGCCATCAAATGAACAGGCAATTCTAAACTTCCTATTTGGGACCAGGTCCTATATTAAGCAGTAGGTATCCAAAGAAAGCCCCTGCCCCTGACAAAAAAGGAGAAAAAAAAAACACCTCTCTGTTTTCTAGCTCACAGTCTAGCATGTAAATAACCATGTACAAATAAGATATATACAGGATAAATTTAAAACAATCACTAGGAGGAAGGCTAGAATTAAGAGGGATTGGGAAATTTGAGAAACCGGGAGGCCGAGAGGGATGAGAAGAGCATTCCAGGTTTGGGGGAAAAAGAGGGTGTAAGACAAATAAACACCATCACACAGGATGGCTGCTAGTACAGGTCCACTCTTGATCTGGCCAGATAGGAAAGACACTAAGAAGGGGCTAATAATGTTACTTTATTCTGGTCTAGTTTTTGCAGAAGACGATTGCTGAATAATGGCAGGACAAACTCCTACAGCATTCCCTAGTCACTCTCCTAGCAAGTGCCAGCAAGAAGGGGAGACAACTACCCCTATGTCTCGATGGGGTCAGTCAAGATGGGCACCACTTGTGCATCCCCTAAATCCCCTCAAGCCACAATGGAGGCCAGTTGAGGCAAACACAGATTCCCCCCAAGCCTTGATGGGAGCCTATCGAGGTACCCACAAGGTAACCACTTCTGTGCACTCAATCCTAAGGTTCCCCCTAAAGTTCCCCGTTCACTGACCAATGCCCACCTCTTCTGTAGGGGCACCAGACAAAGAAGGTATACTGCCAGCAATAGCCCCCCAAGTTTATATCACTCCATCCCTGCATCTCACTGCACAGCCGCAATGTATGTTTATATTATTTATCATTATATAATGCTGCACAAGCACAGTGAAGATGTTCTGAACCATAACTGTGGGAACACATATCTAATACCTGGGAACAAGAGACTGTTATGGCTATGGATCCTTGGAAACTGAACTCTAAGAAATAATAACAAAAATTCACTTTACACACACTAAAATCCACCTTACTTACACTAAAATTCCCCTTACTCACAGAGAAGGTGAGAGAGTAAAAATGTATGGGTTAGGAGACAGAGTATCTTGTTCCAGGAACAGCAGGGAGGTCAGGGCCCCTGGATTCCAGCATATTGGGGGCCAGGGATGAGTAATCTTGAAGGAAACTGAGAATGTAGAAAGGGGCAGGTTATTAGCAGTTATAGTTATAGCAGCAATGGTGGTGGCAGCAGTCATTTAGTATATACTTATTTATGAATGTGTATTCCCTGTTAATATGGCCAGGGACAACTTGTCTAATTTTCCTATGCCTCCTCAGTGCTTGGTCCATAGTAGGCACTTAATGAATGTTTGTTGACGGACTGAACCAAACAGATCTCTTAAGGAGGCTCATTTAGCCATGACTGTAGTGGGCTAAATAATTCATTAACTTTCACACTCTCTCCTTGTAGGTACTTCATCTTTGCCTGGTTTTGACAGGACTAGATCATTTCACACATAACATATTCTTTGGAGAGGGAAGGATGCCACAGTGCATAGTGAAAACCGTTGATTCCTGCCAAAGCTCTTCCAAAAGTCTGGCACTGAATGAGGCTTTAGACATTAGTCCTACCTAGGTTCTGTTCCTGTAAATCTTGTAAATAGCCAGACATTCTTGATATCTAAAAATTCAGATAGTCTCTCAAATATTCAGGTAGAATTATGTCACATTAATTTACCTCAGTATGTTTCTGTACAAGAAGGTCTTTTAAAAATGTTTTTCCCCCCTTATTACTAACACTTCCCCAAAATTCTCCTCTTTTGATAGAATCCTCCTTTGAAATAAGTGTGTTCAATTATTTTTGAGTTGTGTCTGACTCTTCATGACCCCATTTGGGGTTTTCTTGGTGAAGATATTGCTTGCCATTTTCTTCTGCAGCTCATTTTACAGATGAGGAAACTGAGGCAAATAGGGTTAAGTGACTTGCCCATCACACAGGTAGTAAGTGTCTGGGGTCAGATTTAAAATCAGGCCCAGAGCTCTATTCACAGAGCCACCTAGGGGCTATCCAAAATAAATTAACCCACTAACCAATCCTGAAAATATATGGTTCATTCCAAATCTGTATTCTATCTCTCTCTACCAAAGGGCCAAGGGTATGCTTCATTGTGAGAATGCCATTTCCGTGTAATATCATTTCCTGAAGTGGAGTGGATAAAGAACTGTGCATGGAGTTTACATTCAACCCCTGACACTTATTGTATGACCCTAGGCAAGTCATTTAACCTCTATGTTCCCCTAAGTGATGTTTTCTTTGGTCATAGACCACAGTTTCAATGACATTTGGCCAGGAAAGCAAATCTGAAAATATAAGCATACTTGCGAAGTCTTAGGACTAGTCTTATGTCAGTGTGCCCCTGCCCTCATCTGCCTCTTCTTCCCCATTTTTTTTAAAATGGGAGAAAATCGGTAGCCTAGGAAGACATTATCAGGGAGAGGCAGGCTATTTATTCACATGCTGTCTAGAGCAGGGACAGGTGGCAGCCCAAGCTCTTGATGGATGTCTGTATGGCAGGCAATGGGAGGGGGTATTGAAAGGAGCGGGTGGGTAGAAGAAAATGTCTTGGTCAAATCAGTTTTGGGCTTTTCTGTAAAGGCTGCCAATTAAAGCCAATTGTCATGGTGGTTTGTGTGAAATGGCCACCTGCCCATTAGGAATTGGTCCGGGATTACAAGTTCATTCCATACACTCCACCAAACAGCTGTTGTAGGATAATGATTTTCAATCACGATGAACCTGGCTGGATTTGAACCAGCAACACAGAGGTAAAAGGCAAGATATTCCACTACCTGATCCCTAGAGACTCTTAAGCCTCCTTTGGGACCTTTCTCTCTACCTTGACCCACCACCTTCAATATAACTCACATTCCTTTTCCTTCTTAGTGTGGACTATTTTACAACTTTATTATTCATGTGGATGCCTAGAATCAAATGAGATTCTCCCAAAAGCAGATTTACCTACTCAGCACAAAGAAAAAAGAAAGAAAGACTCTCTGATATGCTAACATTCTTGATAAGCACAGGCAGTTTGAGATGTGAATGAAAATAATCTTATCCTCCCATCTCACAGGACAGAAGTTTAAAGAAAAGATAGTAGATGAAACTGGAACTTTCTAAAGATCCTCAGTAGAAAAAAATCTGATATTGACTATGGACAGCAGTTACTTCCTATTTCTTCAAGACAGATGGTTTGCAACAGAAATGATGGTATGATATTCGAAGCCCTGCTTCCATGGTCAGATCTGGCTAATGGGTGAGCTAAGTGGGTTGAATATAAGACATATGTGTGGGAATTTTCATGTCCCAAGAGCTCAATTACAAGAAGAATTTGAAATGGTTCAAAACTTGAATATCCTCCTCACTCAAACAAAACTTGGAATTGTTTCTGCCACCCTCCCCCTCCCTCAAAGAAAAAAAAAACCCCAACAAACCAAGCAGAACAACCCCATAAACTTATCTGGGGTAATCAGCCTTTGACTCCTGCTGATTGATACCAGCATAGGAAAAGGTGAACTTTCAGCTAAATACTTCATTTTTTACAGCATCTGAATCATGACCCAAAGCAACAAAAGTTAACAGCACTTAGGTTTCTGAATATTCTTGTTCTATAATCCTGCACAAATGTTAACAGACCATTCTCGGCCTCATAAAAATTGCTTGCTTAATTTGTCCAATTCAAAATAGATTCTACAGGAATTTAGAAAACAGTTAAGTTCCATTCCCACAGATAAAGGTTTGGGTTTTTTTTTTCTTTTCCATTAAAAACAAAACAAAAGGAATGTTCCTTTATCCACTGTAAAAAAAAAAATCTTCCCCCCAACATAATGGATATAAAAGAATACCAAACTAGAAAATAATAGCTCAAATTTATGTAATGTTTTATAATTTACAGAGTGTTTTCCTCATAACCACCAATTGTATTAGGCATTGAAAGCATTCCTACTTTATAAATGAGAACACTGAGGCTCAGATAAATCAACAGATTTGGCCACAATCATATGAACTGTCAGATCTAGATTTGAATCAAGGTCTTCAGGTTCAATGTCCAACGGTCCTTTTTTCACTGTACTTTGCTTCCTTTTTGCTTGTGGCATATTTGGGGGAGGGGGGTCTGGATCCGTGATCTCATTGGCATGGAAACTCTCTCCACCTGTGATTATTAGCAATTTGCTGTAACTTAACCTTGGGATAGTGACCTGGAGCACTGAGAGGTAATGGAACATTCCCAAGGCCACAGAGCAAATATGTATTACAGGCAGAATTGAACCCAGGGCTTTCTGATTCCAAGCCCAGCTTTCCAATCACTATGTAGCGTTGCCTCTTCTTGAAATATTTTTTTAGGATTGGGGGGAGCAGGGAGAAGGCAATGCATTACACATGAGATGTTATGCGAATAGTTTGAAATGGTGCCATGACCACTACTATAATCAGCAATAACCTTAAAATATGAATAACAGTTCAATTTCAAACAAAACCTCTTTCTCACTGTTTGAAGAGGCTTTGACTCAAATAATTTTTTTAAAAAAATATTTCAAGATGCAGCATAGCAAATTAAAATTGAATTAGTTAAACTGAAGATGGTCAAATTTCTAGTAAACTGATCACTTCTGGGATTACTCACTTGTTATTATATGGGGAGGAGGCTTATTCAATTCAGCCTCATAACTGTGGCACATCAGACTTTTCCTGAATCTCAAGGTGAAAGGGAAAAACAGCCTCATAAAAATCATTCTCATGAAAGACTCTATAAAAAAAACAATCACTTTTTTCCCCTAGATTCTGAGTATTCAATTAAATTTAACAGGTATTTACTGAGTATCCATGACAGCACAAGGTTTGGCACCAGGCAAGTATCTTTTATTTTAGCATCTGATTTACTGAGGCATTCACTGGGCATCCAGTGACAGATGATGGAAAGTAGGACCACCTTTCATATTTATATGTTTTTTCCCAGGCTGATATTTTTTCCAAATCCTGGTCATCTCACAGTTCAGCGGTCTGTACTTAGTCCAATGGCAATAAGGGCACTTACATGGCTCAAGAATAGCCACAACATATTCACATACAAATTGTCAGAGGCAGATTTTTAATTGCATAGGAATTCCCCTTCTGTCATCTACCTCCCTCCTCTACCTCTCACTCCCAAAGAATGTAAACTAATTTACATGCCAATCTAAGTTAGGGTTCACCAGATCTTGGACGCCCTATCAATTTCATTCCAGGAGCAACACTGCTTTGTGCTTCAGGATTTCCAAGATTTGTGCCTTCCTTGACAAGAGGCAGTGTGATACAGGGAAGAGGCCTCGAGATGTCAAATCAGGAAGACACAGGCTCATAACCCATCTTAGACATTTATTAATTTTGTGACCCTGGAAAAGTCATTTAACCTCTCTATGGCACTGTTTCTATATAAATGTAAAATGAGGGGGTTGTACCTGATGGCCTTTAAGACCTGTTCTAGCTCTCAGTCTATGACTTGGAGCACTCATTCCCCACTCCAAACCCTCAATTCTGGATTTATGAGGTTAGACTTAAGTTCAGATATCTCTCTCCTACAGATTTCCCCAGTTTATTCTGTTTACATGAACTTTAGACAAATGACTCATTCAGTACAGACTTTCTGACAGTAGACAAGATAAATCTTTTCTCTGTCTTCCTTTCCAAAACAATTCAAGGCAAAAAGCATCTTACACTGAAAAACTTTACTATGTAAAGTCTCACTTCAGGGATATACAGGCTTGTGACCCTAGGCAGGTAGGTCATTAAACCTCTTAGTGCTGCAGACCTAAGGTCAAACACACAGTCTACAACCTTCTTGAGTAGATCCTGAACCAGATTAAAATGTATGTGGGAAATATTTAACAAAATAAATAGAAATACAATAGAACATAGATAATGTTCATATGTAGTTTGTTATGTCAAGATGCGGCCCAAAAGGATCCCAATATATCTTCTTGTGGTCCTTCTTTCTACTTCAGTTTGACACCACTGAGCTAAGCAACTAGTGAATTTCACAGAAGGTGCAGGTCTGTATTGGTGGAGGGAATTTCCTGACCAGGAACTTTTTCCACTAATGAACATATAGGTCCAAAAATTACTCCATGTGGGGTCTGATCAAGACAGAGAAGAGCAGAACCAGCATCTCTGTAATTCTAGTCACTGCTTCTAATGATTCTCGGCCAAGAATTGTACCATCCACATTGCCGCCAACAAAGACAACGATGACAGTAAAAAGCATCTTCTCTGACACCCCATTCTTCTGAATGGTAGCTCTTTTCCCAGACTACTATTTCATGAGGGCCTTGGGCCATTCCATCCTTCCCTTGCTACCAGATTCCTTCTTCCTTACCAGTAATCTTAGCACTGAATGGATGCTCCTCTCATCACTTTTCAGTTTGTCTGTTATGTGTAGTCTTCCCCTATTAGAATGAAAGACCCCTTGAGGGCAGGAATTGACTTACTTGATTAAATTTGTACACAGTTATCCCTTAGCCACTTTCATAGCTTTTACATAGCTACTTTCCCCATCACAGTTTTGAATTAAATGGGAATTTAGGGAGAGTTTTGTGAAATTTGTAGATGACACACGACAGCCAGCAGACGACACAGGAAAAGTTTAGAAGCTCAGAAATGCATAAAACATATAAAAATATATAGTACTGTACAATATCAACATATTTTATTTTTTAATACCATAAATATATACAATTTCTTCTTCTCAGGTATGAAAGGAGGGCAAAAAAATTTGCACATATTTTCCAGATACTCCTAACCTCCATGATGTGGAAGGGATAAATGTACTCAATGTTTAGTATAGATCCTGGCAGGTAATGAACACTTACTAAACATTTTATCTATCCCTACTATGTGTAAAACAGTATACTGGAAGATACAGCCTCACCCCCATCCCCCAAAAGGCCCCACCTTAAAGTGGTTTTCATTCTATTGTGGTAATACATTTAAACAAATAAATACATATGTGATAATCTGAGTATCTCCAGTGCCTAGCCAAATGCTTTGCACATAGTAGGTACTTCATATACATTTGCTGTAAAGAAACATTCTGACTTTTCTCACATGTTGTCAGTGTCCTGCTGAAACAGCTGAGAACATCCGCTAATATTCTAGTATTTAATTTTAAATGGTTCCATATGGTTTCTAGGATACTTTTAGACACAATCAAGAAGAAATCAACTCTAATTCAGGCTTTGCTCATTTTATAACACAGTCATTTGCAGAACATAAATAAGGCAAGTTCTGGGCATATCCTTCCAGCAATCTCTGGAGCAGACATCCAATTCCACCATGTTGTGGGTAAACATCCATATTCTCCCATCATGGCATTAGCAGGGTAATAAAGTAGTGGGATCTCTCTTCTTTCAGAAAACTGTAAGAAACACTTATTCCCAGCTATGTGAGTGGCTTTTGCCCACATCTGTTTCAGCGCTGTCCCCCAGAGATGTCTAAAATCTAATTAACCAATTAATTTGCAAATATATTCTAATTTATTCAAGGCAGATTTTCTTAGTGTTCAATTATCTGACAGTGAACCATATGCAGTACACAGGAGCAGGACTTCATTGATACACCAAAGGTTACAAAAACCAAGAAAAAAGTGCTCCTGTATAGTGTGGTCAGTCTGACTTCACGAAGCCCCCATGGGAGAGGAGGGAATAAACTTGTTTTTCAGAAGATGGAAGTATAAAAATGCAAGTATAAACTTCTATGTCAGAAAAATAAATTTGTATTTCACTGACTTTGAGCTAAAAGGGGTGTCATTTATTTCAACAACTTTGTTTTACAATTAAGGAAACTGAGGGTATACAACTTGTCCAAGGTCCCACAGGATATAAGTGGTAGAGGCAGAATTAGAATGTAGGTTCTGTGACTCCAGAGGCAGCTAGGTAGCTCAGTAGATAAAGCGCTGGAGTTAGGAAAATCATCTTCCTGAGTTCAAATCTGACTTCAGACACTTATTATCTGGGTGACCCTGAGGAAGTCACTTAACCCTGTCTGCCTCAGTTTTCTCCTCTGTCAAATGGGCTGAAGAAGAAAATGGCGAGTCATTCCAGCATCTTTGCCAAGGAAACCCCCAAAATGGGCTCATGAAGAATTAGACATGACCATTTTCCCAAAAGAATGGATGGGATGGGCTTCAGAACATGAAGTTAGAACAGAAGAATCTGAGAAAATGACTACGTATATTTCCCCAATCAGTTGTCACTGGTTCAGGGTGAAGGCATCAGTACCATGTATAAACCAAAACATGATGCTATGCTGAGAATTACTGTAAGCTATTTAGTTACAGGCAGAACTATGTTCTAAAACAAAGCAGCCTCAGTAGGTAACACTGTTTACTCAGACAATCAACTTGTAATTTACTGTACTTGTACATTAAAAAAAGGTTGTCCTTAATTGCTACATTGCAACATTTTCTCCAGCTCAGTGACTGTATGGGAACAGATAACAGCTGGGAATAATTCTGTCAGCTATTAGGGAGAGATTACATAATTTACGATGAGGACTCCTTCTATAAATAGTTTTACACCTAAAAATAAGGTGCATGGATTTTAACATACTCCTCCTTGACGTGTTTGGATACTTGATAATTATGCGGCATTAAGGAGAAAAGCTGATTTTCTCATTATTGGTAGACAATTAAGTGGTGTAAGATTTAACAAAAGAGAAAAAAACACCCCCTCTCCCCACTTTCTGACATGTTGCTATTATACAATGAATATGTTTATAATTCTAATATTCAACGTATCCCTTTCTCCATCCTTGAACCATGTAACACCCATATGGAGGAAAAATTTTCAAAAACAAACAAGGCTGGCACAAGGATGAGGAAACAGAGAAGAAAGTGGGTTAAGATTTGGAAAGTACTTTACGCTTATTATCTCTGTATCGTCACAAAATTTCTCTGAGGTGGCTGCTATTATTTTATTTCTTTTTAAGTAAAAGATGTCATTTTACTCAAACCTAAGAATTTTCACAGTTGTGAACTCACATTTTTTTTTCATTCACTGAACATAATGGTTTTGGTAAACAGCTTTACATTATTACATTTTGCAATTCAAACAGTTCTTTATGTTTTTCCCCAAACCCCAAGAGGCAACTGTAACCAATTTTAATGCTTTTTGGACATATTTGAATTTTCTTTCAACACATACATAGATACAATAGCAAATGGGTGAGATAGATTATTTTAAGTCTTTTAGACTTATTCAAAAGTTCTTTGGTGGGTGCTATTATCATCCTTACTTTATAAACCAAGTTAACTGAGACAAATAAATGTTAAGAGATTTGCCCAGGATCATACTGCTAATAAATGTATGAGACTGGATTTGAAAATAGGTCTTTCTGAATCAAAGGCTGCCAGTTTGAAGAAGGGGTCTTATAGTGCTCACAGAAAGTTGAATCTAGACTGCCCTATATAAATTCTTGGCTTTGAGCCATCAGAGGCAATGATCAGAACTACAAAGATTCTGGTACTGTTGTGTTCTCTCTTGGTCAGACCAAATCTAGAGCATTTTGTTTGGGTTTGGTTGCCATATTTGCATATGGATATTGATAAGAGACCATGCCAGACAAGGATCAAAATTTAAGGAGAATGTAATTTTTAAAGTAGTTGAAAGATTTTCCAGGAAGAAGAGCTACACTTGTTCTATTCTACCTTGGAGAGCAGATCGAGGACCAGGGAGTTGAAGCTGCACCAGAGAAAATGCAGGCTTGACATACAGGAAAAAGTCTCCCAAAATAAGGAGTATTCAAAAGTAGAGTGGGGGTGGCTTAAGGGGTTTTCAAAAAAAAGAACTAGCTATACAATTCTTTTGTCAGGTATGTGGTAAAGGGTACTCTTCTTCAGGCATAGTTTGGGATGGATAGCTTTCAGGGTCTCTTGCAGCTCTGGAATTCTGTGACCCATGAATGGTGTGATTTTCTACATTTCAGTAGAGAGGAATCTATAAATGGAGAAAATAGTTAGAGTGCCTAAGGAGGGAAAAATTTTTTTCTTTTAGCTGTTAAATAGCCTACGTAGATTTCATTGCCAAAATTAACTGTTGAACTATTTATATATTCTACTTGGTGTTACTAATTACTTATGTAGATTTAATAACAGAAAATGTTTTCTATTAAAGTCCATAAGAATAAAAACCCTAAGGAATAGGGGTGTGTGTGTGTGTGTGTGTGTGTGTGTGTGTGTGTTTAATTCTATAAGCATCAATTGGTAGTCTGAGATACAGATGGAAAATAGGGGCCCGTGAAGGGATTCTGGGTAAAGTTCCCCTTTATATAAGCTACTTCTTGACCTCACAAGCTGATCCAAAGTGGAAAGCATAGAATTTAGAGCTAGGAAGGACTTTAAACTTTACCAAATTCATGTCTTTGACTATATAGATTAAAAAAATGAGACCTAGAGAGGTTAGATGATGACCATGATCACAAGTTATATGTGCCAGAGTTTGGATTTAAATCTACAGGCATATAATCCCAAATCTAGCATTTCTTCCTCTGTCCTGGGAAGACAAGCTCTTCTCAAGTTGTTTTTAATTGTTCAGTCATTTCTATTGTTTTTGACTTTTCATGACCCCACTTGGGGTTTTCCTGGCAGAGATATGGGAGTGGTTTGCCATTTCCTTCTTTAGCTCATTTTATAGATAAGGAAATTTAGGTAAAACAGGGTTAAGTGACTTGCCCAGGGTCACAGAGCTAGTAAATGTCTGAGGCCAGGTTTGAACTCAAGATGAATCTTCCTAATTCCAAGTCCAATACTCAATCCATTGAGCCACCTAGCTGTCCCTCTTCTCAACTAGGCTTCTTTAATCTGACACCCAGTATCCACTTAATAAATGCTTAATTGTCTAGACTGGGTTCTTCCAAACTGATAATTATTTTCAAATAATTCATTTTCCTCCAAAAAATACCTACCAAAAGTGGATCTGTTCCATTTCCTCTAAACACTACCCCTCCCATCAGAATTAATTTACAATCACTGAATGAATCCTATTGGACAAGTATTTATTATGCACCTACTAAGTACCAGGAGAGGGAATGCCAATACAAAAATGAAAATTAATATTAATGTTGGTTTGAATCTGATAAGGAAATCGGTTTCTTAAACATGCTGAGTTTATTTATTCTATGCCAACATCTTGCCTTTAAGGGAGGAGAAAAAAAGACAGAAAATGCTCATTCCTTTGATAGTAACAGAAGACCTGATACTTCTCTTACTTTGTGCCTACTTGGCCCTATAAATAAAGTTAGCACTTTGCTGACAACATCAGCTTTTAAAGGTCTCCAATGCAAATTGATTCCAATACCGGTGACTGGTGACATTAGTAAATATATTCCTTTTCAATCTTCCTGGCTGTCAAATAACAGAAATAAGTCACTGCCTTCTAAGGCACCATGTTATCTTGCCCTAGCTGATTTTCCAGACTTCTCCCAGTAAATTAGGAGTGTTCCGTTTCCCCTTATTTTAAGAGAGAAGAGATAATGGGTGTTAGCATGAGGCCAGTGGACATTCTGTCTTTCAGCTGAAGTCAGTGTTAAAGGGGAAGAGCAAAGGAATCAATGGAGAGCAAAAGAAATAAGAAGTAATCCAAGTTTTACAGCACTCAAGGAGAAGTGTCCCAACTCTTGCCATGGAGAGACCACACATCCAGAATGAACCATAGGATGTGAGCCCCTGTCAATGAATCCATTTATTTTGCGTATCTGGACTTCGTTAAAAGGGAAGGGAGTCATAAGAAAATGACGATGTCAAAATGAATAACTACCGAATTTTTAAAAACCAACAACACCATGAGACTTTTAAAGGCATTAATCAAAGCAGACTGTGAAACCTCCTTCTCTGGATGCATTTTAGGGCAAGAGTATTATTGATAACTCACACTTACACAGGGTTATGCAGGTTCCTAACCCTGAGAAAGGGATGATGAAAATATGACCACCTAATTTTCAGGCAAAAATATATGTATGTACACATGTATATGCATATACAGCACAACTATAAAGTGAATAAAAGATGTGTGTGTACATATACTCCACATTTTGTGTGTACAAACACACATACACACCCCCACATAATTAAAAACAAGGTAATTTGGGAGGGAGGGCACTAGCAGTTGGGAGTGGTTTCATACAGAAGATGATGCTTGAGCTGTGCCCTACAGGAAGAGAAAGATTCTATGATTCTATGAGGTACAGCTAAGTTCTGAGAAATGGCTAGGAAGAGAGGAGAAGACAGAATACCATGGATAAGTAAAAGCGGTCTGGTTGGATTGAAAAGCAAAGAATGGAGTGTAATGTCCACTGAGGCTGCAAAATTAGATTGGGGCAAGGTTTCATAGAGCAAGTTAAACAGAGGGGTTTACACAAGGTATTGTACTTGACTGAGGAGGGGAAAATTTATATAGTACTTTAAGATTTGCAAAGTACATAAATTCTCTCATTTGATGGAGAAACTGAGATTCAAAGAGGTTAAGGGACCTGGCTGTTGATACTGATTAAGAACCATAGAATCATCATTTGAAATTGCTTAGATGTCTTAGAGGTCACCTAGGCAACCTTTCTCATTTTACAGATGAAAGAATTTAGACTTTAAGTTTAAATACCTTGCTGAAGTCAGTAAGAGAGCTAGAATTTGAATCCAGGTTTTCAGATTCACTTCTACTGACCATAATCTGCATGGCAAACATTAGCACCTCAATAACTTTTTCAGCCTCCCTCACCCCCTCCAAAAAGAACCCCAAAACCAGCTGCTATGGTTTCACAATCCTTTAGTTACTCCACATGTTAAACCATTCTATCTAAGCCATTCAATTTAGCTAAGTGCCTTCTATGTACCAGGCACTGTATTAGGATATGGAGATATGATGACCAAAAGGAAAAAAAAAGAATCCCTCTCCTTACTTTTTTTTTTAAGGGGAGGAATAAAAACAATGTGTAGACAAAATAAATTGGGGAGGGGAATGCTATCAAATGGTTGCATGGGGTAGGGAAGTTGTTCAGAGAAAATCTCAAATAGCAAGTGGCACTTGGGTTTTGCTTTGAAAGGAGCTAAAATTTTAAGAGGCAGGTGGGGAGAGATCCCAGGCATTGGGGTACAGCCTAGGGAAAGGCAGAGGAGTAGGAGATGGAATGATATCCACAGGTATGAAACAGAAAAAATCCACAATGTAAAATCAGTCTAGATTCTAGAAAGATAGCATTTGGCTAAGTTCTGCATTTCTTTGACACTGGTACTGACAACAAACAAGACAATTTTCCATTTTCACCTTAATGGTAGGAATAGGGTAAGAGTGGAGTGGAATGGAGGACACTGGGAGGAAAAGAGAGAAAAAGCTTCAGGAAAACAATGGGAAGTTTAGAAAGGGTGCATCCAAGGAACTCTCTTGATCTGAACAAAGATTCAACAGATTCTGTTGCTTCTTGATCTTTCAGTCCTCCCCACTGACCATTACCACCTGGCCCTACCTACATGCCTCTGCATTCCACTTAGCTTACTGGGTTCAGTCCCCAATTAGCACCTCGTACAGTCCAGGAAAACCAAAAAGGGAAGGTGGAAAAGCAGTCCAGAGGCCTCATCTCTAACCTTGGCTGCCACTAAATTGTTGCTTAATTAGTGACAAGCTTTTTGCCTCTGTTTACTTATTTGCAAAACAGTGACTTGTAATAGATGCCTTTCCTATCCACATCCAGAGAGAGAATGAGTCTGAAAGCAGACTGAAGCAAACTACTTGCTCCTTCTCTTTTTTATTTTGTTTTGTTTCTTCTTCCTCATCATTCATCCCACTGGTTATAATTCTTCTTTACAACTTGACTAATGTTTAATGTGAAGGTATATGTAGAACCTATATTGAATTGCATGCCGCCATGGAGGGGAGAGGGAAAGGGGAAAATTTGGAACTCAAAAACTTCTGACACTGAATATTGTAAACTAATAGTAAATAAATTTTAAAATAATTTTAAAAAAGAAATAGAGGGGCGGCTAGGTGGCGTAGTGAATAGAGCACCGGCCCTGGAGTCAGGAGTACCTGAGTTCAAATCCGGCCTCAGACACTTAACACAAAAACTAGCAGTGTGACCTTGGGCAAGTCACTTAACCCCAACAGCCCTCCAAAAAGCAAAAAAAAAAAAAAAAGAAGTAGATGCCTTTTTCAGTCCCTTTCAGATCAAATGAACTGATTCCATAAGTTTATTCCACTCAATAACTGCTACTTCTGCTGGGTGGTAGACCTCTCCCGCCAAGGCCAGGATCATACTTCACTGTCTAAAGAAAAATTA
>CM053594.1:95984277-96002463 GCA_028646575.1 Pseudocheirus occidentalis
ATGTATGTATGTATGCACAGAAAAAGTAGAGAGTGAGGGTGAGGAATGATGTTCAAAGCACTCTAGAAACAGGAGAGGAAAGAGGAAACCCAAGCAGGAAGTCTCCACAAAACACCCGAGTTGAACCTTGAAGAAAGATCAAGATTTTACAAAGCAGAGAAGAAAGAAGACATTCCAGACATGAATGATGAGGGAAGAGACTGAATGTCAAGACTAGTGGACATAGACTAGCTTGGATGGAATGTCAAGGCATGAAAAAAAAGCAAAACCAGAAAGCTGGGAGGGAGCCAGATTATAATTCAGTGTAGTGGAAAGAATCAGATAAGACCAAGTTTGAATCACAAAGGTGAAATGACTTTGTCCAGGGTCATCTAGCTAGTAAGTGGCTGAGAATATGAGCTCAGATCTTCCTGATTCCAGGTCCCACACTCTATCCCCTTTGCTGCCTAGCTACCCACTAGTTACCATTACCATCATCATTATTATTATCTTAATGAGAATAGCAGTAAGTCTAACACCTATCTCATATCTCACCTATCTTGTGAGCAAAGTGCTTTGTAAGCAATGGAAATTACAAGATAAATATAAGTCATACTAAAATATTTACATTTTCACCTCTAAATAGGAAGAAGCTGCTACCAGTTTGGGGACAGGAGAGTGACATGATCAGAAAATTACTTCAGGATCATCATTTTAGCAGTTCAAGGAAGGAATTGGAGAAGGGAAATACTCAAGTTTTCCATTCTTATTAGCAGGAGATAATTGGCATGGTGAGTGTGGCAAAATGAGAGACTCAAGAGAATGCTTTTGAACCTATCATCATTTTAATACTCAGTCCCTGGAACTGATCCCTGAGGCTATAGCATAAAGGGGAAAAACACAGGAAATTTCTATCAGAGCTCTGCCTTCCTCCAATACTCACTTGTCCACTAGATAAACAAGTCCGGCAAGCCATAAACACCACAGGGGGTGGATGTGCATTATTATTCTGGCTGGTTTCTTCACAGATTCAAAATAATAAACAATGAACTCTCACTAATGTGTTAACCTGCTTGAAACAAAAACTTCCTTTCACACTGGACAGATAGCTCCATGTAAAAGATAGCTTAAAGGCAAGCCTATACCTTTCACAGCAGCATGGGATGTTAGTCTAGAAGAAAATTAATTTTCATTCACAAGGCTGATTTCTCTGTCCAAAGTGAACTAAGGGATCATAGGGCTATATAGATCTCAAGCTGCAAAGGAACTCAGAAGTCATTCTAGGTCAACCTGCTCATTTTGCAGATAGGGAAATTGAGACCCAAGGAGGATAAATAACTTTCCCCAAGTCATACAAGCAGTGAGCATCAGTATACAAATGACAAATTGTGAGTACATATAGGAGATATGTACATTTGCAGAACTGTGTATGTGTTTTATATATAAGTGTGTGTGTGTATAAGTATATCTTTCTATGCACACATATACAATGGAAGTATCATAGTATAATAAAAATATTACCAGATTTGGAATCAGAGGATAAGGCTCAAATTCCAGGTCTGCTAGTTATTAATCATATGAACTCGGATAAGTAACAAACTCTGGGTTTCAGTTTCTCATCTGTAAAATAAAGAGGTTAGACTAGACATGTCCTGAGTCTCTTCCATCCCATAGACTATCATGTTAAAAATTAAATAACTGACATTTATATAGTACACGTAAAGTCTTTAAAGAGAGCCCCACCCCCTGGAGATAGATAATACAGACGGGATGATGCTCATTTTCCAGATGAGAGAACCAAGTGAGTGGTTGAGTGATTTGCTACTAAACAGTTCCTAAATATCAGAAGCAGGATTTCAGCACAGGTCCCCCGAACTCCAAGAGGCACACTATCTGCCACACTAAGCTGTACCTAGAGAGGGAAAATGTTACAGTACAACCCAATTACAGGGAAGGGATGAACTGAACCTTTCAGTATCACCAAGTGGGGATTTGGCAGTAATTTTTTGCATTCAAAAAAAAAGTAAATAAAACTTTTGATAAATTGGTTAAACCAATGAAGAAATGTCAAGTTAAAAGGACCAAATGCTTTTGAAAGGATTAATCCTACTGCATATATATTTTCTAACATATATAAGAATAGGATAAAATTAAAGTCTGTTCCATGCATCTGTTTTATGACAACATACCAGTTAAAGCCCTGGCCATTTCATTTGAGAAGCTGATCAGGTAATATTTACCAGGCGCCAAACATCAACTGTATTAAATCCATCTAGTTTACTGGTTTCCAACAGAAACTCAATGCATATTACTTAAAAATTCAACGAGGACTCTCGCATATCATTTTTGTGGTCTCATTTGCTTTGAAGGATTTTTTTTTTAAATAAAAAGACAAGGTAAATAGATCATTGGATATAGGGTAGGAAAGGCCATTGGATATTTTGTCAAATCTTCTTATCTTGTGGATGGGGAAAATGAAGGACAGAGAGGGTAAATGACTTAGGGTCATAGAGTCAGCTAGGAAGAATACTGGATATAGCTCAGGACTTGGAGTAAGGATGACCTGAAATCCAATCCTGCCACAGGCATCTAGTAGCTTGGGTGCCTCTTGCTAAGTCACTTAAAATCTTTCTCAGGTTCATTTTCTTCATCTTGTTAAATGGGTTTTTTTGTAAGTATAATAGATAGATCAAGGAAATATATATGTATAAAGGGCTTTGCTAACCTCAAAGGGATATAAGTGCTAGTTGGTTATCAATAAGAAACAGAATTCAGGTTCAAACACATGACTTCTGAAATCCAAACCATTATAATAATCACCTGAAACTTAAGGAGAAATTATTAGATGGCCAGAGCTTAATCAAAACACAGCTCTGAATCTCTTCCCATAAATTTGGGTTTTACAATAGTGAAATTGTCTTTTGCCTGTCCCTCATTCAAAGCGTAACTTTAAAAATACAGAATCAGGGAATAGGCAACAAAAAGCAAGCCAACAGTGGTCAATGTTGTTCCCTTAGTAACTGCACAAAGGGGAGATTCACAGGGTACTTGAAAAAAGTTACTTTAAATGGACACTTATTATTCAATCACCCAGAATCCCAAATGGTGCACATTTTTCATCACGCACTGCACAACTATAATCCTTTTGGAGAGCCGATCAAATGTACCATAATGAAATAAAACACATGTAATATAATATAATATAGAAAGATTGTTCTGGATACTTAATAGAAAGCAGGTAGGGGAGTCAATAGACCTGGGTTTAAGTCCCACCTCTTGACACATGCTGTCTATGGGACACCTGGGCAACTCTTTGGCAGTCTGTGCCAAATCTATGAACTCCTTTTCAAAATGATGTTTTAAAATGCATAAAATGAAATACAGAGGATGAAAAAAAACTATAATGAAAGTTACTAAAATGTTTAAAAAAATTTTAATCCCTAGGTAGCCAGCACTTCTTAAACTATGGGTCTAGACCCCATAGCAACAGTAAAAGGTTTCTGAAAGCTCAACAACCACAAATTAATTAAAAATCCAACATATAATGAATCCAAGGTGTTTCTGACCAGGCTTGCCCATGTTGCATGGAATAACTTCACTTTGGCCTTGGGTTCTGAACCAAACCATGCACACTTTGCACTGCACATGCTTTCATGACATGCAACACCAACTGAACACTGATGAAATGCGAAAAGGGGTCTCAAAAGGAAACAGTTTAAGAAGCCCTGAGACTTTAAAGTTTCTTTTGGCTCTAAATCCTCTAACTCAGAGGTTCTCAATCTGTGGGTTATGTTCAATTTGTGACAATGAAAATACATCCTGATTATCAGATAGATTCATAACAGTAGCAAAATTACAGTTATTAAGTAGCAATGAAAAGAATTTTATGGCTGGGGGTCACCACAACACAAGGAACGATATTACGCAGCATTAGGAAGGTTGAGAAGCACTGCTCTAACTCAAGAGCTATAAATTGCAGAAAAAAATACCCATGTGCATTTTAAAGGTGACTTCATTTACTGGGGTTCCCTACACTAATAAAAGCATAAATTCTATCTATATAAACAACTATATGGAATATAATAAATATTGCTCTACTTATCTCCACACGATATCAAGGTGTGGTGAAAAGTTACCCCACACAATGGGGATAACTCCCTGGGAAGGATTTATGGGAGGATATGGATGAGGGACAAGAAGGCATGGGAAGATTACAATCTGCAAAACTGGAAAGTGTAGACACTTTGGGCAAGATCACAGCCCCATTATATCAGCGAATATTCTTCTTGGAAAGTTCACGCTACAGGGAAACATGTTTGGGGTCCTCAGATTTCACTAAAATTACAAAACGGACCATCGGCCAAGACTGTGTTTCACCATCTATTCACAACTAAAACAGTGCTAATGGTCTCCACTTCTGTCTCTCCACTTCACCTATGCCCCTTCCCTAGCTCCTGGTGTTACCACAGATAGAATACAATCCCATTCTGGCTTCATCTGAGCTTCCTGACAGGTTAGTAAGGCTTGCTTACTGTACTCGGTATGTCAGAGGGACTACTGAAATCAAAACCTGGACCACTCAAAGGAAACGATGCAAAAGAGAGAAGGCTCTGCTGTCCTTTGGATTACGCCATTAGAGTACGTTCATCAGAATCACCATTTGTGGCAGAACACATTTTCTTGTACCAGACGGCCACACAGAAACAGATGGACTTGACAGAGGACAATTCAATTCAACAAGCATTTGTATTTATTTTGCCTACATCTCATATTTAGTTATCCGTGAACATGCTGTATTGCACACCGCCCCCCTTCCCAACTTCCTCGGGGACTATCTCACTTTGGTGTTTGCATTCTCATTACCTAGCAGAGTGTCTGGTACAGAGAAGACATTTAATAAATATTGTTGATTGATTAAGCCACTATAGTATATGCCAGATGCTAGAGATACAAAGATTTTTTTTTAAGTTCCTTAAGAAACTTACATCACCTGGGGGATACAACATGTAATGAGATACAAGGTAGGTTGAAAAGGGAGAGAATATTAACAACTAGGGGTATCAGGAAAGGTTTCTTGTAGGTAGGGGCACCTGAACTATGTGAGAAAGAATTCTAAGCTGTAGAGGACAGATGTTCAGGAAACAGACTATGTAGAAGGTCAGAGGCAGGAGCTGAATGCCAAACTGGAGAACCAGCAAGAGAGGAGAAAGGAACAAGCACTGATTAAGTGCCTACTGTATGCCAGCCACTGTGCTAATTTGCATTCAGTTCTGGCTGATTCCAGTGCCAGCATCCTAGCCACTGTGCAACCCAACTAATTTAAGTAGGCCAGTTTGGTTGAAATTTAGAGGGTAGGGAAGGGTTCATTCTACAAGTTAGCTGATACAGCTGAAAAGCAAAAGATTACAGGCTAGATTCTTAAGCAGGTTTAGGAAACAAAGCATTTCAGAACTGAGTACCATAAGAGACATGTAAAGGACTTGTCCACAAGCATTCTTTGTAAAGCAATGGAGAAGCATGCTACATTTAAAACATACACAGGTCACCACTTGATAAATGGTCAAAGGATATGAATAGGCAGTTTTCAGAAGAAATCTAAGCTATCTGTAGATATATGAAAAAAAATGTTCCAAATCATTATGGATTAGAGAAATGCAAATTAAAACAACTTTGAGATACTACTTCATACCTATCAGAGTGGCTAATAAGACAGAAAAGGAAAATGACAAATGTTGGAGGGGATCTGGGAAAAAAACTAGGACAAACACACTCTTGATAGAGTTGTGAACTGATCCAATCATTACAGAGAACAATTTGGAACCATGCTCAAAGGATAGTCAAACTGTGTACATCTTTTAATCTATCAATACCACTACTAGGTCTGTATCCCAAAGAGATAAAAAAAAAAAAGGACCCACATTTACATTTATAGCAGCTCTTTTTGTGGTGGCAAAAATTGGAAATCAAGAGGTTGCCCATCAGTTGGGAAATGGCTGAACAAGTTGTGGTATATGAATGGAATGGAATGAAATTGTGCTATAAGAAATGATGTTCAGGCTCAGAAAAACCTGGAAAGACTTACATGAACTGATATTGAGTGAAGTGAGCAAACCATGACAATATTATACACAGCAACAGCAAAACTATGTGATGATCAACTATGATAGATTTCACTTTTCTCAGCAAAACAATGATTCTAGACAATCCCCAAGAGCAAAAATGCAATCCATATCCAGAAAATGATCCGATGAAATCTGAATGCACATCAAAGCATAATATTTTCACTTTTTTACTGTGTGGGATTTCTTTTTCTGCTTTCATTGTGTTTCTGCTTTCACAACATGACTAATATGAAAATATGTTTTACATGATTGCCTACATACAACATATCATCTTAAGGCTGGGGAAAGGAGGGAGAGGGAAAGAGAAAATCTGGAACTTAAAATTGTATATGAAAAAACAAATGGTAAAATTTATCTTTACATGCAATCTGGAAAAATAAAAGACTATTTAAAGCAGGTTTTCTTTTAAAATGCATGCATGCATGTATGTACGTATGTATGTATGTATGTGGGGTGTCCCAAAAGTCTTAGCGCAATTTTAAACTTTGATAGCAAAAAATTTAGATAGATACTTACAGCTTCCTTTAAGTACCAACTAAAATACCTTCTTTTACTGGAAGCCTTCCTCATCATAATTGTAGTGCCTTCCTTCTGTTAATTACTTCCTATTTATCCTGTATATTCCTTGCTTTGTATATATTTGTTTGCACGTCAAAGCTGCTTGTGGACAAGGGCTTTCCATGGCTGCTTTTTGTACTCCCAGCACTTACCACAGTGCTGGTACAGAGGAGCTGCTTAATAAATCTTCATCAATTCAATGATACTGATTAATACACACATATGTGTATGTATATATATATATATATATATAAATACATATGCATACATATATACACATGTGATAGCCAGTTAACATTTTAAGTGTACAATAAATGATGTTTGCTTCAAGGTCATCCTGCATGTCATCAGAACTTCCTTCGCTAGTATGCATTTTTAAAAATGTTTCAATAATATTACTTTCTTTTTCTAGGCTACCAGCCTAGTCTACTAGAATTCTCTCTCTCTGTCTCTCAAACACACACACACACCTGCTCTCCCCTCTCCCAAATGTTCTGAACCCTCCCTTTTACAGAGTAATTACAGTTGAGCAAAACAGCTGGCCATGTCTGCAAATTCACATCTCGTTCTGGACCTGCAGTCCCATCATCACTCTGTCAGGGGGTGGGTGGCATTCATCATCTTAGGTCCTCTGGAATAGTGGCAACCTACATTTTTAAAGGGAATCCTAAAACCCAGTGATAAATCAATAGCAATCATCCTTTCCTAGCTCTGAAATTTGTAATTTGTCCTTCATTGACTCATTTTAAAATAATAGGAGGCTTTCCTTTAGGGCTGAAAACAGATTTAAATTTCCGAGTCATTTGTACTACAAATACACTGCTAATAGCATTTAACCTTTCCTAATAAAAACTCTCGTGAGACTGTGATATGGCATAGTAGATAGAAAGCTGGCCTTTCAGCAAGGAAAACCTGGCTTCAAATGCCATCTTTGACACATGACCCTGGGCAAGCTACTTAACCCCTCAGTTCTCTGGGTAACTCTAAGACTTTGAACTGCAGAAAATGTGCCCACCTGCATTGGGAAGAGGCAGCTTCCTCCAGGAAGAGCTCCTTATACCAATAAAAATGACAGGTCCAGTCCCTATTTCTATTCCTATTCCATGACAACAGCAGCAGCAAGTGATAATTTTATATTGCTTTAAGTTTGTCTAAGTATGTTATACACATTAATCTCATTTTATCCTCAAAACTACCCAAATTTTGGCGCTACAGATGCCAGATGGTGGTGGTGAGGAGAACCACAGTTGTGGAACAAGGCATTTATTTTCTTTTTTAATTTTTATTGAGCTCTTTTTTTTCTATATCACTTTAATGTCTAGTTTAACCCAGCTCCCCTCCTCCCCACCTCCTCTCAGTCTTCCCTTTCAGCAAAGAATAAAAAAAGAAAGTATTTTAGCAATACTAACCAACATACTGCCATGGTCTGATGGGATATACAGGGTTTCCACAACCATAGTCTCCCACCTCTGAAAAGAAGGGAAGCACATTTTCTCCTCTCTCCTTTATATATGGGTAGTGTGACTTATGATGCTCAGCCACATTTATTTATTACAAAGAAGGGTCCTATCAGGGTGAGACTGGGGGAGAGGTGAGCTCATTACCAAGAAGTAACTATAGTATTTTTAAAAATAAGACAATCAAAACAGGGAAAAACCTTAATTTCTTTATATGTCTATCTTGAAATGGCTTCTTCATCACTACAAAAGGAATATACTAAAAGCAAGTGAATGAATCTGTGTTGGACTATGGGAACTTAATCCTCTATGCTATTTCAATCCAGGCAACAAGGAGAGGAATGTCCCAGTGAAGACGTGGCTAGTTTTCAATCTACATTCCTTTTAGTCTGGACTACTCCAATCCCTTATCTGGGAGGAATAGCCTTTCATAACCACAACAAACATCAGAATTGAGCTTCAGGACCCAAAGATTAATTGAAATTGGGTTTTTTTTCTTTTTACTGTTTTTAAAAAGCCATCTTTTCTGTCAGTATTGTTTTTGCTTCTGAATAGTGTGTACATGAAGTCACTTACTACTGAACATACTCCAAGTGTCTGGGAATTTCTTTTGTTGACACTTATGACTTTTTTTTCTCCTTTCCTCCTTCTCCCATTACTCACCTGCCCCCATCCCCTGTCCCCATAAAAAGTCACATTTACATTTTTTTAATGAAAACATGATCTCACATAACTACATCCCTCTAATTAATGTAGGAATAGCCTGGGATGTTTTTTTGGAGTAGTCCCTAACCATTCTTCCTCTGGGAGAAGTCAAAGATTGGACTGGATGATATAGAGGCTATAAATAAATAAGATTCTTAGATTATTTGAAGTCCTCTTATAATCTCTACAGTAAATTTGAGGGGGCAGCTACGTGGCACAGTGAATAGAGGACGGCCCTGGAGTCAAGAAGACCTGAGTTCAAATCTAGCCTCATTAAGGGATTTGAATTAATGACTTACTCAGTTGTGCTATTCTATCATATACGTGGTACTTAGAAATATTGAGTGTTAGTTAGAAATATCCACCTAGTCAGAAAATCTTGTCTAGCTCTGCTACTAACTAGTTGTGAGGAAGCAGTATGGTATACTGGAGAGAAGGCTAGACTTAGAATCAGGAAGATCTGAGTTCAAATTCCATCTTAGATGTTTACTAGTTGTGTGACAATGGGCAAGTCATTTCACTTTTCTCTGGGTTAATTTCTTTATCTGAAAAAAGGAAATGACAATAGCACCTATCCCGAAGAATTAAAGAGGATCAAATGATATCATGTCAGTAAATAATTTTGCAAACATTTAAATATTATCATTATTATTATTATTACTGATTTGTTCTTTGCTTATATGGTCCATCACTCTTCTAGATGGGCAGGTGCATGAGTGCAAGGCCTGTGTTTTATTCCAACTCTGTGTCTCACCCAACCCTTTACAGGTGCTACTTTAAAAAGTTTGTGGCATAGAATGAAGACTTGCAAATTGCATAGAATCTCTATAAGGACCTCATAGTACTCTCCAACTCGAACATTCTGTTGTTCTATCTTACCACTCAAATGTATAATTGAGCCCCTAATTACATATGAAACTGGGCTAGGAGTCAACTGATTGTCCAAGGCAGGTCATATTATATTTCCTAGGAATTTCCTCCACCGTGATAGAAGATTGCTTCCTCTTAGATTTGAAACTGAACTACAGACTTTCACCTAACTATAAAAAAATATTGCTGTTGATAATTAACAGGACATTTAAAGAGTGAGTCTATGTGGGTGTTGTTTAAGGAATTTAGAAAAAAAAATCATTTTGGCCATGCAGGGGGTAGTTTGTAAGAGAGAGTCTAGCCAAAGGAATTTCCTGGGTTTGTGATATTTTACTAGATTTAGGGGAAGTCTGGGGGTGGGGAGGATAGAGTGCTCTGAACACTGAATTCTAGACATAAGGACCAAGATTGCTAAGCATTCCATTGTGTTAACAAGTGATTACATAGTGATAGAGAGAGAAGCTCAATCCTAGGACTGAACTTACTTGGACATCTGCCACTCCTCTCCATCTTCGTTTTCTCTCTGACTTCCTTCTAACATTGCTCACCACCATATCTGTCCTACAGACCCATGGCTAGAATTCATGTCATCTCACTCATTTGGGACCCCTTTCTACCACATGGGAACAATGACCACAACAATTATGAAAAAAGAGAAGGGACTCTCTTGAACACCCATAATGGGAAGTAATTCTCTCTCTCCTTCTCCTTGACCTAGAGAGCAAGAAAATTTCTGCATTTACCAAGCATCTCTCATCAATCAATAGGCAAAAAAGGCAGAGAGTTGTTTCAGGAAACCATGGTCCCCTCAACCTCATCACCTGTGATGAGATGTTACCAAAGCATACTGCTTTTGAGGTCTTTCCCCAGCTGACAGAGCTCCAAACTTCCCTCCTTCAGAAAACACTCTCTGATCTAATCATTCCTACCTTACAACCCTGTATGAATCCAGTTTAAATAATGCTGCCATTTCAGGATTGTACAAGCCAGCTCTTGAACTACACAGTAGGTTCTGGGAAGGTCAAGGGTTTACTCCATCAGATCGATTTCCCTATGGCTCCCACCTTTTTTCTCACCCTTTACACAGTTTCTAATAAGCTCGTGCTCTGCATGTACTAAGTCTTCTATAAATTTTGTTTACCAGCTTCAAATGAATTCTGAACAACATTAACAATGGGGTTCCTCCACCTTGCCTGTCTCTTCTTTGAAGCATTCTTCATCTTCACTCTAATTAACTTCACGGGCCACCCAAATCTTACTCTTCCCAGGAAGATCTAGAGAAGCAAAGCACTGACATGGGAGTAAGTCTGACAGACTTAAACAGATGAAAATAAATCAACTCCTTTGCCCTACTAGAAAAATAATTTTTGCCCAACATAATTTTATTTATGAATTCTCTGTAAGACCTTCTTTGCTGCACCAATTTCAGGGAGAAAATAATCTGATACTCTGTTAAACAGTTATGCTGTCCAATTTATATTTCCAACATTAATTCTTTACTGGGCTCTCTAAATTAGTCTGGTGAAGTACATTTTTTTTGCAGTTGCGTCGAGGCCATTCAGCTTCATTGTTCTATGCTCCTATTCGAGTCCACTGTTATTTCTTGTTTGTTGGTGAGGACATCCAGTGCCAACTTTACAAAACAAGAAAGTTTATTTGCTTTGGCTCTTTACCCACAGGAGACTGTTTCCTAGATTCAGAGGGAACTACATTCTTTGGTAAATGAAATGTTCAAAAGAATAAAGGGGATCAAAGGCAATGGGATTAGGCTCCCATCCACAGAGGCAACAGAAGGCTTGGAGAAATAGAGGCAGAAGGATCCTTGGATCGTAGGTTTAGAGCTAAAAGGGCCAATCGAGGACCCAAATTCTGCACTTTACAAAAATATGAGGAAACAAACACAAAAAGGTAAAGTGATTTGCCCAGGGTCTCTCAACTATGAAGCATCTGAGGCAGGATTTGAACTGAAGTCTTCTCAATTCCAGGGTCCTATTTACTAATCTATTCTGGCTATAAAAGAACTAAGAACCACCTCACTGGGGTGAGATCTTCAAAAGATTCATTCATTCAATAAAGGATAAAAATTAGAGCATGTTATCAGTTATTGAGAATTCCTAAAGAAAAAAAAAAACATTTCCATTTTAGCTACTTTCTCAACATCAAGCACTTTCATGTGGATCATATGCATACACAGTCCCCCCTTTAACTTCTAGTGGGCTAGTCATATGGTTCTTAAAAATGGGAGAATTCAGATGCGAAACAGATCAAGGAAAAATTAAAAAGAAGACCTCCTCCCCACCCCCACCTCACCCTTTACCAGCTGCCTCCTTTTTCCCTTGCCATAATAGCAAACGCACTCAAATAATTCCTGAACCACTAGCACTTTATTTAACTAATTAGGAAATTTTTGCTTAGAAGCCCAGAATCTCTAGGAGCCTGGAATTTCTAGCTATGGCTGTGTGATAGAATCTGAGGGAGAATGAAAGAGAAACAGACAGTAAGAGGGTGTCTGTTCCCATGGGGGAGGGGGGGGAGGGAAAGAGTCCTGGGGTGAGTAAAGAGGAGGGTAATCCAGTCCAAATCCAAGAGCAAAGGTCAACTTAAACAGAGGCTGCACGAAGGGCCACAAGTCACTCTAAGCTTAGACCTTCAGTTTTCTTCATTTCCTAGCAGAAGACAAATGTTTTTGGAGTTAGGAGTTCAGAGGGGTGGTTTTGATTCTCCAAATTTCTCCTCCCCTTCCCTTTCCCAAATGCCAGTCTACACAGAGGACAACAACCAGGACGGTGAGAGGACTACAGACCACCGGGTCATCCAAGGAGCAGCTGAAAGAACTAGAAATGTTTAATGTAGAGAAGAGAAAACCTCAGGGATACTGAGCTTCAAGTAGCTGAAGGGCTGACATGTAGAGAGAGAGTCTGCTTGGACACAAAAGGAGTAAAAAAACAACAACAGGCGGGTTGGATGGCTGGGCCTGAAGACAAGAAAGACCTGAGCTGAAAGCCAACCTCAGACACTTAACTGTGTGACTTCCGGCAAGTCGAGTAACCCTGGTCTCATTCGGATTTCCCCAGTTGTACAATGAGAGTAAAAATAGTACCTAGCTCCCAGGGTTGTTGTAAGCATTAAATGAGACAACATTTTTATAAAGTGCTTAGCATGGTAACTAGCACATAGCAGGTACTTATAAATGTTTATACCTTTCCTTTTCCTCTTGAATAATAACAGCAGTAGCAGGTATATAGCACTTCATGGTTTAGAAAGTGCTTTACACATCTATTTTTTTTTTCCTTAAAACAACCCTGGAATTAGCCCCATTTCACAGATAAGGAAAATGAGGCAGAGTTTAAGTGACTTGTTCAGGATCACAGAGCTAGTAAGCTTCTGAGGGTGGATTTGAACTCAGGTCTTCCTGATTCCAGGTTCAATGCTTTATCTACTAGATGCCATTAGAAGTAGAACTAGGAACAATGGGGGGAAGGGGTAGTTACAGAAAGCAGACCTAGGTTTAGCATAAGGAAAAATGCCCCAATAATTTGTTGTTGCTGCTGCAGCTGTTGTCACTCAGTTGTTCCAATCATGTCTGACTCTCTGTGACCCCATTTAGCATTTTGTTGGGGATGCTGGAGTGGTTTGTCATGTCTTTCTCCAGCTCATTTTACAGATGAGGAAATCAAGGCAAACAAGGTTAAGTGACTTGCTCAGTCACACAGGTATTAAGTATCTAAGGGCAGATTTGAACTCAGGTCTTCCTGACTTCAGACCCAGTGCTCTCTCCACTACACAGCCTAGCTGCCAAGTCTTACTAATTAGCGCTTTCCAGTACATTAAACAGATGCCTCTAGGGAGAGAAGATACTGGGTTCCTCCTCACTAGGTATCTTTAAACAGGTGGCAAGGGTTAAGGGTGTTGTATTATATCTGGGATTCCTGCTTAGAGGTGTGGGTTACTCTAGATGTCCCATATGGTCCCTTCCAACACACACACACACAAACACACACACACATACACACACACACACACACACTATCCTGACCAAAAACTGGGAAGGAATCCAACTCCACGTGTTACAAAGTTGTGTGAAACACCATAAATTTTACTCGAATGTATTCTGAAAACCTCCAAGGATAATCCAGATCACCTGTTTAAAAGGAGTAGCTTTTAAGCAGTTACTACAAATGTTAGCATATAAGCCTTTCAGGATGTATTTTCATTGTAAACTGGTTCGTATGTAGCCAGGCACTTCCCATTAGCTGAATGGCAATCATCAATTCCCACTAGTTGGAAAGTAGCCTCCCTGCATTATCACTGCCTACACGTAGCCTCATAAAATTTTTAAGGATTTTCTCGGCTCACATCTTATCCTGTTTCATACTACCCACCTCAGACCCGAGTTTCTCCCTTTCCTCCCGGTTACTTCCGTGACATGGTCTCCCAGTGCCAAGGTTTACAGTAACACACTAATCAGACAGCCTGTAATTGAAGGCTTTTCTATAGTGTAACCTAAGTCTATTCTGTAAATGGACACCAGTAGTGCTTTTATACCAAGGGGCCAGAGGAGGGAAGAAATAAGAAATAATACATGGGAGAGATGTGTGAGGTGAGAAAAGGTTGATGTTATCCAATGTCATGAAGAATGGCATCGTCATCATCATCATTATATAGATTATCATATCAATCAATTATACTGTTATCAGTTCAAACTTGTGATTGAACTGATGTAAGGAACTCCTCAGAAGAAAACTTCCTCAACCAGTACAGGCATACAACGGCCCTGAAATTTAGTCTTACAGTACCTGGTACCTAGTACCACTGCCTGAAGCAATGAACGATTAACTAACCTGTCCAGGGTATCACAGCATTGGACTGTGAGCCCTTTGAGAGGAGAGGCTCTATTTGGCCTTTGTTTATATCCCCAGCACTTAGCACAATGCTTGGCATACAGTAGGTATTTAATAAATGCTTGGGTAATAGCCAAATAAACTCAACCATTAATATGTCTACAGAAACATCTGCGGAGATCCAATGGCTGAGGCATGCAAAATTTATTTACAGAAATGGAGGAGTTTGTGGTAGCAATACATAATCAGGTCAGAACCACCAAAAACTGCCCACAAAAATCATTCTCAAGGAATCTAGTCTCTTATTCATTAACGTGGAGTTGGCAAGGAAATAGTAGAAACTGAGTGTCCTACCACTTCAAGTTAACAAATATCTCATACTACTGAATACTTAAAATGACACGGTTAGAACCACTGAGGCGGCTAGACAGAGTGGTGAATAGTGCGCTGACCCTGGAGACAGGAGGACCTGAGTTCAAATCTGACCTCAGCCACTTAACACAAAACTAGCCATGTGACCTTGGACATGTCCCTTAACCCCAACTGCCCTACCTTCTCCCTGCAAAAAAAAAAAGAAGATGCAGTTAGGTGGCCATAATTACACATCCAAAATTCACAATCCTTCACAAATGACAAATTCCCCAAGTTAAAAATATAAGCCCCAAAATATACTGGAAAATTCAACATAGAAACTGTGATGTAACTGGAGAAACATGAGACAAAACTATTACCCACAATCACCTAAAAAGATCACTGTGTTCCCCCCCCCAATTTAACTCAATATTAATAGATGTCCTTATACCTAAATGCTCTTATCATCCAAACTTCATAAAATGAAAAGCTTGCTGCAGAAATCAAAACCACTTGGGAACAGGAAGTGACACCCCTCTCACCTCTATCATCTTATTAGCAACTTTGTGATCCTGAATATGCTTTCAGTGAGTCTACTACATAAAAGAGCTTCCATCCCAACATTCTCATTCAGTTATGTAAAACTATTATGTTATCCACCTGTCTGATAAATGGCTAAACATTAAACATGAAGGAATAGTAATAAGTTGTTTTCCTTGGAATGGTTTCTATCTGAATTCCACCCAAAAAAAAGGTGAGGTTATAATAACAAAACTTATTTTATTATTAATTATTTGCCTAGGTTCATGTAATCATTAGTGCTGGGAAGGATCCTAAAAATCACCCCATTCAATTTCCTCTTTTTAAGAGAGAAAATGGAGGACAGAAAGTTAATAACTGTCTAGGCAGCTTGGGCATAATGATCAGTCACACCTGGGTTTTATTAAATCCCTACTCTCAGGATGCATACTTAATTAACTGTGTGACTCTGGCAAAGTCATTTCATCTCTCAGTCTACTCCAGAACAGATAGCTACCATGTGTATGACACAGGTGATAAAATAATAATTATAGGCTGATAGGACTGCAGCTCTGGAGCTAGAAGGGACCTGAGTGTCCATCTAGACCAGGATCTTTTTATAGATGAGCAAAATGAGACCCAGGAAGTGAACTAAGTAGCCCAGAGTAACACAAGAAATAAGGGTCAGAGGTGAGAAGTGAACTCGGGTCTTCTGAAGCTAAAACCAGTGTTCTTTGGTTAAAAACAAAAAACCAAAAAAAACCTCACATTTATATAATTTAAGGTTTATGAAGCACTTTATATGTGCCTTATATTCATTTGATCATTATAATAACCTAGTAAGGCATATTCTGTAGTTATTACTATCCTGTTTTATTATAGGGAGGGGTTTCTAGGACAAGTCCAGGTTGACCTAGATGTTCCCTTTAGATAGAAGGCTAAATCCTAGATTAGAAGGCTAGCTTTTCCTGTACTAAGAGCAGGAGAGGGTGAAAAAGGGAGAGTGATTAGAGTGATTAGAGTCCAAGTGGGTGGGCCATGGGAAGGGTGTTTTGAGGAAGCAGACAAAACAAGACAATGGGATGCAGCAGGCATTTCTGCTGTCTTCCACTTCCCTTAACTCTCAGGGTCTGGCTGGCAGCCCTACCCTCATTCTAGAAACACTATGAGGAAGGGGAAAGAGGCATATGACATCTATCATAAAAGATGGGAGTTTATCTGGATGATAAAAAGATCAACAGGTGATTAGACTGCCCACCAGTCAAATTAATGAAGTCTTTTAATACTTTTCCACCTTCTCATCCCCCTATTCATCCACTAAGGGTCAATTCCATCTTTATCTGATGGCTGAGTTAATGAGCATGCATATAGGGATTTAAGGTTTACAAAGTATTTACTAACAAGAAGTTCATGAGGCATGGAGTGTAAGTCATTTTATCCTTCTTACACAGATGAGGAAAAGGAAATCTAAAAACATCAAGTGACTTACTCAAAAGAATTTACTGCTCTTTAGTAGTTGAGCTGGAACTAAAATTCAGGACCTCTGTCACTAAACAACAGCACTGCCTTTAGGATTCCAGTACAACACAGAAAGGAAAATCAGGAGAATTAGTCTTCCTTCCATCAGTTTTCTCTGGTTGTCCCCCATGCCTCCTCTGATCCAACTTTACGTCCTAATTAAAATCTCACCTCCTACAGGAAGTTCTCCCCAAACCCTCTTAATTCCAGGGTCTTCCTTTTGTTAATTATTTCATACATATCCCGATATAGTTTATTCTGTATGTATTTATATGTACATTGTCTCCTCTGTATGTATGTTTGCCTTTCTTTGCCAAGAAAACCCTAAATAAGGTTGTGAAGAGTCAGACACAATGAATATTGTCTCCTCCATTCTACTGTAAGCTCACTGAGGGCAAGGACTGGTCTTTGCCTCTTTTCTATCCCCAGGACTTCAGCACAGTTCCTGGCACACATCAGCCTTTTAATAAATGTTAGCTAATTGATAGACTGAAATTTCTTTTCCTCAGTTAGGCACAATGCCAAAAACATTTATTCACTTGGGTCGTCTTCCACCTGGTTGCAATGAAAAGGAAAAAAAGAAAAAAAAAAAACAGCAGCTCCTCTCTCCCCACTATAAAACAGAAACTCAAAGCCCCAGGATTGGATCACATGACCCTGTATTAAATAACTCACCCACTGTCACGCAGGTAATAAGAAGCACAGCCAGAATCTGAACCTAGGCCTCTCACCCTGAAGTCAGCACTTCCCCTCCCCCATTTTTAAGTTACACCATATTACTGCCTACACACTGGGCTACCTCCATAGTTAATATTTTCAGGAAAATATCAGACTCAGAATATTCTTCAAGGGAGGTGAACGGGCTTGTTGAACTCTAGAGTAATACAGGAACATAAGTTTCAAAGCTTTTATAGGAGAAAAGGATCAGCTCATCTAACACTGTTTTGGAGAATTTGCGTCAAATTGACATTCCAATTTCAGGACCGTACATAAAACCCCATTCAATTATTTAGCACTGTACAGATTTTACATAAGTCTTGAAGTTAGTGACTCAATTCATTTTCCTTTGAACTACAAGACAGATTAATCTAAAATGAATTAAGACAGGCAACCAGAAGTAATGCGCAAGCGGCCAGTAAACATTCTTTAAACTGCTGGATCAGTAAGCTGCTTAAGGGCCCAGCTATCACTGGCCACTGAGTCTGCTCAATTATGGGACAAGGATTCGCAAGCTGCACCATGTGTTTTTTGACAATGCCCCAAGCA
>CM053594.1:96002963-96035492 GCA_028646575.1 Pseudocheirus occidentalis
CCTGATTTTGATGTTGGCTTTCTGGCTTCTGAAACAGGCTACCTTTCACCTTTTGCCTAGGAGGCATTTAATAATTTGTTGAATGAACTTTTCAAAGCTTTCCTGAAATTACTCTCTTTATGTAGGTCATTTTATATAACTTCCCATTTTCTGGCAAGAGAAATAGCTTATGTGCTTCCCCAATCAATCAGATGATTCAAGGTTGGGCTTTTCCACGTTAGTAATAGATGCTAAAACTTCACTGGGCATGCTGAAGAAGAGAGGCCTACAGCCCTTTTTTTGGAACCCTGCCAATTGCGGACCAATCATTCTTTCTGCTAGTGGCCTTAGTTCCATGTGGTGCCCATCCAGATACTGTCACACAGGGCAGTTCTTTATCTGTGAAAACCTAAATCCCAAAGCCCAAGGGAAGATCAGGGCTGAATCATGAATCAGTTGTCTCTCGCTGGGGCCTGCATTTCCATTCAGAGCTCCCCTCATCTGGTACAGGATCTCCTAAACATATGCTAAGAGAGGAACAAAAGACACTCCTGTTACATATAATTGCAATAGAAAACAAATATTGATTGGGACCCCCACTAAGGAGCTGAGCCAAGTGGGTTAGGCTCAGATGTTTAAATGTGCTTTGGGATGGGAACAGAGAAACCTGTTAATTGTTTATACTGGTTGGATAGAATAAAAGCTCCCATCTATTTTCTGGGTAGTTTAAAATCAAGAATTCCAAATAAGGGTGAGCTGTTAAGGAGCGATGGGGGAAGGGTAATAAGTGACAAGATGAAGTGATGGGACAGCCAAAGCTTGGGAAAATGTGGGAATTTTGAGGGGGTGTTGTCTCTTGTTTCGATTATATATGGAACTTAAAAAATTCCAGCTTCTCCCTCTCCCATTCTGCATTACATTTTATGGATCCTTGTTTATTTCCCAACCAAGCACGAAATCCATTAATTGAAAATGAAAACAGAAACAGCTGATGTTCCATGGTGTTCAGATTCTGAATTCAGACCTGTCAGCTGAGTATTCTTATTACACTGGTGGAAAAATGCTAGCAAAATCTCATTACATCTGACTGTTGACTTAAGTTAGGAATTTCTCAGTCACTGCCACATGTACAAGGTACTGTCAAATGAGCATTTTCTGTAACAAATTTAGGCTTGCTGGCTCCATATCTTGAGATTTGCTGAAATTGTTTGTTCCTCTAGGGATTTGCCTGGATTGAGCTGGTCATTATGATCTAATATGGGATTTCTAAACTCCTATTTATAGTTTTATTTTTAAAAGGGATTTAAGAAAAAAGTAGTGTTAGATGTTTTGGGATTTGCTTCCTTTTCTAGAATATGCTTCTAGAAATTAGGCATCTTGAGGACAAGGACACAACCTTAGAAAGTTTTCCAGCTTTACCAGAATGTCTGCCTCTAAGGTCGGTAATGTCTTTAATCTCTATTGATGACAGTGGGGCGAAGATAGAATTTAGACTACAAGGCTACATTCCAGGATACGTTCTAGTTCTATTTTTTTTAAAAATAAATTTAATGATCATCAACACAGAATTTCCAGATACAAAGAACTGGGAAGAGCATCACATAAGGCACTGTGAACTTCTACTACTTACATTAAAAAAAAAAAAAAAGATAGAAGACGTTTCTATTTCTATCTTTACACACACACACACACGTATCTATTCAAATTTAACAAGGTGGAAACAAAATTATTGTTTGTGTCTCCTTATTTTTTCTTCTGTACATTTAAAATGTTTTATTGATTTTTTTTCTTGTGTCTTATCACACTCATTATTTTCCCACCCCAATAGAAGGCTTGCCTCCCTTTTAAAACAAATAAATATAGTCAAGCAAAACAAATCAGCACATTAACCAAGCCTGAAAATCTGACTCTGCACCTCTGAACCATCTCCTCTCTGCCAAGAGGTGGGAGGCATCTTTAATCATCAGTCTTCTGAAATCATGATTGGTCAAAGCTTTGGTCAGCTCTGAGGTCTTGATGCTTTCCAGGTCTGAGTGTATGATACCATGGATGCCAGAAGATTATACATCTCAATGAAGAGTGAGGCTTGATAAAATATACCACTGGAAAGGTTTCCAGATGCTATTTGGTGTCTGTGAATTCAGAGTTTTTTGTTTGTTTTATTTTGTTTTTCTGCAACTTTTGATTTCATCCTCCTTTTTAAAGCTGTCTCCTCTGATGCACACCCATGCTTGCCCTGAACCTATAGTCTCAGAGTGTTGTATAGGGCTCTGAGAGGCTGTGACTTATTGATACTCCCAGAAAACCGGCATTTGTTAGTGGTGGAATCCAAACCCATGTCTTCCTGTTTCCCAGACTGGATCTCTATTCACTGAGTCACCCAGCCTTCTATCCATAGATTAACTATGCCTAATTTAGCCCTGAATATTGCTATTTCAGCCTTTTCCTTAATTTTCTTAAGCCATGTACCCTTTGGCCAAATAAGGAATATGATTTAACAACACGTATTGATCCCTCCTTCTGCAGTCCTACAGACCTGACTATGCTGCTCACTCTGTCCTTCTTTCTTTTGGCTTTCTATGCCTGTGTTCCAAACTTCCCGCTTGTTTCCCCCACATGTTCAGCAGCACACTCAGCACATGGCAGTACACTTAGAGAACATTTAATGAGTGACTAAGTTTGTGAATATTTTTTCCCCTCAAGAAGGAAGAAAAAAGCCAGAGGCTGCTCTCAGACCTCCCCTTTTCCTCCGCAGGGTCTTTTGTGTTTTTAATAGCTTCCTCAGATAGAGAAATATCAGTATTTCTTCTTTTGTCTGTCATGATACAGAGATGTGTGTATGTGTCTGCCCATGGGTCCCCAGGTTTTTTCTGACTTTACCCACTGGCAGGAGAGGGATGACAGAACAGATTGTAGCTCCCTTATTCATTTAATCACGGTGACTAAAGAAATAAAAAGAAAAAAAAAAGATGCAGAGAAAAATGCCCCCCTCCCTCCGAGCCTCCATTTTTAATGGTTCAACAAGTTATCTGCAGAAAACATCTGTCTCCCAAGGAGTCAATGTAATTTAATGGCTGAACTTGTTTATGTACCCCCCTGGTAGAAAGGAAGAGTTTTTGCCACAGAACAGAAGTGAAATCAGCAAGATGCTGTCTGGGAACTGAAATATTGAGTTTTGTGAGATGACAGTCAAAGGCGCAAAGCTGGTGTTTTTCTGCTTGACAGTGTCACCGTCGTGATAGTGAGAAAGAATTCTGCAAAGAAGAAAGTCATAGATACTAGGTCTACAGCTGTCTGTTCTCATGTCATCCAGGCTTCTCCAGTCTCATTGTTATTGCAGTCATTCTACCATGTACTGAGAACCATCTTAACTTCCTCTCCTTAGAGTGGTTATCTTTCCTGTGCTGATTATCTTGTCATAAGACAAAGGGGCTACAAAGGAGGTGTGGGTGAGGAGTGTCAACAGAGGCTCTGCAGGGAAGGGAGCTGGAAACTAGGAAGGCCTGAGGAGGAAGCCTAGTGCTAACATACGAGGCCTATAAACCTCTTCTTTGTTAAAAAGATTCATAGGTCTCCCTGGAGTAGAGTAATCAGGACTAGGGGAAGGTCTGGGGCCAAGTGTTTGTATCGGTATATCAGTCTGCTTCCAAAATTTTAGCTAGTCTAAAAGAGGAGGTCCCAAGGAGGTTTACTTTAACAAATATTTGCTCTCTCTAATTATGTGCCCAGAAGCAGATCTCCTGAATGTTTAATGCAACCCTTAATATTTACAATAGTAGAAGGAGGAGTTTCTAATGTGTATGAGAGGCTTCTGAAGTTGCAATCATGATACTTTTTAGATAATACTTGCCTGCCTAAATGTCCAGAAGTTCTGTTCACCTGAGCTGCTTGTCCCATTGATGTGAGACAGAAGTTAAATCAGTCATGGTTTTTTTGTTTTGTTTTGTTTTTGCTCTTTGGAGAGGGAAAGGCAGGGCAGTTGGGTTAAGTGAGTTGCCCAAGGTCACATAGCTAGTAAGTGTTAAGTGTCTGAGGCCGAATTTGAACTCAGGTCCTCCTGACTCCAGGGCCAGTGCTCTAACCTCACTGCCCCTGATCAGTCATGTTTTGATGGTGAAATATAATGGGCAAGGCTCAGTTTGGAAAAGAAAAGGCAATGAAATCTGAAGGGTTGGGTTTGAGTTTTGTCTCCCATGTGGTCTATCTGTATGATCAGGGACAAGTCAGTCCATCTCTTGAAAGCCTCAGTTTTCTCATCTCTGAACTGAGAGGGTTGGACTAGAAGGCAGCTGAGGTTCCTTCCAGCACTTCAAATCTGCTGGTGATTTTTTTCTTTTTTCTTTTATTTTTTGCTTTGCTTTCCAACAGTCCTCAAGACAACCTCCCAAATATAGAGAAGAATGGTTTTTTTTAGGTTTGAGAGATGAGTGCTTTATCTCCTTCTGTACTGGATACATGAAACACTAATGGGGTCAGTCTCAAGGGGATGATTCTATGATCTTTATATCTGTGAATCTGGGGGCATGATGTCTGCCCCCCATTTTTCTCAAAGCTGTGCATAGAGTTGGGTTAACATGGTCAAAGAATCCATCATCAGTTGGCCAGCCTACTAGTGATGAACCTTTCTGATTTTAGCTAGTTTGGTCCAAGAAAAGCACGTTATCCAGTTATACCATTGTTAGGTCTGTACCCAAAAAAGAGTGAAGAAAGAGGAGAAGGTTCTTTGTGTGCAAAAATATATGTGGTAGCTCTTTTTGTGGTGGCAAAAAAAAAAAACCCTGGAAACTAACAGGAAAGCAATCAGTTGAGGAAATGGCCAAATGAGTTGTGATATTTGAATTTGATGGTGTACTGTTGTGTTATAAGACATGAAGAAATAGATGATTTCATGAAAACATGGGAAAGCTTAAGATTGAAATGAGAAGAACCAGGAGAATAATTTATACAATTTTATACAAACTGTTTATACAAAAACAACACTGTTAAAATAAATAATTTTGAGAGCTGTAAGGACAACGGTCCATACAAGGACCATTCATGATTCAAGAGGACTGAAGATGACACATCTTATTCATGACAGAGAGATGATGTATTTTTTAAAGATTAACTTTTGTGTTTATTTTTAGTTTACATCATTCATTTACACAAGATTTTGAGTTACAAATTTTCTCCCTGTCTTTCCCTTACCCACCACCCCAAAACAGCGATCTCACTGAATACCCCCTCCCCCAATCTGCTCTCTCCTATATCTTCCCCCATCCTCTCTCTGACTTTTTGGTAGGGCAAGATGGATCTCCATACCCCCGTGCTTGTATATCTTATTTCCCAGTTCAATGTAAATAATAACAACAACAACAACAACAACAACAACAACAATAATAATAATAATAATAATAATGTTTTTTAAATATTTGATTTTAAAATTTTAAATTCCAAATTCTTTCTCTTTCTCCCTTGTCTTCCACCCTTACTGGGAAGATAAGCAATTCAGTATAGGTTGTACATGTGTAGTTATGCAAAACATTTCCATAGTGGATATGTTGTGAAAGACTGACTATATTTCCCTCCATCCTATCCCCCCCCCCATTCTATTCTCTACTTTGTCCCTGTCCCTTTACAAAATTGTGTACTTCTAACTACCTTCCCCCCAACCTCCCCTCCCCTCCATCATCCCCCGTCTCTTCCCCTTCCCTCCTACTCTCCTATAGGGCAAGATATCCACTTCAGAGTGTATGTCATTCCTTCCCTAAGCCAAATTCAATGAGAGTAAGGTTGACCCATTCCCTTTTGCTTTCTTGTTCTTCCAGAGGTGATGTATTTAGGGTACAAAATGATACCTTATATGTGTGAATGCACATAACCTTTAAGGAAATTTGTTTCGCTTGATTATGCAGATGTCACAAGAAATATCTTTTTTTTTCTTTTTTCCCTAATGGGTAAAAGGAATGAGAGGGAGAGAAAATAGATTTGTTAATTTAAGAAACAGATGTAATACACACTCAATTGGGTATCTCACCCTACAGGAAAATAGGAGAGAAGGGAATAAGAGGGGGGATGATAGAAGGGAGGGCAGACTGGGGGAGAGGGTAGTTAGAAGCAAATACTTTTGAAAGGGGACAGGGTCAAAGGAGAAAATAGAATAAGTGGGGGGGATAGGATGGAAGGAAATATAGTTAGTCTTTCACAGTATAACTACTATGGAAATGTTTTGCTTAACTACACATGTACAACCTATATTGAATTGTTTGTCTTCCCAGTGGGGGTGGGTGAGGAGAGAAGAAGGGAAAAAATCAGGAACTCAAAGTTTTAAAGACAAATGTTTTAAAAAATAGTTTTTTACATGCAGCAGGGAAATAAGATATACAGGCACTGTGGTATAGAAATCCATCTTGTTTAACTGGAAAGTTAGAGGGGGGCATGAGGAGGATATAAGAGAGAACAGATTGGGGGAAGGGGTATTAAATAGGCTCATTATCTTGGGGTGGGGAGTAGGGAAGACAGGGAGAAAAAATTTGTAACTTAAAATCTTGTGGAAATGAATGTTGAAAACGAAAATTAAGTAAGTAAATAAATAAATAAACAAATAAATAAATAAATTGGGGGGGAGGAAGAAACAGAAGTAAAATATTGCGTGTACTTTCAGATAAGGTCATTGCATTATTAGTTTTACTTAGCTGTTTTACTTCATTACAAGAGACCTCTGACAGAATGGGAGTAACGTGTAAATGCCTATGATGTCAAAGCAAAAACGTCAATAAAACTACCAAAAAAAAAAATCCCCAAACTCAACACCAACATGCTAACATCTGATTTTCTATAAATCAGGAATTGCTAGAAATTGTCCTCTCAGAACATAGACTTGGGCCCTTGGGGTCACTTCTTTGCCACAATGAAGCATTAGAGTGGGACTTTTGAAGAGGGAGCTAAGAGTTAATTAGATACTATTGGGCAATTTGGAGCCATGGAAAGAATACTGGATTTGGAGTTAGAGGACCTGACTTCTAATGCCTCCCTCCCTTTAATATGTCCCCTGGTCCGCAGTGGTTCAAATTGTAGGTATTCCTCACATTGAAATGTATCTGTTCTAGGCACTGGGGAAGATGTTAAGGATTAATGAGCATTTTGTTGGTTGGGGAAGTATTTTTTTTTTAAAGGTTGATTGACTTCAGCATACACGCAAGCCTTTATCTCTTAAACTGGAATGATTCACGATGTCATCTGGGTGCTCAGAAGCTTAGCCTTTTCTTCCTGTCCAACTTTATTGTTAAGATTCCGGTTTGATAGATGCTGAACTGGTGCCCAGTAGTCGGGTGGTCTGGGTTGTGTGGAATTTGGTTAGAATTAAGTCAGTTATTCCTCATCTGTGGTCTTGAAACGAAATCGTTCTACTTGTGTTTATTGTTCTCAAGGTCAGTGGAAGATAATGTACTTAAAAAAGCAATGAGTTTGCACCAAGCTATTAAATTCCATATTCTTCTATTTGTGTGTGTGTGTGTGTGTGTGTGTGTGTGTGTGTGTTCTGATTTATGATTTAAAAATGGATGATGACGTCTAATGCACTCTCTGGGTGGCGGAACAGCTTTTCCACGCAGGGTATGTCATCTGTTGTTCTTGCTGGGCTTTGACATAAAAATGTAAAACATTAACACCTCACCCCTGCTTGCTGCTTTTCATCCTGAATTTTCATATTAAAGGCTTGTCTATGACTGTGGAGTTTGGTGGAGCTTAATGTAAAACACTTAGGATCCTATGGCCGGGCAATGTGGGCATGACACACGCTTACCTCCAGGTTTACTACTTTAAAGTCATGTGAGATTCAAGCAATCAAAAAGCATTTATTAAACACCTAATGTGTTTCAGGAAGATAGGCTGGAGCCAGATTGCAAAGGACTTTTAAGTGCCAACTTAATAATAATAATAGCTGGTGTATGTGTAGTATTTTAAGAGTCACAAAGCACTTCACCTATATTGTCTCATTTTATCTGCCCATCAACAAGGTGAGGTAAATGGTATCATTATTCCCATTTTATAGATAGAGAAACTGAGACTGAGGTTAAGTAACTTTTCCTGGGTCAGAGCTACTGAGTATCTCAGACAGCAGTCAGACTTAACGTCCCCTTCGTGCCCTTCCCCCTCATCCCCCAATCCAAATCCCATACTCTTTCTACTCTGTTACCTAGCTGACAGATGAATGAGTACTTCTCATTGCTAGCCAGGGGAAAAAATACTTTTCTATATATATATATATATATATATATATATATATATATATATATATATATAATATAAAAACACTAACAATAGCATAATAGCTGGCATTTATGCAGCTTTATGCCTTCCAAAGCACTTTATAGACACCATTTCATTTGATTTTAAAAATTTGATCTTTATAGCTGCCCTGTGAGGAAAGTGCTAGTTATTACCTCCAATTTATAGGTGAGGAAATTGAGACCCAGATATTTTAAATGACTTGCCCAGAGTCACCCACTTAGTATGTGTTTAAGGCAGGATTTGAACCCTTGATCTTTCTGATACCAAGACTGGTGCTCTATCTATAGGCTACGATGCCCCTTCTATGTAGATTGCCCCTCCTCCCCTTTTCCTCTCTTTGATTTTGATAAGCAAGAACATGTCTCTGGGCGTCTTGGTGAACCCCAATGACAAAAACAACTTTTTTCAGGCTTCTACTACTTTATTATTAGATTTTCCATGCCAACTAGGCCAGTATGTCACATCGGAAGTGACCGTGGCTGTTATTACTCCTGGGAGATCTGCCTGCTGAATTTAGAATCAGAGGGATTGGGTTTGACACCGAACTGCCATTTTACTCCCTGTGGAACTTTGTACTACTTAAACTATGGGCCTCCTCCATCAGTTTCCTCATCTGTAAAATGAGGGGCTTGCACTGGATATTTAAGGTCTCTTCCAGTTTAAAAATCGGGATGATAATTTTCTATAATGGTGTAACTGAAAGTGACAAAACTGAGTTTGATGTAGGGAAAAAAGCTCTTGAGTTATACTTCCCAGCAGGAAAAATGGGGCTGGGGGAGAGCCTTTGCTCTTTATCCACCTCCAGCCCAGACATGCCTTTCTGCTCACAGCTCTGGTTGCCATGATCCTGATTTGGAAATGGTTTGCTTCTTTTGTTGTGTTTCTGGGTGAAAGGTCATACTTTAAAAAACTACTATACTGAGTTAGTCTTCCATTTATGTAAAGCAGAAAAGTCCAAGATTTGGCTCAGATTCTGCCACATGGCATCCAGTAAAGTCAGTGTAGACAGAGCCGAAGTCATTTACAAACTTCCTTTGTTTCTGATATATGCTAATGACTTGTCAATCATTCAGTCATGATTTCTGTGGTTCAAGCAGTGGGAACAAGAAGAGAAATTCAAGTGAAGTTAGCAAACATTTATGTAATACTGTTTCAGACACTGTACTAATCTTGGGGGGCTGGGGGGAAGGAGGGTAGGGAAGGGGAGAAAAGTGAAAACCAGTACCTGTTCTCAAGGGGTTTACTTTCTAATCTCCACCCTTGGCCTAATAGGATTGGGGGGGGGTGTAGATGCAGATGAATTAAATGCAAAATATTCCTAGGGTGGGGGAGGACAGACCATTGGGTCTTTGGAGGTAACAGTACTTGAAGTCGCTCTTGAAAGAAGCTAGAGATTTTACGAGTAAGAGGTAGAAAGGGAGGGAGGGAGGAGAGAGAGACAGAGACAGAGAGAGAGGGAGGGGGGGGGATCATTCTAAGACTCATTCCATAAAAAGAGGAGCAGGGGAGCAGGGATAACTAGTGGTATTCCATATAAGCAGTTCATTAAGAAGAACGTATTTTGAGAGCAGCATTCCATATAGGAAAAGTGTAAGCTAAAATTTGTAATAGAGAAATAAGCACCGTGTGTTCACCTCCCATCTCTATGTCATTTCATAGGCTGTTCTTCATGGTTGGAATGCACATGCTCTCTCCTATCAGGTGCCATCAGTCAGTCAGTAAACATTTATTAAGTGCCTACCATGTGTCAGACAGTTTGCTAAGCATTAGGGGTACAAAGAACAGCAAAAGAAGATCCCTGTTTTCAGGGAGCTCAGAGTCTAATGGATGGCTCCCCTTCAGTGTCCTCCTTAGTCCAAAAACACCAACGAGTTTCTTTTTCTTCTTAGTGCTTCCAATCCAGAGCCCAAGAAAAGTTGCCCACCAAAATGTTGCTACCAGCCCCAGCAGTAAGATAAAAATCTCATCATTCCATCCAAAGTACTTTCTTGCTTTATGCCCTCATCTCTTCTAATTCCTGTGTGGTATTAGCAGAAGGTAGCTCAGGAATCACTCAAAGTAGAAAATTGTTAATATATAAATGCTTCAGATCCTTAGATAAGCTTGCCATTTGGTAGAAAAAAAATCTATAGACAGTTCCCCTTTTAATCCAAGTGCTGAGACTATGAAAATCGATGCTTTTAATCTAACCTAGTTCAGACTCTCTCTCTCTCTCTCTCTCTCTCTCTCTCTGTCTCTCTGTCTCTCTCTCTCCCCCTCTCTCCTTCTCTCCCCACCCCCACGCCAAGCTCTGTTGGCAGATTAGAGGGTAAATGCTTAATCTTGGTAGACAAAGGACATTTCAAAACCCCATTGTCTTGTGCATTGCAAAATACTGACTTGTTTGTGGCAAGTTCAAGATTTCAGATTATAGTTGTTCCCTGACCCTATTTTAAGAAAGAGTGTGAGATTTGCAGCTGGATTTGCAGCTGTCACATCTCTGCTTGCTTTGTATGTTGAACAATGGATTTCATTTCCCTTAGAAATAGCGGAACTGGGACGAGTAGTTGACTGTGCCTTTCAGGTACTTTCTGACTCAGTTTTCTATTACTACTTCTGTGTAGTGGGCATGCAGTTCAAAGACTTTTGTCATCTGTCCACTCTCCTGAAACCTATTTAATTTTTTTCCCTGGCCCAAATGCATTAAATAAGCTGTTGACCAACATCTAACTTTTTGTGTGAATTGCATTTGGTCATGAAGTTGGTTGTTGTTATAAAGCTAGGCAGTAACAAAAACTGAAAAGATATTATTGTGCCAGTGGATGCACCATGAATATCTTTTAAAATGACAGATTACTTGGCATAGGTTTTATTTTTTACTCCAGAGATGGTGATCTTTAAAAAGAAGAGTAAAGGCAGTGGGGAGATAAGGAAAGAGATGAAGAAAATAACCGAACCAGTCAACAATCCACTTGAGCCTTTGAAACTTTGAAACTTTCAACTCAACTATTAAACTTCACCATGATTTTCTTGAAGCCGACTTTTTATGGTGAATTTTTATGTGAATTCTTTTAAAAGTGGTAAAAGGGGGGACAATTGGGCAATAGAGAAGGAGCAGAAAAGAGAGTTCAGGCCAGTTATTTTCTTCATTTTTTTTCCTGGGGAAGCTGGGCTTATGGTTTTATTGAAATGGAAAACCCCCAGAGTAGAAAGTCTCTCCTTAGATATAAATTGGCAACTATAGTTTAGGCGGTTAAGTAGGTACAGCTCGGTGGCAAAGGGAATAGAGCAGTGGGTGTGAAATCCACAAGACTCATCTTTCTGAATTCTAATATGGCCTTAGTCGTGTGACACCAAGCAAGTCACTTAGCCCTGTTTGCCTCCAAATGGCGAGCCGCAACAAAGCATCTTTGCTAGGAAAACCCCAAATGAAGTCACAAGGAGGTGGGTATAACTGAACAGCAAGAAGTTTGGGGCACCGAGGGGCTGAATGATTTTGTTGGGTTGTATAGACAAGCTACTTTATGTTTGAGGTTAGACTTAGGTGAACCCAATTCTTCCTGACAATTAGATTTCTCTCTTCAGTCACACTGTCTTTGTAGTGCTGTAAATATTTCTTTTAATCAAGGAAAGGCAGTGCTATGACTTTAAAAGGGGCTAGATTGGAAGTCAAAGGGCCTAGGTTCCAGTTTTACATTGTTTCCCCTCTCTGGGCCTCAGTTTCTTCATCTGAGAAAGTTGGAGTTGGCCAATATAAAGTTGAAGGTCCTCATCAACTCCTGATCGGGGTTGCTGTGTTTTCCCCATTGTACCATGCTTCCATTCTTCCTACTCCCACCTCCCTACCCTCAAGAAATTTACAGTCTAATGAGTATGTGAGAGTAGGATTCAAGCACTAGGGTATAAGATGAGGACAAGTGAATATGGGACTAGGTAGAATATGATATGAGGTGAAAGAAGAGGAAATTTGAGGAAAGAGAGATCACTTTCAGCTGAAGAGGAAAGAGCTTTCATGAAAAGGCGGGACCTGAACTTGGCCTAGGGCAATGATGTCAGTGGATAGAGATGTGGAAGGGGTAAGTTCCAGACTGATGGTCCTCCGGAATGCACAGAGGTAGACCCAAGCAGGAAGAAATTAGGGAACAACCAAGAGTTCTGGCATGAACCCAAAGTATATGAAAGTCAAAAATACAGAATCAAACTGTAAAGATATAGACTGGAGCCAGATAGCAAAGGGCCCTTAAATGCTTGGAGAAATCCAGTAGCCACTAAAGATTTTAGAATAGAGAAGTGGCATGAGGGCAGACCTATGTATTAGAAAGATGATTAGGATATGTGAGTGAAGGATGAATTAGAGGGTAAAAGAACGAAAGGAGGGAAGCCAGTTGTTGCAGTAAGCTCTGCAAAATAGACAGCATTAAAATATTGATTAAGCATTTACTGTCTACCAGGCACTGTGGTATGTGCTGGAGATAACAGTTCAAGCAAGCTGAGAGTACCTGGCATCAAGGAACTTACATTCCAATAGGGGAAGCCACAATCTAAAAGGGAGCTGGAATGATGGGAGTAGGGGAAGGGGGGAGGGGTTAAACACAACATAGAACAGGCTAGAAAGTGGTGTGGAACCCTGGGATTTAGCAAGATAAAGCAAAAGCAGACTTTTCAGAGCTGGGGACAGAAGTAATGAGTGCTTGACCTAGCATGGTGGTGAGGGTAGTGGAAAGGAAGGGCAGATGGAAGAGGGATCTTGGCAACAACAAAGTCTCTACCCTCAAGGAATTCATTCTAAAGGGAAAACAAAACATATAAACAATTAAGTACATTCAAGATTATAGACCGTGTAAATGGAAGGTAGTCTTGGCAGAAAGGCACTAGCAGTAAGGGGTATGTGTAAATTGTGCAGCTAAGTGGTACAGTGGATAGAGTGATGAGCCTGCAGTTAAGAAGACTCATCTTTCTGATTTTCAAATCTGTCCTCAGATACTCATTAACTGTGTGATCTTGGGCAAGTCACTTCACCGTGTTTGCCTCAGTTTCCTCACCTGTAAAGTGAACTGTGCATTTTAGTATCTTTGCCAAGGAAACTCTAAGCGAGGTCGCAAAAGAGCTGAACATAACTGAAAAGCAACCAAACAATAACAACAAAATTGAGATTCAGGGAGATTAAGTTTCTTGTGCAAGGTCACACAGGTTCTGTCAAAGGGCAGGATTTGAACTGAGATCCTTTGTCTCCAGAGCCAGTACTGTTTCCATGGTACCATGCTTGGACATCTTTTCTGTTTAGTTTGAAGGTGTCTTTTTTCATGTAGAGTATCCTAGCTATCATGCTGAGATCAGGTTGTTAATGAGAGAACCAAGGGGATGCCTGAGCCAGCCATTGAAGGTAAATACTCGCCAAACACTGGCAGAACAAAAAGGACTAATTAGGAGCTCAGAAACCTTTGAAGTCAGGACCTGAAAATTACATTTTGTGTGACACCCTTGTTTAAGATGAGATATTTATTTAAAGAGCAAGAGAAGACAAAATGGTGGATTTTATGGAAAAGTAAATCAGCAGATATTTGAGTTTCTTGGATCATTGTTTTGAGTTCAGCCTAAAGACAAATTTGTGGGATTCTGAGATGAGTCTGTTTCAGTCCTGAGTGGCTATTTGATATGTTCAAATGGGTTGCATGCTCAGGAAGCAGCATGGTGAGGTAGACAGATTATTGGGTTTAGAGTCTGGAGAATCTAAGGTTCAAATCTTGGCTTGGCCAGTAGTTCAGCAAGGACGCTGGCTACCTGTGTGACCTCAGGCAAGTCTTTTATCTTTTGAAGACTCAATTTCCATTCGTAAATTGAACAAATTGGACAAGATGACCTCTGAGGTCCCATCCAGCTGTATGTATGCATAGGTGTGTGAGAGAGATTTGAGATATTTTTTACTTGGGGCAAGGGATAAAAACATCATCCCCTAAACTTTGAGGTAGTAAACTTTTGTTATGTTATTATTTATTTTCCATATAATTAAAAAGGAGAATTAAAATAAAAAATATGTACATCTGAGTTTCTTATTTATGTGGCATATTTAAAATAGTCACTTTGTGGTGTTATGTAGAATTTTGTCTTCTAACGGCCTCTGTAGCTCCCTTACATGCTACTTGTCACTTAGCAACAGTTTTCCCAGTCATTCATTAGCCATATGAACTCCCTTTCCTTTTGGTCCCCATGCTTGAGATTTCCCTTCCCTCTTCATCCTTTAAATGCCTGGGAAACACACCCATTCTCATGTTGATCCAGAATGTGGACTGAGGTGGTAGGACTAAGTAGGAAGGAAGAAAGTCACTCTATTATCATTGACCCACAAGCTTCAAAGGATGATAATTATAAATATTTGTAAAGCATTTTAAGTCGGCAAATTGCTTAACATAATCACTCCTTATCTTTTCATTGACTGCCTTCCTTGCCTCAAATACTCTTCATCTTCTAGCTCCCCTTAAAACTCAATCAGTTAATCAAATAGTTGCTCAACATTTACACTGTCTGTGCCAGGCAATGTGCTAAGTGTAGTTGATACAAAAAGAGGCAAAAGACGGTTCCTGTCCTCTAGGAGCTTTCAATTTAATCATTGTAAACCCCTACCTTCTGTAGGAATCCTTTCCTGGACAGTCCACATCTAGTCCCTTCCCTCTGATCTTACCTGCCATTTACATTGTACATAACTTGCATATATCATTTTTTGCATTTTGTCTTTAGAATATGAGCACTTTAAGGACACTGGAGATGATTTTGTCTTTCTTGGAATCCAGAGTGTTTTGCACAGTACCAGACCCATAGTAAGCACTTAATAGTAAATGCTTGTTGATTGACTGACTGAGAGGCCCCCTCCAACTCTAGATGTATGAATCTATGGGCTGAAACTCGTTCAGCCAAAGAAAAACCATTAAACCCTTTTCAGATGTAACCCAGAAAAGGAGGTGGCCCAGTCTTATAGTGAGGGTAAGAGATAAAAGGTGGTCGTCTCAAGATTTTTAAGGGGCCAGATTAAATTCTCCAAGTCACTGAGCAATTCTCTATGGATGATTTGCTGAAAGACTTGGATTGATTGTAATACATTGTCCTAGAATTCTAAGATCCAAGGCATGAAAGCGTAACTGCCTGTTTGGTATAGAGTAGGCACTTAATACATGCTTATTGATGGACTGACTGACTATTAGACTGAGAAGTTTGAGTACTTTAGAGGTACATATTCACTTGAAAACAATTGGAATGTTAATGGCCAAGCACTCTCCTTCATTCATTAAAGCAGGTCCCGGAGGAGCTATACCAGGAAACTTGTAGTTAGCTTAGTTCCAGTCGCTGCATGCACTTAAAAGACATAAAACTTTTCTTTTACAAATTTTTTCATTCAGACTGCCCTTTCCCTCCCCCTTTCTGCAATTACCAAGAAATAAGGAGGTTGTGAAGTGTTTGCACACTAAGAGAAGAAATGTGAGTTTGATTCACATCATAACATTACTCCCTTACCTTAGAATAGGAATATCATAAAGACCAAAAGAATAATTCTGATGCATGCACAATACAGAACTAGGCATGGAGTATATGTATAACAAATAGTTGCTGAAAAAGGAGGAAGGAATGACGAATAGAATCACAGAACAGAAATAGCTAGAAGAGTCCATCATCCTTCATTTTATAGAGGAGGAGGGGATTGGGTGGGAGGCAGAAGAAAGTGAATTGGTCAAGGTCAAGTAGCCAGTAATCCAGATGGGTCTAGAAGCCATTCTAATTCCTGGTGCAGGACTCTTTCCAATATACCATTCTCCTTCTAAAGGCATAGAAGTGCTGCAGTAGATAGAGCAATGGGCCTGGAGTCAGGAAGACTTGAGTTCAAATTCAGCCTCAGATACGTATGACTGTGTGATCTTGGGCAAGTAATTAATTTATCCTCTGTATGTCTCAATTTCCTCACTTGTAAGATGGGGATAATTGTTATAGGGAATCAATCAGTGAATCAGTAAACATTATTAAGTGCCTTCTCTGTGCCAGGCATTGTGCAGATTGCTGGGGATATAGAAAGAGGCAATAGATAAGATCAGATGTCAATATTTATAATGTGTTTAGCACAATTCCTGGCACATAGAAAGCACTTAAAAATGCTTGTTTCTCCCTTCCTAATAAATTCCTGCTGACTTCATCTGATTTTGCAAATCTCTCGAGTGTGGCATAAAGGTTAATTACTATGATTACTACAATTATTAACTACAGTTACAAGAATCGCTCAATTAGTACCTTACTCACCACCTAGACACTTGGACCATATTTCCTTTCACCTCTCCCCATCTTTGAGCCCATAAGTAGCTAGGTATATCAAGGGACCTCAGGTCGTCATAGCTGTGATGAGAAGTATTCAAAAGCAAAGTCTGACATTAACCTTTCTCAGCCTTAGTTTCCCTCTGCTATAGAATGGCATAATAATAGTACCCCCTTCATAGTGTTGTTGTAACAATCAAATGAGGTCTGTAGAACTCTGATATTATTTTTTTTTTTACCTGTGATTTCATTTGTGTAAAGATTTCTAGTGAGGAACTTCCTCTACCGAAGCAGATTTGTACCTTCTCTTTGATAGACTGGGCTCCTCTCAGCAATACAATGTTATTAGACAACTCTGAAAGACTCATGATGGAAAGGGATGTCCACATCCAGAGAAAGAGCTACAGAGTCTGAATGCAAATTGAAGCAAACTACTAGCTCTTTTTCTTTTGTGTTTTGTTTCGTTTCATTCCTTCTTTCTCGTTGTTCACTCCATCATTTTTTTGAATTTTTGAATATTGTTTGTAAACCCTAATGGCCCACTCCACCAATCCTATACCATTCTCAACCTGACTCCCCTGTCCTGGCTACCACTCCCCTATATGGATTGTCTTTCCCTACTAGAACATGAACTGTCTTTGCTTTTATATTTGTAATCCCAGGGTTTAGCACAGTGCTTGGCACCTGGTAGGCACCTGGTAAATTTTTTTTCATTCATTCCCACCCACTCATTTGTAAATGTAAACTGGAGCATAAGAATCATCCAGCCTGAGTAGCCCTTCATATGTTCTGAGCACATAAGGGGTGAGGGCTAGATCTGTGATTTCATTGGCATGGTAGACTAACTCCTGGGTGAGAAAGTTAGCTCTGTCCCTGCAGTTCTGCACTTTGCTATTTATGGGCCCAGAGAATTGTCCAGGACAATGAGAGGTTAGGTGACTTGCTCAGGGTCACACAGTCAGTGATTTTCAGATGTGAACCCAGGTTCACATCTGTGCAGAGATAGCTGCCTCTCCAGAACTAATAGCACATGGTAAAATTTATTCAAGTAAATGAATTAGTAGGATTTGAATGAATGATTTTTTCATTATGTTTTTTAAAAAGCCTTTAATTTCTCACTCAAAAAAAGTATCTATTAGCATATATGCATGTAAAATTTGATAGGTATGCAGGGAAATTTTAAAATGGTTTTCGCTAAATGTCTCTAATCATTGAGTCACAAAACATCTTCTAGAAAAAACTTTATATGGCCAATCAAGCACATGACAATAGCCCTGTCTAAAGAAGAAATGTCTGCCTTTTGCATGAATGACAGCTGGTAATAATAATAAGAGAAGCAGACAACTGGGCCCTCTGCCTTGTTGTGCTGTCCTCAGCAGGGAGCCACCCTCTCAGCGTGAATGTGTGTTTGTACTGGCTGTACAGAAGTCCCAGTTTGGCTTGCTTGCTTATTACATACAGAGCAGTCCTGACTCCGCTGATCATACAGTGTGTTGAGAAACCAGACTGAACTTTTCCATGAAAAACTTAGATTAGTGAGTATAACACAAACATTAACATACCCCACCCAAACAAAGGACCCTACTTAATTAAAGCACATGGGATTGGGTTAAAATCTTAGTTGTCTGAGACTTATGTAATTAATATAATTCTCCAGTTAATTTTTCAAGGAGGATTTCTCTGTACTAGGTTGTGTGTCCGTGGGTAAAGAGTCCCCACTGATGAAAGCCAGGAGAGAAAATAGGATAAGCTGTAGTTTGAAAGATTAATTAAGAAGTTTCCCATGGCTTAGTGAATTATGAATGTAGCTTATAGAGGGAGATGAAATGAAAATAAGTGAATGGACAAAAAAAGCATTTATTAAGCACTTACTGTGTATGCCATAGGGAAGCTAGGTAGAGCAGTGAATATAACAAGGGACCTGGAGTCAGGAGGATTCATCTTTATGAGTTCAGATCTGGCCTCAAACATTTACCAGCTATGTGACCCTAGACAAGTCTGCCTCCATTTTCTCATTTGTTAAAAATGAGCTGGAGGAGGAAATGGTAAATCACTCCAGTATCTCTGCCAAGAAAGGGGGGTCATAAAGAGTCAAGACACACCTGACGCAACCAGACAAGAACAATTCCCATGGCTTAATGGGTTATGAGTATAGCTTGTAGAGAGAAGTGAAATGAAAGTGAGTGAATGAATGAAAAAGCATTTATTAAGCCCTTACTGTGTGTCATATGCCGTGATGAATGTCTCTGAGAATAGATGTTTAGAGTCAGGGCTGGTTTGTGGCTGGTTTTGCTTAAAGGTTTGGGAGGTAGAGAAGTATGGAAAGTAAGACTGAGGGGATACCTTAAATAAGATGCCCCCTAGCGACTATGAACGGATGATAACAGGAAGACTAGGTGTGAGACAAAATCCTTCAGAGTAGAGAACATGTTTCCTTTTTGTTGTTGTCTTTTTTTTTTTTTTTGAGGGGGTTGGATAATTCACCTCGGTGCTTATTGTAACACTATAGAGCTGGAATAAACCTCTGATTCCATCTGGTCTATTATCCTCATTTTACAGATAAGGAAATTAACATCTGGGGAGATTATGTGACTTGCCCAGGGTCACACATATGGGACGTTTCAGAGGCAAGATTTGAACCCACTTTTTATGACTCCAGAGCAAGTACTCAGGTTTCTCTGCCATATTTTTCTTCTTAAAGGTTATCTAGACCAAGGGTTCTCAATTAACCTCTGTGCTTGTGTGCCAGTGACATTGACAGTCAGAATAATGGTGTTTTTTTTTAAAATGCATAGAATTAGCTATATGTTTAGCTAGAGGATCATGGTATTTAAAACTGGAAGGGACCTTAGAATTCATATAGCCCAACCCCCTTATGGTATAGATAAGGAAACTGGGGGCCCAGAGAAGATATGGAACCCTATCAGCATTATAACTTTTTAGGCTCTCAGTTACTTAATTGATTTTAAGTATAAGGTTGTTTGATAAAGTTTGCAAGATCATTCTAGGTAATTTTTTTTCCTCCCCCACCCCAAAATCCTGTTCTGATTCCAATAGCCTGTCTCTCTCTCCCTCTCTCCCTCTTCCTCTCTCTCCCTCCTTCCCCCCTCCCTCTGTCTCCCTCCTTCCCCTTCTCTCTCTCCTTCCCTTTCCTTTCTCCCTCCCTCTCCCCCTCCTCCATCCTTTCTCCCCTTTGTGTTTATCATTATCTCTGTCCTGAACTGGTGTGAGTTCCTGAGACTGTTGACTTGATGGAGTCAGTGACAATATCTCATGGTCTGGTGCAATTTTGTTAAAGGGCATCTTGGAATCAGTGCATGTTGATGTGATGCTTTGACCCTTTCTGGATTAATAAAACGCTTCCAGCTATTTTAGACAGGAAACCAGCATCCTTTGCACTGCAGGGGGTGCCTGCATTAAAACTGGGCTACTTTTGCTTAGTGTCTACAAACCTTACATGAAAGCCTCCATTCCCAATTCACCTTTGAAAACATCTGTGTTAACTCACTGAGCTTTGGGAAAGCTGGGGATGAATTGAGGGAAGATGGGCAGAAATAAACTAAATGCTGTGTGGCTCACATGGTATTTTTCCCTCTAACTTTTGTTAGAGTGATCCAAATAAACAGGGCTTTATGTGTGTATTTCCCTAAAGCACTTTGGTTCTTTTACATAGGTTTGGGAAGATCAAAAGAGCTGGCTTCTCTATTCAAAGGAAAAGCTTAGGAGCCAATCTATGAAACTTTTTTTTTTTTTGGCAAGATAATACATGTACCATAAACTGTTTAGCCTGGTCTAGCTTTTTTTTTTTAAATTTAAAGGATTTAAAAAACAGCAAGAACCCACTTTTAATCAGTATTATTGACTGTTAATGAGAAACAAGCTACAATGAAAGACCTTAGGTGTTTTCTGTCTCTGTTCTCCTTTTCTTTCCCACTTCTTCTAATAATTTGGTCATCTTTTTTGCTTGAGTTCTCATGCTATAAAACCCTAAGAACCCTGAAAATTGGCTTTCAAAAAATTCCAATTTGTGATGAGTAGTCAAAAGAGAAAATAGGCCTAAATGGGTCCAAATGATCCTCTCCTCTCTTTTAACCCACTCTGCTCAGGGATGTCCTTTGGGTTTGATGAGCTGCTTTGGCCAATCAGGTTTGCTTTGGTCATCCATTTAGAGACCTTTAGTTATAGAAGCAGGTTGGTGTGATGGGAAGAACACTAAATAGATGTGGAATCAGAAAACATGGCTGTGTATCCTAGCTCTCTCACCTGCCAGGAGTGTGACATGGGGCGAGTAGTTTTCATAGCAGTGATGACAACTGCTTTGAGCCTGAGTTTCCTCATCTGTACAATGGGGATAGTAGTTATACTGGGTTGAGGGGAGGATCAAATGAGTTGGTGTGTATTCAAGCACTTTGTAAGCTGAAGGTCTGTGCCTGTAGGCTTATCATCATCATCATCATCATCATCATCATCATCATCATCATCATCACTGCATAATAAAAGCACAGTGGAAAACCATATGGTGGGTGTGAGTAGACTCTTGTTTACCAACCAAGAATTGTATGAGGGAAGAAGTAGAGAGTCTTTTATTAGGGAGTTGTAAGTTTTGGGGAAAGATGCAAAAGATTGTGCAGAAGAAAGGGATGGCTGAGGGACAGCTTATGTGCAACCCTGATATCCATGAGGTTTCAAGAGATCCAGATAAATTCGAGTCAAGTCAACATATATTTACTAAATGCCTGCTCCATGTGTTACATTGTGCTAAATTCTGAAGATATGAAGAAAAGCAAAAGACAGTCCCTGCCCTGGATGAATTCACAGTCTCATGAGATAGAAATAACACGCAGATGAACATGTAGAAATAATATGCTTACAGGGCTAATTGAAGATAATCTCAGAGGGAAGGCATCTGGATTAAGGAAGTCTGGGAAAGGCTTCTTGCAGAAGATGGGACTTTAGCTGAGACTTGAAGGGAGCCAGGAAACCCAGAGGGTGGAGAGGAGGAGGAAGAGGAGGAGGCAGCCCCCAGTATATTGGATGGAACTTCCTGTTGAATCATAGAGAATAAGAGGACGTGGAAGGGTTGCAGTCTGCGTCATTGGATCCATCAAAGATATTGAAATACCTATTTTATAGTTTTTCAAATAACCAAAAGGGAAAAAAAAACCCAGAAACTGATGAATAGGCCTTTAATGTTGTTTTAACATGTATTAGTGTATTAACCTGTTCCTACCTCTGTGGCTTTCCATAGCAAGAGGTTGACCTGCAACTGCAACCCAGTGGTAAAATTTATGAAACCCATCCTTGTAGACAAATGAATTTCTGTGTCGATCACCCCCTGGCCAACCTTTGAATACATATTAGCCCCTAGTAGCCTTTTGCCCAGAGGATTTGTCTTCTCTGAGAAGCTTTTCTGGAGACTGCCTTCTCCATCCTTACTGACAGGCTCCATTGCTCACCTATCTAATTCCACATTATTAGTCCACATCTGTCTTCATGCTTTTATAATTTGTGACCTTCTGTCTTTTGGGGTGTGAGATTATTATGTTGCCTTCCATCAAAATCTTTTACCAATTAAATCCATGAGTTTAACGTAGAGACTTTCTTCTATTACCTTAGTCATTCTTTAAATATATATATATATATATATATATATATATATATATATATATTAGAGTATCTGAATTCTCTTTTAGGCTGTAAACTCCATTAAGGTGGGGATGGTACCTTCTCTATACTTTGTTCCCATGGTACATAATATTGGACTTTTGTACAATGGGAAGTTGAATTTATTCAAGTTTCCATTCATTCAGTAGGCATTTATTTAAGCATCTGCCATGTTGTAGTGGAAAGAACACTGAATTTGTAGTCAGATTTCCTGGGTTCAAATGCTGACTTTGGCCTCAAGGCTATGTGGTCTTGGACAGATAAATCACTTCACCCCCTCTGGATCTCTGAGATCCAGAGCGGGTGGGGAATGGGCTAGAATGATTTTCAAGATCTCTTCCAAGTCTTAATCAATGATTCTAGAAAAACTACTGGGCTAAACACTTCCTATCTGATGTATTTAAGGATCCTTAATAAGCATCACTCTTATTATAATACCATCTACCATCTATAAGAAAGCACTGGGCTAGGAGTTTATATACCAGGGTTCTAGTTCTGACTCTCACTAATTAATCAGTTGTGTGCCGTTAGGGCAAATTGCCTTAACTCTTTTGGGCCTTAGTTACCTCATCATCAAAATTGAGACGATCTATCTGTGCTGCCTTCTGTCTGTAAAATTCTCTTTCTTCTGGTAGGGCTTGCTTCCCCATTTCATCTTTCCTGGGCTGCCAAACCCAGTCAAGCTGCCTGGGTTCCCTGGTACCTGTATAAGGGGATTGGGATAGGAGCAGAAGGGTAGCTGAGCACTATTCTAGTTAATAAACACTTTGTAAGCGCCTACTATATACCAAGCAGTGTGCTAAACACTGCTAAGCTTTAGGAGTTAATTGTGGAAATATGTCCCAGTTGAGGGGGTGGCCATTGATGAAAGCATGCCTTATGGTAAATTTCATGATATTGTGGGGAATGTAATGGTGCAGCTTTAGTGTAGTCCCATATTTATTTCAGAGCACATTTAAGGCATTAAAATGCATGAAAATAAGGAAAATATGTTCCTGCAATGAATGTTCAAGGAGTTTTTTTGTGCTGAAGTCATTAACAGAAACTTTTCAATTAAAGTGTTTTACTAAACCAATTTTCTTAACACCTGCTTCATAGTTTTTCTAATTGGTAGTTGATGTGGCCACTGACAGTGCCCCCTTATAATTCTGTGACTCTAGGGAACATGGGTGCTCACCCATAGCCACCTTAGTTAGACTGGGGGGAGGAAAGGATTATGACGGATCTTCAAGTGATCAGAATTTCATTGGTGATCAGTAATGGTTATTAATGTTCACTCTGGCACTCTTAGACAGTGTCATTAACAATGCAGTTACAGAAATCTATGCCTGTACTGCAAGGTAGTGAAACATGTACTCAACTGAAACAAGGTGTCTTCTGTGTCAGAGGCAGATAAAATGTCTTTACGAAAAGCTAAAACCCAAATCCCTCAAATCTGTGTATTTTTTTTGGGGGGGGGGAAGCACTGTCATTAATATTTAGAGAGTCCAGTAGGACCCCCATGTTATTCCACACTCATTCTCCTTGTCTCATTTGTTGGTTGGTTAGTTGGAGAAGGAATCATCATTTCACTGTTATCTCCTCCCTTCCTTTATGTGTTGTATGAACCTTTTCTCTCTGTGTTTTCTACCCCAGGTTCTGTCTCTGCTTCAGTAGATTTTTATGAACAGACATTTGTATAAAAAGCACAAAATATGTTATTAAAGCATCTGCCATGATGTAGTGGGAAAAAAACCCATTGGATTTGTAGTCAAATTTCCTGGGTTCAGATACTGACTTCGCCCTCACCTGTGTAGCCTTGGACAGATAAATCACTTAACCCTTTCTGGACCTCAGTTTTGTCTCCTGTAAAATGAGATGTTGGGGGTGGGGTGGAGTATAATGAGCCTCAAGCTATCTTTCAGCTCTGAATCAATGACTCTAGAAAAACCAGTGGACTACATACTTCTTATATGATGTATTTAAGGATCCTTCATACGCATAACTCTTCTTATATCTGCCATCTATAAGAAAGCACTGGGCTAGGAGCTCATATACCAGGGTTCTAGTTCTGGCTCTTACTAATTAAGCAGTTATGTGGTCTCAGGCAAATTGCTTTAACAGCAGCAACAAAACAAAATGCTGTAGTTCTTTAGTTAGATTTATTTCTGACATGTTTAAAATAAAGATATACATGTGCAGTAATGATGCTGATGGTAAGATCTAGATCAGCTGTATGGTGTATAAGTAACATTTGGAGGAAAACTTTTCTTTTATGCCAAATACTCCCTGGTCTAGAATATTTTGTGTTTTTTTAAAATCCTGAACTTAACCTATGAAATAAAATGGATATTTCTATATACATAGTAGAATAGAAAAAGGATTGAAACTACCGGTATCTTTATTATGGATAGCTTGTTTTCAAGTATCTAATAAATTCAAGCTGTAACTTTCAAAGCTGTCTTGCTAGATTGTGCTTCTTTCTGGAATATTTTGTATCTGAAACTGGCTTTGTAATTTCTCGTTTGTGAATCCTTCACTCATGGTGTTCTGTCTCTTCAATGGCAATTTGAAAGTCATAGAATCTCTGAGCTGGGACATGGAGCATCATCTGTCATCTGATCCATCCCATTGTGATGTGGTATAAGTATTAAGAACACCTGGAGATGGGGGAATTTGTGTATCTCTGAGTGACCCTGGGCAAATCTTATCACCTTGCCCTCCATGATCTTATCTCTAAAATGGGCATAATAATAATTGTACTATCTATTTCATAAGCTTGATAGAAGGAAAGAGGAAGAAAAAGAAAAGAAAGAAGAGAAAGAAGGAGGGAAGGAAACAAATATTTATTATACACCTACTATTTGCTAGTTACTGTGCTGAGCACTTTACAGATAATGTTTCATGTGATCCTCACAACAGCCGTGGGAGGTGCCTGCTATTTTCCCTATTTTAAGGTTAGGGAAATTGAGGCAAACTGAGGTTAAGTGACTTGCCTAGGGTCCCAGGGTCACACATAGAGTAAATAGGAGAGTCAGGATGCTCTAGGTCCATTACAACACGCTTTATCCACTATGATGTTATATAAAGTACTTGGTAAATGAAAAACCTCTCTGACAGTGTAAATTGTTATTATTTCACAAATCCCTTTTTCTAATCTTTTAAGCATCTTTAGAGATGCATCCAGTACTAAGAAACTTCTGAGTTTTCAAAGCAAAAAAACCTAGAAATGTACATAATAATTTAGTAAGGTTCTAACCTTTCGATGTAAGAATTGTTATTTAGAATAGCTTATGTTTTATATAAATGTTTAGATTTTACAAAGCATTATATAATTTAATCATCACAGCTTGTTGGTAGGAGTTAGGACCAGACCAAGGTTTTCATTATGGTGGGGCAACTCCCGGTGTGGAAACTACTTCCATTGATGTAGATCAGTAAATCACCTGTGACAGTCTTGGGGGGGGGGTGGGGAGGAAATGAGAATTAAGTGATTTGTCCGGGGTTACAGAGCTATCGTGTCACAGGTAGGACTTTGACGTATGTCTTTCTGAAGCTTTCTGGCCCATCAATTCTGTGGGGTAAGTATTATCATTTATATCACCCCTTATTGAAAAGGGATGAAGTGACTCGCCCTAGGCTACTTAACAAGTCAGTCAGAGCCAGCGCTTCACCTTGAGTTAATGGAGACCTAATAGAGTAGCTCCATCAAAACCCAAAGGGAGGGACGGGTCAGGCCTTCTGATTCTGCATCCAGGCCTCTTCCCACTTTCCTGAATTAGAATTATACTGGTTTCTACATGTTTGCTTCCTTTTTTAACAGCTCTGTGTGACTTCTAGTCTGCTGTGAGCCTCAGATTCTGTCCGCTTATACCGATCGTTAGTTAAGCATTCACTGACTTTGGATTTTTGTGCTTTATTTTCCTTGTGTGTTATTATTATGAACCTTACCCATGTTGAGGGGTCACTTTATTCTCAGCCTAATCTTCAAAATATGTATGGTACATGGCAAAATGCAGAATTAATTGTATTCAAGTTGTTCAAAGTTCAGCAGTCAAAAAAGTGGGGCCCTACTTGCTTCTGGATTCAGCTCACAAAAAATTCATTCTAATTACTTCACAGCTGTCTTGTTTTTAACCACAAATAGTTTCTTTCTTTTTCTTTTTGGAAGGGGTAATGCAGAGCAATTGGGGTTAAGTGACTTGCCCAAGGTCATATAGCTAATCCTCTGATGCTGGATTTGAACTCAGGTCCTCCTGACTGCAGGGCTGGTGCTGTATTCCCTGCCCCACCTAACCACCCCCTCTATCTTATTTATTCAATAAAATTTGGCTCCTGATAGCTTTGGTCAGTTCCAGAAATCAAATCCAAAGGATAATGTTTGGCTACTAGCAAGGCTGTTCAGAAATTCTTTGGATCAATAGCAGTTTCACTGAGGTGGGACCCCCTGAGGTGGTTACTTAAAGGAAATTGTCACCGTTTTTGGAGTTATAAATTTTAGTATGTTTAGGGAGGGAAATCATACATTGTAAATAACAACACAACATTTTTTATTACATTACGTTACATTATATTACATTACATTATGCAAACACTCCAACCCTCTTGAAGAGTACTTTCTCTGAGAAAGAGATTATTGATTATTAACAGAAAGGAGAAATGCATGCTTTAACTTTGGCATTATGGTAGTAAGGTTGATAATTGCATTTGACTGGCTGTGGTTTCACAGTGACATTAGTCTGCACAACTCTGAATGATAACCAGTAAAGGACCCAACCAAACAATTCTGGGTCCTTGTCTCTTGTTGAATAGGACGGGCAGAAGCCTTATCTAACCTCAGGATGGTTCCGTGCCCTGCACCACCATTTAGGAGCTGTGTGACCTTGGGTTTTCATGCCGTTAGCATCTTTGCATCTTGTGACATTTGGATAATTCTATGTAGCTTTAATGATACCAGCCTGTTTTAATAGTTATTGATTTAAGTCTGTTCTCTGCTTCTCTACCCTGTCACTTATACCAGTTTGTGAGCGGTCTCTTCCAGTTTCTAATGCTTCCTTTACCATAAATTACTCTCTTCAGTTTGCATATATTTGCTATATACTTATATGTGTACATTTTGCCTAACTCCCTAAACCTCTACTAAAATGGAATGTTCTTAAAGCAAGGGAGCTTTCATTTTTACTTGTCTCTCTAGTGCCTCTCATTGTCCCTGGTAAATAATAGATGCTTAATAAAGGCTTGATCTTAGGACTGACATCACATAAAGCAAGGGTGTTGTCTTTGTTTTCGTTCCCTGGATGGTCTAGTCTTTTTTTTTTTTTACTCTGGCTTTCTGTTCATGGGTGATGTACCTATGAAAGAATATTTATGCCTATAAAAGAACCATGGCAATACCACAATGGAGAAAAGATTTTCCTCATCTTCAGAGGCCTATTCTCTGCTCCACTGGGCATGGCATTGTCATCCTGCTGCATCCATGGACATCCTCCTTAAGGGGAAGTCTGCACTTACAAGGTGATATATATTTGAACTAAAAAGAAAACAAAACGAAAAAAGAGTTGGCTGTCATTCAGCTGTAGAGTGTGTGTGTGTGTGTGTGTGTGTGTGTGATCAACCTACAGTAAAATCAAATCTATAATACAATAGACATTTCGTAGCATCTGAAACATAAATATGGGAGTGAGCACTTAAATTTAGGCTAATCCTAGGTTGTCCCAAAAGTTTTAATCCAGGGGCAGGTAGGTGGTGCAGTGAATAGAGCTCTGGCCCTTGAGTCAGGAGGACCCGAGTTCAAATCTGGCCTCAGAGAGTTGACACGCTTATTAGCTGTGTGACCTTGGGCAAGTCACTTAACCCCAATTGCCTTGCCTTCTCCCTTCCCCCCCCAAAAGTTTTAGTGCAGTTTTGTGTTAATTAAATTAAGTTAAAATGAACAAAATTAAAATTATTAAATCCAATGATTAAATTAATAAGAAAAGAATTAGATTATAATACCTTAAAGTTATTAAAGCCTAAAACTGTACTGAAACTTTTGGGACACTCTGTATTAGGGAAAGAGTTTATTTGTTATATGTTCCTGACGTTCCGTAGTAAGTCCTAGATCTTCAATAGTGTAATTCAATTCAGAAAACATTATAATGTATGTACCAGGCATTGCGCGAAGTTCTGGAGATAAAAAAACAAAAGTAAAATATTCACCGCCCTTGAGGAGTTTTATGTTCTATTGGACATAATGTGGTTATTAGAAAACTGCCTAAATATCCTAGTTGACTTAAAAAAAGTTAAAAAAACAAACTTCTGAATGACTCAGATGACAATTGGATCCTCACAGTACCTCTGTGAGGTAGGTGCCAATATAATTCCCATTTTACAGATGAAACTGAGGCCGAAAAATGAAGTAACTTGCCTTGGGTCACACAGGTAAGTAGGTGTCTGAGGCAGCATTTGAGTGTAGACCTTCTTTCCTACCCCCCCCCCCCCCATCCTCCACCTTCCTGCCTAGCCGCCTCACATCCCTCTCTGCGTATGGGGGATGGGCTTTATGTTACAACACTTCTTTGGCAATCTCATGAGGACAGAGTACTGGTCTATATGGGTCACCTAAAAGTAATGATTACTTCAAAAACATACTGAATTGCTATTGGATTTCATCGCACCACGAAGACTGGTGATTGTCTCCCTGGGAGTTCCAGTTTTTCAAGCCAAAGAATGAACCCTAAATTTACTTCAAAATTAATGAAAAGGAAATAGACATACAATCATAGAATCACACAATGGTAGAGCTTCAAAGAACTATAAAGCTCATGCAATCCAGTCTTTCAACTTAGAGGTACAGAAGCTAAGACTGACATAGAAATTTAAAAATTAACTTATTCATGGTGAAGCATTTACTAAACTGAAAAGCCTGGTGCAAATATCCATCCTTCGGGGATGAGGCGACTCTGTTATGATCAGTGGATAGAGTTCTGTGAGTTCAAATTCGGCTTCAGATGTTTTCATACCTGTGTGACTCGGGCAAGGCACTTTACTTAATTGCTTAGTAACTCAGTTTCCTCAGCTGTAAAACTATGATGATAATAGTAGTATCTACCCCCAGGGTTATAGTGAGCATCAAATGATATAATATTTGTAAAATGCCCAGCACATAGTAGGTACTTAATTAATGCATGTTCCTTCTCTTCTGATCTCAATGCAAGCTTAGAAAGATATAGGAAAGATATAGGAAAGATATAGAGGAATTGGGGAGGGGGGAGGGAGGAAGCAAAGTGATGGAGAGGGAAATGGGAAAATTAAACATGTTGAGCAAAATCAGGTCTAGTTCAGACTTAAGTCTGTATCAGATGTCCTGATCAGGTCTTATTTTCCCTGAATTTAAGAGAGGTTCACTAAGGCGAAAAGTTCTAGGTATTATACTACATTTTCTACCAATGATATTTTTTTGCTTGGGAAAAAAAAAAGGCACTTATAGTATAATGAAGTTACTCCCCTGACACCTCCTCACCTCTTCACGCTATCTGAGCAAGAGTGGTTTTATATTTCCTCCTTTAACAATTGACCTTTCTTGCATCTCCCTATTACTTACTAATTTTATTTGCTTCGAGCACCCTTGCTATTTATTTGCTCTTCAAGCAGAAAACACTGAATATTTCTCAACAACTTTTACTGCCCTGGAAAATAAATTGGCAGGCGTTCCAAAGCATTGCGGAGGGCACCCTGGCCTCGGCTACTCCTGTCTGGAAATCCAGGAGCCTATTTCACTGCTAAGCCCTATTTCATTTTTCTGTTTATGTTGTCACTTGTTATGAATTGTCGTCTCTGTGATCGTGAATGGGTTGTCACGGGCCTTGAGAATAAGGGAGTGGGGAGAGAAAGGGGAAAAGTCAGGGAAAGGAGGATTGTTTTTGAAAAGATTCAAACCCAGACAATTTTATAAGCATCTATAATTTACCACGTTGCAATTAATTCATTCAAAAGCATTTTTGTTCTGTGGGTCTGGCAGAACATTCTTTTCAGGCTGTCCATCAACAATATGAATTTGAATGTCTTTGGCATTTGATTGCAGTTAAATCATTAGTAATCATGAACAGTTTATAAACTTTGAATTTAATCTTCATTAATACATAAGACTCAGAGAAGAGTCTTTCCTGAATATAAATTGATGACTTCTGTATGTCATCCTCAAAATTGTGTTTTCCCTTGGCTGAGAAGACTGCTATAACATAGGATTCAAAGATTAAAGAGATTTCAGAAATCTTCTTATCCAACCCCATTCTTTTTGGAGGGCAGGAGGAGAGGGGAGACCATGGTGGATTACACTTGTGATTTCATAGGTAAGGAACCCATGTTCTCAGTGGGAAAACTGTCAATAAAGTCTTCCATTTTTTCTGCAGCTGAATGTCTTAGAGGCTTATTTTGGAGCATGATGGGTTAAATGAAGAGATGAGGAAACTGAGGCTCAGAGAGGGGACATCACCCCTCCAAGGTCACACAGGTAGTAAATCCCATTGGGCAGTCCTCTTTTCCAAATCCTTTGCTTGGTTTTTTTAGGCCACACTGTTTTGTTATTAAACTACACTGCCTTATTCATTATGGTTCTATGCCTAAGAATTTTTAGCAAGCAACCTATCACTATTACTGTTTAAGTTTTTACCTTCTGCTGAGCTGAAAGGTTTTGCCAAAGTTTCTGGAGTAACATTGCTTTGGAACTTGTCTTAAGTGCTTGTTGTGCCGATCTTTTCTCAAATAGGAAAATTAGTAACATCTGTTCATTCACAAAGAGGCCCCAAAGAATGATGAGAGATACAGCTGTACGTGTGAAATGTCTGAGATAGAAAATGTAGTCCCCTTCTTTTGGAGAATTTGGATGATTATTGTTGGGGGTTCTAGTTATTACCTGTTGCTGTTCAAATTCAGCAGCAACGAATGAACCAAGAGGCAGAAGATAGGACAGCTCCCAACAGACATGATCCATAGCAATGTCAAATTGATGCTCAACCAGTCTGTTTTACTCAAATGGGCTCAACTGGGTCACCGTCATAGGCTCATCTTGTTTTAGAGTTGTATAGGACCTTTGAGATCCTCATTTTTGCAGATGAAGATGGGGAGGTTAAGTGACTTGTTAAAGGCTTTCTGGTAGGTAATGCTACAAGACTTCAGACGTTCCATCTCATCTTCTTTCCAGTGTTGCTCCTGCTGGCTTCCTCCAGTTATTTAAATCAAATAATCAAGGAATTCTGGATCCAGCCAATGAAGCGTATATTTCCCAGTTGTAACATTAAAAAAATATTGGTTTTCAGGTCCTTTGAGGCACTCCTAAATTATACTCTGATCTTAATGTGGGGGAAAAAATGCAGTGATTTTTTTTTTCTCCCGTGTGGTTTAGGGTCTACTCAGTAGGTAAAAATCTTTTTTAGTAAGCTTGTTCATTATTACTCTCCTCCCATTCTCCTCATTTCTTCTCCCCTTTGCTTTCTTTCTCCCTCTCCTTTTTTCTCTCTCCCTCATATATTAACACAGTTTACCTTGTTGAGAGATGAGAGGAAGCATAATCAGCATGACATTTTCATATATTTTCCAGAATTTAAAGAATCTTCCAGCATTGTCCATAAATAGGTAGAGGGCCTCTACAGACTGAGCCTATTCTGTAGCACCAAAGGGAGAAAATGGAGGTCAAGGGAATTCATAGTTTGTGCTACAAAACAATTTGATGAATAACAGCTCTCAAGCTTTTAGACCCTCTTCTTAACTTTTAGGGTTGCCTAAAATCAAACGTCTGTGATCACCATTTAATACTACAGAGACCTAGGAGGTATAAGAAACTGAACTGAATATGTAATCATCAGCTTACTGTAGAAGTTACTCCAAAAGTTAAATTCCACATACCTGCTTATTTTTTTGGTGGTGGTAGTTACTTCAGGCATGTCTGACTCTTCATGACCCCATTTGGGGTTTTCTTGGTACAGATGATGGAGTGGTTTGTCATTTATGAGGAAACTGAGGCAAACAGGGTTAAGTGACTTGGCCAAGGTCATCCAGCTAGTAAGGGTCTGAGGCCACATTTGAACTCAGGAAAATGAGTCTTTCTACCTCCAGGACTGGTGCTCTATCCACTGTTGTGTGCTTATAGGTTTTCAAAAGTTCATTCCTTTTATGCCCTCCCCCTTACAAAAAAATCTCAGCTATTAGTAGGTTTCCTGTTGTTTGGAATCCAGATAAATGGAAAATGATCCAGGGGTTTTTACCTTGACATCGGCAGACCTCCAAGGATTTCATGAATAGGTGGGGGTGCTGTGAACTTTGATGGGGAAAAATGCTGCATCTTTATCAATACAGTCATCAGTCATTCTGAGAAAGTATCCATAGACT
>CM053594.1:96035592-96070000 GCA_028646575.1 Pseudocheirus occidentalis
CATAGGACTGGAATCTCAAAAGTGTCTTGATGGGGAAGAAAGCATGTTTGATTAATTAGAAAGAGAACATCAGGGATTTTAATCTCGATTTGATCTTTTTTTGTCCCTTTTGGACCTCATCTTCCTTACCTGTAAAGTGACCAGGTTGCACCAGATCATAGATTGACAGCTAGAAGCATCTTTGAAGTCGTTGAATCTACCCTGTTTTCATTTTATAGATGAGAAAGTGAAGGTTGAAAGAGGTTAAATGATCTGCTCAGGGTCATACAACTAATAGTTGCCTGTGGTAGTATCTGAACCAATGCCTTCCGAACCTCAGCTCAGAGTAGTGGTCCTGGCAACTTCCTTTCTCTGACTTCTGTTCATGCAGTTTAAGATTGTTTTAGGGTTTTGGGCTGTTGTATTACTAGGTGGTTGTAAGTTAAGGTAAAGCTTCAAATCTTTTTTTTCAAGCTAAGTGCTTTCTAGCCACATTTCTCCATTTCTGTATTTGTGAGGTTAATTTTTGTTTTGATATCATGAGTAAGATTTTATATTGTTTCCTGTTAAATTTTCATCTCTTTGTATTTTAGTCATCATTCATTAATCATAGTCCATTTCTATAATGCTTTACAAAGTATATCACAGGACAGTAGGAAGGGAAATAGCTTTTGCTATTTCTTTTCTAGCTTACTTTTCCAACTGAGGCAAACAGGGACAACAGAGACATGCTGTCTCAAGTTGTGTAATCTGAGGTCTTTAAAATATCAAGAAGACTTTTTTTCTTCCAAAAGAACTTAAAAGTTTTATTAATGCTGGGTTGTTGGGTTTTTTTGGGGGGGGCTATGCCAGTCATTTTGTAGAAATAACCCAACCCAGATCAACCCTAAATCAGTTCTTTCCTTTGAAAAAGGAATGCATCCAGACATACAAAGCAGCTAACACTAATAATACCTACAATGATTTGGTATGTTTTAATAATGCTACACCTCTCAGCTGAGAGGAAGGCGGTACTTTTTCCAGCATTTTTATTGGTTGTATTTAAGGAACTCTTAAGTCTTTATGCATGTTGTTCTCATATTCAGTCTATTTCTTTCTGTACCAGTTTATACATAACTTCCCAGTTTTTCTGAATTCTTCATCACCAATCATCTTCTTTTACCACAAATTATGTCCTGTTATATTCATAGCCCATGATTGTCCAGCTATTCCAGGATTGATGGGTGCCCCCTTAAGTTCCAGTTCAAAATGTCTCTTGTTTTGAGTAATTCTTATCCGTGTGGCTTATGAAGAAGGGGCAAGCAACATGGTTCCATCTGCTCCAGACCAAATGAAAGGCGAGGGACCTGGAGAGAATCAGGGCAGGAGCGATGAGCCTGTTTATTGACTGCCTTTCTTATCCTCTCAGGCATTTGGATTCATTTAGTTTACTTTGGGGACTCAAATTAACTTTCACCTTGCCAGGGTCACCCTTAGGTATAGTGTGCAAAGCTATAATCATCTTTGTTTCCTACAGCTTCTTCTTTTCATGCTTTCCTCTGCTGGGCTCTTCAAAGGATTATTTACGAAGACCTTTATGGTGTGTTATGATTTAATCAGATTGGGTTTGAATTTCCCTAGATGTGTTAATTATCATTGGCACACAAGTGCAACAGAAAAGCGAAAATGGTTTTCATTTGGGTGGGTTGAGGGCTTGTTTAAAACGCACTTAGTGCTATTAGGATGAAATCAAAATACAGTGCATGGCAATTATGCATGAAATAAAAGATTACCTGCCCCTTAAGTATCCAGTTTTTCTGATAACATTGCAATAAAGTCTTGACAGAAAATTGGTTTCTCAATTGCTGTGAAGGCTTTCACTTAAAGGAAAAGCCAGCTATCTATACCAAGTTTAAAAACGGTAAAGAGTACAGAAGGGGGGAGGAGAATGAACTTTCTTGTCTGAAAAGTCAGTGGAAAGTTCTACATGTTTTAAAAATAAGTTGTTTAACCCTTTCCCATCAGTCAGTCATTCAACAAGCTTTGATTAAGTGCCTACCATGTGCCAGACAGTGTACTAAGCACTGAGGATACAAAGAAAGGCAGTATAAATTATTTTAATTCAAAATGTTTTTCATTGGATAATAGTAAAAATATTTTTCTAATTAGATAAGATGAGGCCCAAAGCACATTTGAAAGATCACAGAAAGAGCTCCATTAGAGTTTCAAGTTCAAGTCAGATCTTAGAATTAGTTCATCTTCCCCCATTTCATATTCCCCAGATGATAAAGATATGGCCTTAGAGGCCAAATCACATGAGTTCAGGGTAGCCTAAGTAAGAATGAGAGCCTAGATATATATTCTGACTTTGGTGTTTTTTTTTTTCACTATACCTAATTACAGATACGTGGTACAGTGGTTAGAGTACCATGCTTGGAGTCAGGAAGACTTATCTTCCTGAGTTCAAATCTGGCCACAGACACTTACTACTTGTATAATCCTGGTCAAATCACTTAAACCCATTTGCCTCAGTTTCCACATCTCTTAAATGAGCTGAAGGAAATGGGAAAGCACTCAAATACCTTTGCCAAGACAAACCCAAATGGACTCATGAAGACTTGGACATGACTGAAATGACTGAACAACAACAGTAATGACCCAGTGAAGGAGAAATAAGCTCTAAACTTTGGTCAGATTGATTGGAACATATGCATATATTTAATATACTGTCATGATCACTCCTCCTTAGACTGAAGCTGCCCAAAGGAAAACACTACTTGTCTTTGTATTGCTGCTGCTTAGTCCAGTGTCTGGTGCATGTGAAGAGCTAAATAAATGCTTGTTGGTCAGTCAGCAAGTATCCATTAAGGATTTGCAGTGTACCAGGAACTGTGTTAAATGCTAGTGATACAAAGGCTAAAACTCAGTTCTTGCCCAATGGAGCTCACAGAGCATCCTGCCGAAGGTGGGATTTGATCTGTGTCTTGAAGGGAACCAAGAAGTTTAATTGATTAGATATTTTCACTGAATATTTGCAAATAAGGCTAACTTGGTTTCTTTCTTTTTTTTTTTTTGCAGGGGGAAGGTAGGGCAATTGGGGTTAAGTGAGTTTCCCAAGGTCACATGGCTAGTTTGTGTGTGTGTGTGTGTGTGTGTGTGTGTGTGTGTGTGTGTGTGAAATGTCCAAGACTGGATTTGAACCCATATCCTCCTGACTCCAAGGCTGGTGCTTTATTCACTGCGCCACCTAGCTGCCCCATTGACTTGGTTTCATTGTGAGAGGATATCATGGTTTGGGGAAGGGATGTTGCACTGCGGAAGGGAAAAGAGGATGATGACAGCGTGTCATTTCTGACAGGGCTTCTGTCTCTTTATAAGAAATATGTCCTGTGGATTTTCAGCATCACCCCATTTGCTCCTCATCGTTCTACTTCATTCCCTCCCCATTTGGCAAGAGATTAAGTCATAAAACAGTTCTGTTCTTGGTCGTTTGGCTAATTAAATAAGTGATTCCTGGGAACATTTGACTTTCATGGACTTCATCTCGCCAAAGGAGAATTTTTCTTCTCTATTCTCTCTACAGAGTACAATTTTGACTCAAAGAATCACTGTCTTTGTCCATAATTATGTGATATTTAGTAATGGTGCCTGAAGTGGAATTAAAGATTTGATGTGGGAGCCATTATTGTATATTTTCTTTGGAGGTTAGAAGCAATCAGTTGTAAAAGATCTACCCATTTTAAAGGGGGAAAAGCCACATATTTTTCAGTACTCTAGTGGGTAATAGTATCGTTTAAGTAGCCCAGTGCTTGGTGCGTAGTAGGCGCTTAATAGGGCAGTAAAGTGACATAGTTGGTAGAGTGCTGTGCCTGAAGTCAGGAAGATTTCATCTTCCGGAGTTAAAATCTGGCCTCAGCCACTTACTAGCCATGTGACCCTGGGCAAGTGACATGACCCTGTTTGCCTCAGTTTCCTTATCTACAAAATGAGCTGGAGAAGGCAATGGCAAATCACTTGCAGTACCTTTGCCAAGAAAACTCCAAATGGAGTCATGGCTGAAAATGACTGAACAAGAGGCACTTAATAAATGCTAGCTGCCTGACTGCTTGGGAATTCCTATCAATGAGCCATTATTAGAATTTCTTTTAAAAAGGACATATTTAATATGATTAACTAGGGAGGGGCTCTTGAAAGGGGAAAAGGTAATAAGAATTCCACAAAAAGGCTTTATTGCAGCATTTAAATTGCAAATAATGGCAATTTAAATAAAAATGAATGTCACTTATGACTGTCAAAAATCTAGCTATAAAAATCAAGCTTCTTTGTACTGTAGAATTTGTACTAGATCTAATGTTGAAGCTCACAAATTCAGTTAATAAACAAATAAACAATCAGTTCCACCTGAGAATGCCAGCTTTAGTTTAATGGTCTTGGGAAGTAGCATTCGGACATTGAGTGGAAAGACTATTTCAGATTTTAAGTGTCCTGATGTTGGAGGGGGAAACGTGGATGGGCTGCCTTGATGGAGTTCCAGCTTGTAATTGAGCAGGGATAATCTGAGCATATGCATTATTGAATATTTGTATTCTGATGGTGTTAGCTAATACTTGGGACTGTGGCCATTCTGTAATCTAATACTAATTCCTTTTTTTTTTTTTAATGACTGCGATGAAAGTAAAAATATATATCCTAACTTAGACCATGCTAAAACTTTGGCATTTTTCTTACAATTAAAATTGTATGATAATACAATTATGGGATTATTTTTGTATTATGTTCTCTGTTTTTGTGATTATCATTCAGAAACATTGGCAAAATAAACTAAGCATACCCCTAACCCCGAATTCAGCCTCAGAAGTTCCTTCTTTCTTGTGGGTGATGGGTAACAATCCAGAGGTTAACATCTCATTGTCTTGCTAGTAATAATAACCTTGCTAAGGGCAAGATTGGCTCTGGCTATATCATCCATTCTCCCAAATGGATTTCTGAAATCTTTTTTTCTAGTGAATATTTTGAAGATGAGGAATGAAACTCTGAGGTGAAACACATTGTACAGACCTTATTTTATAAATGGAACTAACTTCATTGGCTTTTGCTTAGTTTGTTGAATTATTCTTGTAATAACTAGTCTTCTTTCCATCTGTGTTACCAAGTTGAGCAGTTATTTAAGAGACAGTGATTAGCAACCATCCCTGGGTATTCTTTAAAATAACTACACTAAATATGAATGGAACTCCACTGAATCAAGCACTTGGATTATTGGGAAAGTTCTGGGTGGTAGTGTTGACTTGTGTCCCAACTTCTCATGACCTTCTGGACCATAGCATACCAGGCTCTTTTATATTTTACTATCTCTTGAAGTCTGTTCAAGTTCATGTTTGTTTTTTCCATGACATTCTTTTTTTTTTTTTTTTTTTTTTTTTTCGCTTTTTGGAGGGCAGTTGGGGTTAAGTAACTTGCCCAAGGTCACACGACTAGTTTTTTGTGTTAAGTGTCTGAGGCCGGATTTGAACTCAGGTACTCCTGACTCCAGGGCCGGTGCTCTATTCACTGCGCCACCTAGCCGCCCCCATGACATTCTTTATCCATCTCATCCTCTGCCATCCTTTTGCCTTCAATCTTTCCCAATATCAAGCAAAGTCTTTTCCTTTGATTTCTACCTTCTTATTATGTGGCCAGAGTATTTAAGCTTCAGTTTGAGTATCAGACCTTCCAATGAATAGCCTTGAGTTTATTTCTTTTAAATATTGCCTGATTTGATAACCTTGCTGTCCAAGGGACTCTCAGAAGTTTTTCCAGAACCACAATTTCAAAGTGTCAGTTCTGTGGCCCTCAGCTTTCGTTATAGTCCAAGTCTTGTATAGCCATACGTTGCCTCTGGGGGGAAAAAACAACCAGACCTTTGTTCCAGGTGATATCTCTGCTTTTTAGTATGTTGTCCAGATATGCCAAAATTTACCTTATTGCGTACCTTAAACCAGGAATTCTTTATGTGAGGTTGAAGGATAGCTTTCAGGGGGAGAGGTCCTTGAACTTGTATGAGAAAAAAAAACTGGCATGTATTTTATTTTATATATTTAAAAACATTATTCTGACAAATAGGCCATGGGCTTTACCAGACTCCCAAACAGTGAGCCTTTATTATGTACCAGTTATGTGTTGAATACTGTGCTTGGCTTTGAACATACAAAAACAAAAGTTAAAACAGCTCCTGCCTTCAAGGAGCTTCTAGTCTACTTGTATCTGTGCATGTGTACATATGTATGTTTGTATGCACACATATATGAGATATAATGTTATTTAAGTAAGACAGTAGTCTTTGGGTTGGTGTCAGGATCAGGAAAGACCTCACAGAGAATTACGATTAAATGTCCAAGCACTTAAAAAAAAACCACCACTCCTTACAAAGGGCCAATATACTAATTAAAATCTTTCTGTTTATTGAAACAGGTCCCTTAAGGATTTCTCTAAGCCACATTAAGAATGCATGTTAGGCTAGGTTGAGTTACATTTGGTTATTAAAAGTAACATTTGCATTTATCTTAAATTTCTATAATTCAGAACTTTTCACCAGTTTCAGCTAGCTCCCAAGTTAACCAATTTGTTCAGGGTCTTTTTTTTTCTTTTTAATTTATACGTAAAACCCATTAACTTGCCTTATCTCAATAGCTTTATATGTAGCAAAAACAAATCTGCATTGGAACTTGGTGATGCTCTTGGGAAGATGATTGTGTAGAGAATGGAGATGACCTACAGACCATTTCTGTTTTTCAAAATAGTGTGTTCCTGGAAACTGTAATGGAAAAGATCAGTGGAAAATGGATCCTATTTTCATATATAGCTACAGTGTTAGCTGGTAGGGATTCTCTTTTGCCATTATATGCCATTTTGGTATTATACGGTTTTCTTGTCATTTTTGGAAAGTAAAAGGCTGACGAGCTTTACACAGTGACTTAAAGGAAACTTGGTAGCTTCAGCAAATAAAGCTGATTAATTAGCTGTGGACAAGGTAGTGATTTGGGTGCCCCAGGATACAAACAAGTGAATTTGGCTCTGGAGAAGAGGAACCAACCTTCTTCTTTCTGGTGTTCAGAATTTCTTGCTGATGTTAGAACTATAACTAAGAAATCTAATACCCAGGACAAGTACCATAAAACATGTCCTGAAAGAAACTTTGTAAAATAAAATTTAGTTGGGGGCAAGAGAGAGACCCCAGACACTTCTAGGTTTCTGCTGGGGGAGGGACCATGGTTGGTTGAGCCAGAGAGTGTATCATCTGGCAGTGGGGAGGAGAGAAAGCGTACCATCTGGTGGGCTCTTATTTTTAGTTATTTTTTTTTGCTAATTAGGTGCTAAGGTCAGTTGTTTCTAACTCCTAGAGGAGTATGAGAACTGTCAGTGCCTTTGCTACCTGGCTTTAATTGCAGCTCTGGTTAACATATTTTATCTCCTAATCAAAAGCAATGAAAAGGAAAGAATGGTGATGTTTTCAGAATATCATCTTACTGTTTTAAATACTTGAATTTGTCATTGTAGAATGTAGAGGGAGATATATTTCTTTTGCAGTTTCGCGAATACCTTGTTAGGAAGGCACAATATCATGGGGTCTCTTAGCTTGTAAAGAAGAATTTGCACTATCTATAAAAAATTGATGTACTCCATTTTATATGATATTTCAGGTATTCTAGGCGCAGGGAGTACAAAGGCAAAAAGTAAAATGGTTTCTGCCCTCAGGGAGCTTACATTCTCTAGAATTTTTCTTAATTTTGAAATTATTTCAGTTTTATGGTCACTTTTGAATTTTCTCTTTATATTTTCTGCCTGAATAAAGTATTTTGTACCAAAAAAAACCTATATATAAATAATTCATCTCAAAATGAGTAAATCTGTTGATGCTTTCATTCCTCTGTTGTTCCTCCTGATCTAATTTCATTTATTGTCTCCTGTGGGGGGAAAAATCAATAATATCATTTTGATTTACATGATTGAAAATTGGCCTAGACCATGAGGTATGAAGTTCTCCTGAAGTTTCTATCCTGTTTACCTTATTAACTGAAATTATCCTCATATCAAAAAGATCTTTTTTTCTTCAGTTTTCATGCCATGCCATCATAAATAAATAAATACTAAATCCTGATCATCGGTCAGGATCATTTTCTTCAATAATGTTAAGTTGTAATTCTCATTCCCCCCACACCAGCTGGATAAGTACAGTCATCTATTTAATTTCATAGGCTTTCTTGCCGAGGGGAGTCTCTTAAATACTTGAGGCTATTCCGTAAAACTTCACTTCTGGGGAACCCAGAAACCAACAGAGGATTTTATTGGCAGACTTAATTTTAGGCATCCCAGGCAGAGAAATTCAGACCACAAGTGGAAATTACTGTTAGACTCTGTACTGGTGGTTTCTGATGTCCTTCCTCTCCCACCCTTTAAGTAGGTGGGAGTTGAGCAGCAAGCCTGTATTTCTGTGATGCTGGCTATGTAGTTGTATGTAGAATACCCTCAGAGACTGAGGGATGAGGTTTCTGCCTTTCTTCTCTACCAGAACATCTCCCCATACATGACTTCCCTTGGGGGATGTAGCTTCCTTCCTGTGGGAGGGAATAGCCACTCTTGGATAACTTCAGTGATGTAATTATGGCCTTTCTTGGTGTCCTGGGTAGCTGCTTATTGCAGGATGCGCCATCACTGCTTCAGTCAGATTCAGATGAGGGAACTTTCAGTTTATAGAATTGAGCCCTTCTCTTCAGGACCAACATTATTTGTAAAAATATTATCCCATTGCCAAATGAGATAGTAAAGTGCTTACACACTGCTTGGCACCTAGCAGACACTATATAAAGGTTATTCCCTTCCTCTCCCCTATTTATAAAGTGCAGTAATTAAAAATCTGAGGGCAGATCTCATCCTCATACGTCATAATATTAAGCAGGACCAAAACTACACTGAGATGTTATACCTACATTTCCTCCATTTAGGGGTACGGGAGGCCCTTTATCTGCTCCTCCCATATTATTGCGTACTCTGTAATTATCCAGAAAGTTTTCTTTCATATAAAATTTCTGCATATGCCCCTGCTGTTAGAGCACCTGATAACTTCTAAACAGTGCCCTATACTGTGCCTTCTGGAGTCAGCCAGATTCACATTGGTTAGAGTTAGATTGCCCCAACCATATTCTACACTTTGCTTTGGGCTATTTTTCTCTTGCTACACTTCCTTTCCTGGTTGCCCAGTAAGTAACAAATATCTTTGACCACCGGAAATGATGGAGACATCCTATGTACCTGGGATCTTTCTCTGAGAGTGTTTGACAGAATCTACAGAGAGAGTCTGTTCTTGGGCTCTCTCCTGATCCTTTACCCCGCCTTGGTAGTGTTTAAGTTGAGGGCAGAGGTTGGATCTTTGCCTGCCTGCCTGCCTTTCTGTCTGTCTGTCTGTCTGTATATTTCTGTCTGTCCATCTCTTTCCAGTTCCTAACAGTGTCATTCACATGGTGAGCTCCTGTTAAATATTGTTGGATTGGATTTCATGTTCTGTAGGAAGGACTTGGAGATTTCTGTAATTTCCTTGTTTATATATTGTCCACTGCCTCTGTGGCCTTAGGCAAACTCTATACCTTCCCCCCAGCCTCAGTTTACACATATGTAAAATGAGAGGGTTGCGCTGGATGACCTGTGAGGTCCCTTTCAGAGCTGCTTCTGTCTTCTGTGTTCTGTGCTCTTATTCAATTTGGTCTGTAAACATTTTAAAGAAACCTTAACAGGAAAAGCTGTGATATGACTTGCTAATGGAATCAAAGTGTGTGACCTCTTTCCCCCCATCTCCAACAAATTAGGCATCCAGTTTTTTCTTTGCTAGTCTTGTTTTTCACCTCTGCATTTAGAAAGAGCTGACACTAATAGCTGGTTAAATAGGATAAAATCATTTCAGTATCTGATCTTGATAGCTTTATCTTTACAGAGGTCTGCATGTAATTATAATGAACCACAGTTCAACAGAAACAGTTAAGTATCTTAAACAGATAAGATCTGTTCTTATTCATATATGGAAACATTTTTTGAACCCCCAACTGCCAATAAGACAATAATTTTTTTTTCAGTCCTCCCTCCCCCCAAATATAAAGATTATGGTATTAGTCTAAAGCTCATACCCTCTCAGTGGCTTCAGATATATAGATGTCTAAGCAACCTTTTCAGGGGTGTTCTTAATTTTGTTTTAAAAACACACACACATATGCACGCAAACATCAAGAGAAATTGATTCTGATTAAAATGTACTATGATCCATCTCTCTCCCTTTTCTAAATCTTATTCTGTTCCCTCCTGGTGGGATAGAGGTGACCTCGGGTTATCTCAGGCTATGCTTTGGAAATGAAAACATTTATTAAGTACTGTTTTATAAATACAAGAACAAGAGATGCCTTGCCCTCAAGGAGCTTATTGGAAGGAATTTCAATCTGAGCCCAGAAACTGACCAAGCATGCCTGCCATCAGAACTCCGAGTAGAAGAAGGCCCATGGCCAGTTGGCTGCCCAATAGGTAATAAATACCTTTGACCACCAGAACTAATGGAGACATACTACAAATGGGTTTGGAATGTCTGCTGTTGCTGGAGGGAGTACCCATATGTATGAAATCACAAATCCATGGAGTACTGTGGTTTAGTGGCAACCCACTGAGGTTGTCACCCTAGTAATAGTAATTCAAGTCACCATTTTTCTCATTCCATAACTAAACGACAGCATTCCCAATTGGACCACGGAATTTTACAGCTGAAAGGTACTTTAGAGGCCATCTGGTACTTTAGAGGCCATCTAGTCCAATCCTTTCATTTTAAAGATGAGAAGCCTTAAGCAACCAACTTCTAGAGAGATGAAGTGACTGCCCCAAGGGTGATGCAACAAATGAGTGGAGTATCTAGGTTCCAAACCCTGGTCTCCTGATTCCAGTTCAATGACCTGCTGAGGGTCACATAGCTAGTTAGGGGACTGAACTACAACTTGCATTTAGAAGACTGTTCAATTCCACTACACTGTAGGACCCCAGATAAATATCTGCAGGATAAGGAAAAAACAAGCCCCAGTCTTCTTTGCAACATGGAGGAGAAAAGCACTGGATGTTGCCACATAAGGAATTATTAGGTGTTTAAAGCAGGATCTGGGTTGAAGTTGACCACTGGAAAGTTGGAACACATGGTCTCTTCAGGTCGTTTAGTCAGTGGCATCTCGTGGCTCATTGAAGTTATTTTAACTTAGTCCAGGGGTTAAGTATTTAACCCATTGCTCTACTCTCGTCATATAAACCAGCTAGAGGGCATAGTCATGGAACGCTCAAAAAATGAAGAAAGTAGGTTCTCTGCTTTTACTATTTCTTTGATTTTAATTCTGCTGTGCTCGGGGCCAATCATGTTTGTGTGTTTTGCACACTGTGTTGTTAGAGAGGCGTGGAGCAAGGAGAATGTGCAAAGGACCAAGTTTTCTGTAACTATCAGCTGGTTCAACTTAAATAAGAAATTTTAACTCCCTGGTTTTTAAAAGCCTGGAAAAGCAGATTAGTCTGCTTCAAATCTACCACTTCATTTACCAAGGTAGAAATGCTTACAAAATCATGGGGTGTAATTTGCCAGTATATTTTCCAAGTCTGAAATGGTAGTGGCTTCTCATATAACATTTTTACTCCCTTTCTCTCATTGAATAGACCTAGTTTATACACACACACACACACACACACACACACACACACACACAATGTATGTATGTATGCCCTCCTTAGAATTCAGTTAAATTCAACAAACGTCTCTTAATTATCTACTATGTGCAGTATAGCATACTAGGTAGCGGGAATAAAATACAAAGGTGAATAAGAAGAAACCCTTCAAGGATCATGTAATCTAATAAAGCTCCTTGTTGTAGAAAATGTGGAAATTTTAATGATGGAAAGGAATGTGCTCGATAATCTATAACCACAAAATTGTATAATTCTGCAGCTAGCTGGGACTAGTGGAAACCATCTGATCTAGAGGTTCTTAAATGTGATCTGTGGACCCCTGGGGGTCAGTCAGCAAGATCAAAACATTTTCATAATAATTTTAAGATTTCGAATTTCCCGTACAGTAGATATCAAGAGCTGTAACCCACAGAAACAAAAGCACTTTGGCAGGCCCTCAGTAATTTTTAAGAGTGTAAAGGGGTCCTGAGTCCAAAAAGTTTGAGAATTGATTATCTGATCAATTGACCTTATGTAAATATAAGGGCAAGAGCCTTGGAGTTGGAATCATAAGACCTCAGTTTTGAACCAATCAGTCAGTTGCTAAGTATTTATTAAGGGCCGTCTAAATGCCAGACACTTATGTGAGGTACTAGGAATAGAAGAACAGAGCATGAAACAATTCCTGTTCACAGTGACCTTGCATTTTAATGGGAGAAGTAACAAATATGTATCAAGCCTATGGCAGAAATATAAAGTTAGTAAATAAAAATTGATTAAATACAAAGTAGTTTTGGAGGAAGGGAGAAACTAGCATATGGAGGTGGGGGGGATCAAGAAAGGTTTCTACTTGTTCCTTTGCCTCCTTACCCTTTCTTTTGACTCACACCGGGTGCTGCCGCTTGTGACCTTGGAGAAAGGGGCTTCCACTTGGTTGCACTAGGTGTCCTTGAAGGCCATTCTTAGCTTTTAATCTTATGATCTTGAGGAACTGAGGTCCACAAGCAACCTGCCGAGGGTCACATAGCTGGTTAGGGGGCTTGCACTTGGAAGACTATGCAGTGTTGTGCCAACAGGTTCCATTCTCCATGGGGAAGGCGTCCTCATTAAATTGCTACTTCACTGATCTTGTTGGACAGTTTTTCTTCTGTTTGCTCTGTATTTATTCTGTACCTGAGCGAGGGGTAGAACTGCAGGGTGGAGATGAAGGAAGGAAATAAGCAGATATTGTGCCTGCTAAGTGCTTTACAAAGATATTTTTTTCCATTTGACCCTCACAACAACCCTGGGAGGTTTGTCCTGTTATTATCCTCACTTTACAAATGGGGAGACTGAAGCAGAGGTTGATAAATAGCTGGCGCTAGATTTGAACTCGGTGTCTTCCTGATTCCAGACTCAGTTCTCTGTTCACTGCGTTACTCGCTGCCTTAAAGAGCCAGTGACACCTAAACAAGAAAATCCAAACCCTCCACTGATTTTGTTGTTCCTTCCAATAGAATATAAACCACTTGAGAGGAGGTGATGCTGTAATTTTTGTGTTTGTTTCCATAGGTGTACCTGGCACATAATAAGTATTTTATAGGCACGGGTAGAGGGCGCAGTGAATAGAGCACGGGCCCTGGAGTCAGGAGGACCTGTGTTCAAACCTGGCCTCAGACACTTAACATGAAAACTAGCTGTGTGACTGTGTGCAAGTTACTTAACCCCAATTGCCCTCCAAAAAAAAAAGCATAAAAAATAAGTGTTTAATAAATGCTTTTTGAATTGAATGGAATTAAGATTCAGAAAACCCATTTAAGGCATGCAGTCAATTCTGGATTTTTTTTGTTAGGGTTGAATGTTTTAGTTGGCTTCATTTAAGATCTTTACATTTTTTTTCTCCAAATAATACATCTGTTTTCTCTCCCTTCTACTCTGTTGCTGTTGGGAGGAGAAAAAGAAACCCATTTTAACAAATCTGCATAGTCTGGCAAAATAAATTCCTATATTGGCCATATTCAACACATCTATATCTACCATCTATCTTTCTCTCTCTCTATTTCTTATTGTGCACTTCTGGTCTTTCCCCTCCTGATCAGAAGCACGCATCATCATTGTCTTTTGGAATCATTTTTATTTATTGTTCATTTAAGATCATAAAAGTACTAACACTTCCTGAGAATACCTTGACCTTTGGTGGAAGTGGAACAAGGCAGGGTAAGTTATTGTGAATAATCTGCAGAGTTGCTAATACACAGAGCAATAATGGAGAACTAATCTTCCCATTAGTGCCCACTTTGAGAGCATACACAGGCCCATAATCTTGTAATAAATACTTCCTGTGGGAGGTGACAACACAAATAAAGGTAAGACCAAAGGACTTGAGTGCATCACATATCTGGATTAAAGGTAGCCCCAGGTTTAAAATGCAGGTGTTTAGTTTGCTGCCTGTCAAACTCATGGTGTGAGTCTACCTGGAGATTGTACTCCATTAACTAGAAATCAGATGAGATCATTTTACAAAGCACATTAGCTGATAGTTTAATGGCAATGACCAGGGAGCAAATCTGTTTTGAGTTTGCTGCACAGGGTAACCACACACAGATACATGAGCAAAGCGAACCTTCTTTTCCAAGCTAATCTGGAATAGCAGAGATGCCTTTGGCTGGTACATCATAGTCAGCCTAGTTACAGCTAGTTTCTAGAAGAAGTAAAACACCCAATAATATTGGTTTATAGGGAAAGACAGCACACAGTGAGTGCTTAATTAAGGTCCTTGGATCATTTAGAACTGGAAGGGACCTTGGAAGGCATTTTACAGATGGCAGTGGAAGCCCAGAGGGGTGAAAAAACTGGCCTGGAGTCACACAGTTTCCAAGGTGGGAATTGGACCCAGTTCTTGCTGCTTCAGGCACTTACTAGCCATGAGACCCTGGGAAAGTCACTCAGCCTTATTTTTCCCACCTTTAAAATGGCAATGTCTAACTCACTGGGTTGTTCACCAAACTGCCAATGTATTCACGGCACAGCAGAAAGTTGAGAATCCCTAGACTCTACATAGTGAGTGGGGCACTTAGCAAAGACAGATATGTTTTTTTGTCAAAGAAAGAACGTATTTTATTGATTTCTGATGCCCTTTATGGGATTTCCTTTAGATTTGCCACAATGCCCAGTAAGTTCATTTGTATGCCTACGTAGGCCCATTAGCCATATGTAGAATAGTTTGGTGTCATTAAATTCAGAATCCTCATTTAAAAAAGAGCACAAATCAGAATACCAGACTTAAGGTTAATCATAATAGCTGTTTGCAGACTAAATTACCTCAACTGAAATGCCTCCCTAGTATTGGAAGAAACCCAACATTCTCTGCGTTACTGTTGAGAGAACCTAAAATTAGAAAAATCATCCCAGGTACCACTCCTGAAGAGCAGAGGAGATCACTGAAACCATGAATGAGATTTCAGAAACTAAATCTTAACTCTGTTGTTATGGCTGAGCTGCATTTACCCTGTCATAGGAATCAGAGCTCCATGAGCTGTTAGAGGTCTAACCCTCCCATTTCACAGATCAGGAAACCTTGGCCCAGAAGGTGAAGGGAGCCTCCCTGTACCCTTAACTTTCCATTTCTTGCCCTTACTGTAGAAACAGTCATCAAATCAGTAGTAGCATGGCCCCTAGGAAGGACTTGACGATTTACTACCACTCAAAATCTCAGAGGCTGCCTAGGCCAGAACTCCCTTCCCTGGCTACCACTCATTTCTGTGTGTTATATCCCTTTTTTTTAGAATATAAGCTTCCTGAGAGCAGAGGCTAGCTTGCTTTTTTATTTGTTTTCCTGGTTTATAGCACATTCTAGTTAATGAATTAATTGTAGGAGAGCATTCAGACAGACAAGTGGCAGGGCTGGGATTTGAACTCGAGTATTTTGATTCGAAGTCAGCTCAGATAGCACAGTGGATAGAGCACAGTGGCTGGAATCAGAAATACTCATTTTTGTGAGTTCATATCCAACCTCAGACATTTACTGACTGTGTGACTGTGGGCAAGTCACTTTGACTCAGTTTCTTCATCTGTAATGGCAAACTACTCTAGTATCTTTGCCAAGAAGACCCCAAAATGAGGTAACGAAGAGTTGGACACAATTGAAGAACTGAACAACAATAACAATTTGAATCTAAAATTAGAGTTCTTTCCTTTGTACTCTATTTCCTCATAATAATCTATGAAAATAGGTACAAAAGAATTGCCATTGTAAATAAATGAATAAATAAATGGATAGATAGATGAACAGATTGATAGATAGATGGATAGATAGATAGGTAAGCAAGCACTAGTTCCTTGTATGGAACTGATAACCTGTTTTCAATTGTTCTTAATCCTGTGCAAAGTGGTGAATAAAATTCTTCTTAACCTGGAGTCTATAAACCTAAAAACAAATTTTATATCTATCTCAATAAAATTGCTTTCCTTTGCACTCTTATGTATTTTATTTTATGTATTTAAATATATTATTCTGAGAAGGGGTTTGTAGGTCTCATCAGACTACCAGAGTGTTCCATGACACAAAAAATATTAAGAAAATCTGATCTACAGGGAGGCTAAGTGGCGCAGCAAATAGAGCACCAGCCCTGGAGTCAGGAGGACCAGAGTTCATATTTGACTTCAGACACTTAACACTTACTTACTAGATCTGTGACCTTGGGAAAGTAACTTAACCCCAATTGCCCTGCCCTCCCCACCTCCAAAAAAGCCAAGAAAAGAAAAGAAACTGATCTAAATGCCTAAAGGCCAAAGAGCCGTAGGGAAACTTTAAAATTATGTTAAAGTTGAGATTGAAAGCCAAAAACCATGGTTTCTAGGCTTAGCTCTGATCAAATTAAACTCTGACTTTGTGTAAGTCAGCTAACCTTCTTTGACTTCAGTGACTGTTAAAATGATAAATCTGAAGTAAACTTCTTCCCAACTAGAACTGATTTTCTGTTTATTAACAATGACTGTCATCAAAAGGTTAAATTATTTTCTTTATATTTCATTCCTTCCACTAAAATCACAACCTGATACTCTATTGTATTATGAAGGTAGCCCTGGCTACATGAAAATGATGCCCGCAGACTATAAGCTCTGGTATAATTTGCCAAGCTGGAGAAGCTTTGAGGTGGGACCTGTGATCGACTGTATGTTAGCTGTTAGAGAACCAGCCCAGCCAAGCTCAGAAGGGCTCAGTTCTACCAGCTTGGTGGTGAGGTTGTAACTTTCTTCTAGTCCCCAAAAGTCAAGGAGACCAACTGCTTTAGGACTAAAGAACTTATGATAAAAACCTAGATCTTTTGAAATATTATAGAAATGCTTTGCTTGGGAAGTCATGATGGTGTAGATGGTATATTTTAGAAAGATTTTCAGCCCTTCAAACTTCCAAGATGTGTTTTGGAGCTTAAAGAGCTAAACTATTGGCTCTCTAGAAAACAACATGCTATAGATGGAAAAAATAAAGTACAGAATTCTTACAATTTTCTAAAGATCACATAAGAAAATAATCTTGTAGGCTTTGTAACTGGGAGAGAAGTGTGCCTATGATCAGGTTCCAGTTATTTCATTTGGACACTGACTTAATTGGCCTTTATCTCAGTGAAGATCCAGAATACAGTGAGGTACCTAAAGAAGCTCAAGTAACAATGAGGCCTTTATTTCAGAGGAAAAGAACCAGTGGAAGTTCCCATTCTTTTGTCACCTTTGAGCACAGACTGGATATTCCTTTTTCTTTCCCTACCTCTTCTGGTAAATTAAATTGAAATTAAAAAGTGATCTTTCATTAACATCTTATGCTCAGTCTGTTTCCAAAAAGGGTCTGCCTGGTTAACTTGGAAACATTCAAATTGAACCTGAATAAAATTCCTGCACATTATTCACAGGAAGTAAATTGCTACTTGGGATAGTAGATAGAATGTTGGCACAAAGCTTGTTTCTAACATTATTTGTATGACTCAGAGAAAGTTACTTAACTACTTCTGCATACCTGAAGCAACTCTCTAGACCCAGGGTATTTTATCTCAAGATCAACAACCTTTAAAAAAAAATCTATATTTCAATATGGACAGCTAGGTGGTATAGTGGATAGAGTGCTGGCTCTGGAGTCAGGAAGACTTTCTGTGTTCAAATATGTTTCTTAGATACTTACTAGCTGTGTAACCCTGGGCAAGTCACTTATTCCTATTTCCTCAGTTTCCTCATCCGTAAAATGGGCTAGAGAAGGAAGTGGCAAACCACTCTAGTGTCTTTGCTAAGAAAACTCCAAATGGGGCCATGTAGAATTGGACAAAACTGAAAAACAACTGAACAACAACAAAAAAAACATAACAATATAATTGGCTGCCTTTGTGATACTATATTTATGCATTTAATAACTTTATTTTGAGTAGGGGTCCATAGACTTCACTGGGTTTAGAACACCAAAAAGATTAAGTACTTCTGCTCTAAGATTTATTTATTTGGTATAGTTTCTGTCTCTGGAGTTCTCTTGCATTGATAAGATGACAGATACTTTGATTATTCCCATATTCATAAAGCATTTACTTAATGACCCATTGGAAAAGTCCTTTGCCCCATTCTGCCCTTCCTTCCAACTCCTTTCATCTGATGGCTTCAGGCCCAAAGTAGTCTGGCCAAGCTCATCAAACCTAGAATACAGCCAATGTGCCAACTGCTTCTCATTTTGGTGAGATCAGGAGGTACTTCCTCTTTATTTCTTATGGCAACTTTCCTCTTGCTATGACCTTGGCAAAGAGAAGTTTGCATTGTTGTGGATTTCAAGAGCAAAATGAATTACAACATGAACTGACACCATCTTTCTTGGAAAAAAGAGGAGCAGCAAGAATTACCTGACAAAACCCAGAATCCATGTGTATTAAACACAATGCCCAATGCCAAGTATAGATTCAACCCTTGAGACGAGTCCATTTCATAACTACTCTGTGAATTTTCTGGCTGGTGCGGAGCTTTATGCCCACTCTTAGGAGCCCTGTACTGACTGAGCTTTGCAGTACTGCTGTGCTAACTCATCACGAAGGCTCTCCTCTCCTAGATGTTTTTCCCTAAGTCACTGTGGCACTACATCTTGTCATCAGTTTTCAATTCTTATGACTTAGAGGGATATTTCCTTTTATATTCTTAGACACACAACACCACATTTTTACTTAAATCCTCAGATTTTATGATTTAAAAAAAATGACTCAAGAACAAATCTAGTCCAACTTTGCTTTTCACAGATACAAGTATCATCCTATTCCTGACCCTCTGATCCCTCCTGAGTTTATAAGTTATTCTGCTTTGATATGTATTCTTTTCTTTTATTGAGTATTGGTGTCAGAATTAATGGAAGGTAACCACCAAGATCGCCTTTGCTTAACTTCTGCTTAATTCAGGTGTCACAATGTTCTTTTTCTAATCCAACATCTGACTAGTTCTGTCTCTCTGTCTCTCTGTCTCTCTCTCTCACACACACACACACACACACAGGGTATATATGTATATAATGCGCATTATATATACATATATATTGTGCCCCAAAAGCTTTAGTTCAGCTGTGTGTCTGTTTATGTATAACATACAATACAGTATCATATAATGCAATCACAGTGTCCCAAACGTCTTCGTTTGGCTGTGTGTGTATGTACGTTTAATTCTCGATACAATAAAATACAAACGTTCATTTAGTTTCATCATTTTTCAGTGTTTTCCAACTCTTTGTTACTCTATTTGGGATTTTCTTGGCAAAGATATTGGAATGCTTTGCCATTTCCTTCTCCAGCTCATTTTACAGATGAACAAACTGAGACAAATAGGGTTAAGTGACTTGCCCAGGGTCACACAACTAAAAGTGTCAGAGGTCAGATTTGAACTCAAGAAGATGAGTCCTCCTGACTTGATACCTGGTGCTCTATCCACTGGGCCACCTAGCCGTCACAAACACACATACATACATATAATGTGCTCAGGGTCACACAGCTATTAAGTGTGAGGCAGGATTTGAAGCGATCTTTTGGTGACTCCAAGTCCAGTGCTCTATATACTAATCCTTTAATATCTTAGAACATTTATTAGAATACCTGAATAGATTCCTTCTTACTGTCTAGCTTACCAACTCTGTGCTCTGTAAGGTGAGGCCTTTGTACTCAATGATCTCAGTTCCCATCCACTTCTAACTACTATGATCCAATTAAACTACATGTTAAAAGACGTGCAGGGGAACAAAAGGCTAACTAACACAGTTAAAGTATTCAATTTTAGAAAATTTCATGGGCATTTCTCTTTGTCTTTTTCCTGAGACCTAGGCATCAGGATATGAGGTATGAAACCCCAGTGTATTTGAAGCTGCCTCTCCAGATGTAAAAAATCAAGTAAGATTCCTCTCCTCATGTAACCTGAAAGAAAAATAGATATCTGCCCTCCTAAATCTTGGTCAGAGATGCAAAATAGTAAAAATAAAGAATTTAAGATCTTTCATTCTAACACACAGAGAAACTCCCTGCCTAAATAGCATTTCTGAAATATAAAGAGGACACCAGGCTGAGAGTTACAAAAATATGTAACTAAAATAACAAGCATGAAAACTTCTGCTACAGCTCTTTCTTCATTAGCATGTCCATTGTATATAAATGTCTCCTGATTATAGTCAGTAGGAGGAAGAAAGCCAGCTCTGTGAGCTTCTGGCAGCTTTTCCTGGTTCCAAGAAGCCCAATAAAGAACAGAGAATAAAAGAAGATACCCAAGAGGTAGTAAAAGCTATACAGTAGGATCTCAAAACATCCTTCCTTCTTGACTAATTCTGACTTGTGCTGCCCTTATTACCTAGTCAGCTTAATAGGTCATTACAATGGCTCATGATTGGCTCTATGACTGTCATTTAAGGTCATTACAAAGATCATCTTTTGGCCAGAAAATCATGACATCTTTCCTTGTAACTCTCATTTTCTCCCAAATCCTGTAGTTTATGGGAATTAGTATTCAGCATATGTATTAAGCATCTGTTATATATTCAGTATCTGACACCTATTAGGTACTTAGTAAATTATTATTTTATTGAAGAAAGGCAAAAAACAGTCATAAATACTTCCTAACAAAATTATCTACTCCAAAGCCAAATGGGCTTCCTAGGGAAGAAGTAAAGTTTCCTTTTAAAACTAGGGGGTCTTGAGGTAAGGTCTGGATGACCATTTCTTAGGAATACCTGAAGAGATTCCCTCTTATTGCCCAACTTAATGATTCTGTACTCTGTGTACTTAGTGAATTGTTCTTGCTATACAGCCAATTTTTAGAAACTCTCTCCCCCCCACCCCCGACGTTATCTGTAACTGACATTAATATGAAATTAAGCCATTACTGCCACTAATGGTTTAAGCAGAGGTCACAATGGGACAAAGAGGTTCAGTGGGACAGAGGTCACAGTTTCAGTCCACTGCATTTTGGCATTATTAACATTCCATCATCATAGACTGTCAAAGTTGTATCATAGATTGCACCTCAGCAAACCATTACAGCAAGCTCTATGTGTTATGAACTCCTAATCCCCATGCAACTCAGAGTGCATGACCAACCAAGGATAGAATAAGTCATTTATCTTTATATTTGAAAGATTTGGAAGGAAGGGAAGACAGGCAGTGGAAAGAGGACTGCCTTAAAAAATTAAAATAAAATAACTTAAGGAATATAAACAGTATTCACAGAAGAAGAAGGAGGAAAACCATTACCTGAAAGGAAAAATATTAGAAGATGAAGAATGCGAGCTTCGCTTAACTCTGGGATGAAACTAAGATAATGTCTGACCACACATCACCACTTTGAGCTAATTGTTTATGCTCTTTAAAAAAAATTGATGTTTTGATACTTTAAAAGATAACACTTACTTTCCCCATCCCTTCCCTCCTTTCCTTTACAAAACAAAATGAAACACTTAAGCAAAATTGGCTGATATAATTCTTGCAACTGAAAGAAGATATATGATGCTTCATTTGTAGCCCACTACTTCTTTTATCAGAAAGTAAGGAATTATGTTCCAGTATCATTTGGAACCCATATTGGTCATTGCTTCTGCTTTGGTTTTTCTGTTTAGTGTATTGTTTTGTTACTTTGATTTGTTGACTTTTTCCCCTGGTTTTACCATTAGACTTGAAGTTCCCTGAAGGGAGTAATTGTTACTCCTTTTCTATCTCACAACAGCCATTTTTAGTAGTAACATGTATAATTTCCACTCAGTAAGTGTTTTGAGTAAAAGTCCAATTTAGTACATTCATGAAAACTGGAGTGTATTTTATAAGCCTCACTGATTGCAGGTTTGAAAACTTTCAACCTGTTGGAGTATAGCTAGGAACTAGGAGAATACTGACCTACAAATTCTTTTCTGCCATTATTACAATGATATATAAAGTCAGCTCCAATGGGTGGCAGGGAAGAAAAAGTATAATAAAGCCTATGCATTAAATGATGATTTGTATTCTTCATGATAGTTATTAGTGCTAAACTTGACTGTCAAAATAGGAAAGAACCAAACTTAATTAATATTAGAATTTCCCAAGTTTTCTGAAGCTAGAAAGACAGTGGCATCCCCCATAACAATTACTGCTCATTTTAATTGACTTTGGACAACTGAGAGGTGTTTTCTAGGTGTCTATAACCTAAACTAAGGTCCAAAATTCTTGGTCTAGCACACACTTTATTTCTGCTAAGTTCTATGAGAATAGAGGACACATTGAGTATTTTCCCCTGTTTCTTCTTGTCTAAATTTATTAGTCGTGTTGATGTGGGTGAGGTGCATCTACATAGCATTAGTGGTGCCCTTCCCTTAAAATCCTAAGTAGAATTATTAACTTAGGAATGGTTGTCCTTATTACATGTAAGAACGGATCTCTGGTTTAGACTTTGGGAGTTTTTATAAAACATCTTGGCTCAGGTAGCAGCAATGCGTTTACAGGCTTCTGCAGAACATGTCCCAATAAATGTCTTAAAACTCCCAACCTCCCAAACCTTCTTCCAAGTCTTCATTATCTCCATTTCTAAATTCTGATGAGGTAGTAGATGAAGAAAGAAGAATGAGAATCCTTGGAGATATTCCCAGTGAAGAACCTGAAGAATGCAGTTTCCTCTCCCGCCCCCAATATAAGTTTTACTTTCCCAAAAGATAGAGGTGGAAAGTCCCCTGATCAATGCCAAATGGCAAAGAGGGTTCATCATAAAGTCCCATTTGAAAACATGAAGTTAATAATTAAGGATGTCTCCCCCCTCCACTACCAGTCCTCTTCTGGAACAATGCCTGTTGTATTCTGAAACATCCTACGAGCCTGCACATGGTGCTGCTGGCAAGGGTCGAAGCCATTTGTACAAAATATGTTTCCATCTCTCCCCTTGAGATTCCAAGGTACATGCTGGGTCCTATACTGTAGGTTGTTTGGCTCACTGGGTGATTCTCAGCACGCCTTGGCCTGTCCATGTTTTTTGTATAACTGGCTGCAGGATTGGGCCCCAGAGGGCCAAAGGATTAGTCCTATGGAGATTCTACGTACTATTTAGATTCTGCTAAAAAGTGCCTTGCAATCACTTTTTATTGGTTCTAATTCATGGCCTCAACTGCCCATGTAAGACGAAAAATCATTATTCTAATATTAATGTGAATGTTGAAAGTGAGGTAGAAAAAGACCAGATCAGAGATTAATAGTCTTGAGCAGGCGTGGAAGTTAAAACAACCTCCAAATTTGGGGTTTGATGTTGGATTTGAATTTCCTCATTTGTGCAATAAAGGTGTTCAGATTAGGTAATACTTATGGGCCCTTATAAATAAAGTCTCATGAAATATTGATGAGCAGCTGAGAAGTACAATATTTTTTTCTTTGCAGTACATGATATCAGAGACTAGAATTACCTATGGATACTAACTCTGATTTCCTTTGTAAAAATAAATATTTTATTGATATGTTTTAAACAAAATGATGTGGCAAAAAGATAGTAATTTTTATTCTGTTTTTCTGTCACCAGGAATTTTAACTATAACCTTAATCACCTTCTCTAATTAGCAGCTATGGAGAGTCTCCTGTATAACCCAACATCTCAGCTATATTTCCAAGCATGAGCTGAAAATATTTGATTGGGTACTAGAAGCAAACATATTATCTTTGAATTCTCTTACCAGATTACATGTGTAATGGTATAAAGATAGGTATCAGGTTGAATTATGGGGTATCAGACATGGTGGGAAGGAGTGTCCTACCAAGATCCAGATTTTTGGTGTAGGAGGAGTTGGATTTCAAATCCTGGCTCTGACAATGACTATTTATATGACTTTGACTTTGCACTAGATATTTCTACTTTCTAAGATTTTGTTTCCAAGGAGGTGGAGGGCATGGGAGAAGAAGAAGAAGGAAAATGGTTGCAAATAGAGTCCTGAGTAGGGAGAATTTCCCTGTCCCCTACTGTTCTCCCCATAACTCCTACCCCAGTACATTAATCGAATCCTATTCCTTTAAGATACAGCTCAAGCGTCATCCTCTCTCCAAGAAGCTTTTTCTGGTTTGGCCCAACTAATAGTTCCAGCTTTCCCAAACTATCTCGTATTTAAAGACTTTGTTTATATTTATATTTTATGCTGTATGTATTTTTATGATATTTATTTTCCTTGTGAGTAGGGATTGTTTCATTCTTTGTACTTAGATCTCCTGTGATTAGCAGAGTCCCAAGCATATAATATACATTTAATAAATACTTGTTGATAGATTGATTCAATTCATTGAAACAGATCACAACTGTCTCTAAGTTGATCTTAGAATTGCTTCAGGCCCAGAGAACTTAAGTAATTTGCTCATAATGACATGGTTAGTGAGAATATCACCATCCAGTCTTCCACGCTGTTTCTCAGGTAAAATAATAATGAACGTTTTCCCCCAAAATGTACCAGATTTGCCAGGAATCACTGTCCCATTCATATTGTCAATTAGTTTTCCATCTATAGTAGCAATATCAGTTAGCATAGGAGCCCAATCAAAGCCTGCCTACTCTAAATCAGCCACCTCTATGGCCAATGGGCCTTGCCTTAATTTTCAGGTCTCTCATTCACCATGATGGAATTTTATAGTAATTTCAGGAGGGCATGACACAGAGTCATCCTATGTAAAAAGAGTATCCTTGGGCAGGATGGGATCCACCCTGAGTAATGGGAAGAAAAGTATTAGGATAGTTTGCTGTGTTCCAGCTGTAATAGAAGGTTTGCTTTAGGTTACTCCTCTACTGAGTAGATGTTTTGGCAATGGTTTCACATCAAGGCAGAGATGTCTGTTTGCAAATTATAGCCTTGAGGCATGAACTCTGTCAGCTGATGTGTTGAAATAACTGGGTATGTTTGTGTCTGGTTTTGGTTGGTAAGCATCGTTAGGGTTTTCACATAATTTTACTTTACGTGGACAAATAAATAATAAAATAAGGGAGAAGTGCATCTACAGCTTAACTTCAGATAGAATATTGGGGGCTACACTTATTCTTCATCCTGTTGCTCATACCTATAATGTATAATCTTGCCCATAACAACGAATCACAGAATCCTTGGATTGGTGGCGCCCCCAGGTTTATCTAGTCCAACCTGTTACATGAAGAATTGTTCTCTAGATTCCCAGTTGTTGATCATTTAGGTACTGCTTGAAGACCTCTACGGGTCTTTTCTTGAAGATTTCTAGAGCCCTCTTCAGTGTCAGGCAAATCTGGGTTCAAGTCCCACATGTGACATATACTAGTTATGTGACCCTGAACTAGGCACATAATCTCTCAGTGTTTCAGGCATCTCTCCAAATCTAAAAGTTGCAGAAAAGATGCTAGCCTGTCGAGGTAGAGGAAAATTGCCTCCCCAGGGAGTTCTGTATACTACTTACCTCATGATCTCTGCCCCTATTCCTACTGAAGACCTCAGTTTTTTTGGTTTTTTTTGCTTTTTGTAGGGTAGTTGGGGTTAAGTGACTTTCCCAAGGTCACACAGCTAGTTTTTTGTGTTAAGTGTCTGAGGCCAGATTTGAACTCAGGTACTCCTGACTTCAGGGCGGGTGCTCTATTCATTGCGCCACCTAGCTGCCCCAGAACTCAGTTTTTACCTAAGGCAATCAGTGCTTTTCTCAGACACAGCACTAAAGTACTTTTAATGCTCCAAAGCTATATAGCAGTAAACAAGGGTCCACAAAGCTATGCTACTAGCTCTGTCTGCTCTGTCAGCTCAAACTGGAAAATACTTTAGTGTAGACACCACAGTGATAGACTTTGACTGGTGTCCAAGGAGTATATAAGATTCTTAAGGTCAGAGACTCTTCATGTTTTGTTTTGTTTTGTTTTTGCTCTTTGTTTCTTTTGTACTTGCCACATTGTTTTTCACACAGTCAGTTACTAATACATGGTTTGTGGATAAATTGGATTGACTTTACCTGCCCAAGATTAAATGATCCCATCATTAGATTGATGATATTCTCCCCCTCCCTGTTCCCTTAGCTACAGCAGTTTGAATAAACTGCTCAGTCAGGTTGGATTTGTCCATAGAAGGGGTATGTATCCACAAAGATAACAAGTCTTGAAGTATTAAGGCAAGTACTTCTAGGAGAGACTATTGATCTTGGTGCATACTTAATTCAGCTATTAGAAAAATGAATAGATTCTTTTGGTTTTGGCTTAAATACACAAAGTGGCTGTTTTCTTGGAGTTAATCATAGAGTGATATCCTTGAGGTCCAGAGAAGTTAGTGACTTTTCTAATGTCATGCAGATAGTGGAAGAGTTGAGTCTAGAATCCTGATCTCTCAAGTTCCAGTCCTGTGGTCTTCCCATTATAACACTTTGCTATGTGAAGATGATGTTTTGAGGTTTTTGGTGTGTGTGTAATTAATTAATGTAATGTATAGAAAGTACTTTGCAAACTTTAAATCATTATACAAATAATCAATTATTTTCTTATTTTTGCTTTTTAAGATAAATGGAGCACCTACCTTTTATCGAGCAAGGTCAGGAACCATGGAATATGAGAATTCATTAACTGTTAAAGTGATGGTATTGGTTGCTATCAGTCAAGCAACATATGGTGGACATGAGTAGGCTATATCATATTTCCAGTAAAAAATTAGGCAGGAGAAGCAGCATAAAAGATGCCATTAGAGAGGTTTGTGACTGGAAAAGGAAATGGGTTGGTCATGTATCCAGTGCAAGGGATAACTGATGGACAGCAGACAGATTCCACTGGTTTCCATACAAATGTCAAGAGATTTAGAAGAAAGCCAGCATATTGGGTTGATCCCCTATGGGAGAGTAAATCGAAAGACAGAGACTGGGGTCGTGGAAGATGGGCAGACTTAGATGGATTGAGATCTGGAGAATCCATTCATGGATGTAAATGTGAATAGCAACTTTAGTGTATTTAAGGAAAGATCTAATTTATTTTAAGTTTTGATGGCTACCTCATGGTCTTTCATTAAGTACAAACATCTGGTGGGCCTTATTCTCACATCAGAAGATTGAATGCCGGCTATACTCCATGTTCTGGGTTAGAGTCCATTTCTCTTTTCTTTTTTATCCCGAATTTTCAGAAGTTATTTATTTATTTTTAATGTAATAAATTTTATTTGTTTTCTTGTTTACATCGCTCATTTTCATGAGATTTTTGAATTACAAATTTTCTCCCCCGTCTTTCCCCTACCCCAATCCCAAAACAGTGATCCCACTGTAGAGCCCCTCCCCTGGTCTGCTCTCTAACTTTCTGGTAGGGCATGGAGGGTCTCCCTATACCAGCCCCTGTATATCTTGATTCCTAGTTGCAGGTATTGCAGAGCTTTAAATTCTAGATTCTTTCGGTTCCTCCCTTGTCACCCACCCCTGCTGGAAGGACAACCTACAGGCTGTGTAGGAGTCCATTTCTTTTTAGGTTGTGCGCTACTCTGTACTGTCCTTCGTATCTTGGCATAGTGACCTTGATTGTAGGCAGTGATACATAGCCATGCTTTATTTGCTGTGGAAGATCTGTGATGAATGGCAAAATTTTCATTTCATTGCTTCAGAGCTCACAGACATAGAATCTACTTCAAAGACCTAGAATTCTAGACCTCTAGAATCTAGAGCAACCTCTTTTACTTTACAGTTAAGAAACCTGAGGCTCAAGGGAGATTAATTGCCTTGCCCAAAGTCTGATATATAAGGGCAGATTTAGGATTTGAACCCAAGTACTTTAGAGTCTCCAAATTGATAAAGGGACTTATGCAACTATTTTCTCTTCTTCCATATACCAGCATTAACATGTTGAAATGTTCTATTGAGTTGACTGATAAAATGAAGACTTTGATACTAAAGGCAAAGAGAAAACTTAAGATTACTTTCTTTAACATTGTAAAACAAAACAGTAACTGTGCTGTGACAGCAAGGAATCTATCCATAAATCAGTGATCCTGGGTTCAAGTTCTGATTCTAGCACTTACTACTTGTGCCAACGTAAGCAAGTCATTTAGGCAGCTCAGGAAGACCTGCCTTTAAATTCTGCCTTAGTCACTGACTAAACTCAGCCCCAGTTTCCTTATCTGTAAAATTTCAGAGAACTGTTAAAAAGATAAAATGATTTATGTAAAGTACTTTGCAAATTTTGAAGCCACATGTAAATGTTTTTGAGCCTCAGTTTCCTTGTTTAAAATAAGGATAGTCATATTTTTGCTTCCTACTTCACAGTATTATAACAATAATAATAATAATATAAGAAATAAGAAGAAGAAAAGAATTTCGTGTGTGTGTGTGTGTTCTCAGTGGATATATGATATATGTGTGGTCGTACATTAATGTTAAAATTCCTTGAACAGGGGCAGGTAGGTGGTGCAGTGAATAGAGCACTGGCCCTGGAGTCAGAAGGACCTGAGTTCAAATACGGCCTCATACACTTAACACTTCCTAGCCATGTGACCTTGGGCAAGTCACTTAACTCCAGTTGCCCTGCCATCCCCTCCAAAAAGCAAAAAGAAAAAAATTTCCTTAAACAGTTACAAAATATTTAAGGATTAAAAGTTCTTACCAACATAGACTGTACCTGTTACTATCACTTAAGATACTTAGTGTGTTTTTTTAAAATTTGTATTAGTATCTTTTGTTTTTACATCACTTTCATCTGAGGATATATCCTTCTGCCCAGGGAGACATCATTTGTAACAAAGAATAAAAAAGAAAATGAAGAAACAAGAAAGTGATTATGTAAAACTAGCCAATTCATCACCAGAATCTGATTGTGGATACAATGTTCCACACGCAGCACCATTTGCTGTCTCTCCATTGAAAGTAGGATATTTTGGGGCGGTTAGGTGGCGCCGGCCCTGGAGTCAGGAGTACCTGAGTTCAAATCCGGCCTCAGACACTTAACACAAAAACCTAGCTGTGTGACCTTGGGCAAGTCACTTAACCCCAACTGCCCTCCAAAAAGCAAAAAAAAAGAAAAGAAAAGAAAGTAGGATATTTTGTCATCTTTTTCATCTCTCACCTTTTTTACTGGCGCCGGGTCTGTCTATTCACATGTGCATTGGGAATATGGAAAAGAGGCCATTGGAGAACCTGTTGGTTTATACAGTATGAGAAAGTTGTCCCTTGAGCCCTTGGGTGTTGTTATGGTCCTGGAAGTTGAAAACTCACAAAGGTTTAGCCTGATCAGCATTGGCACTGAGAACAAGCTCACAATCTCTGATTGTAGATAGTCTAAGTCCAATAGTGCGCCTCGAGAAATAGGGGGCTGATTACTCAGCTATAGGAAGGGCTAATAAACTACATATCATGAGTGTGTGTGTGTGTGTGTGTGTGTGTGTGTGTGTGTGTGTGTGTGTGTGTGTACACACAGGCACCCACTCTTTTCACAGGATGCACTGCTAAGATACAGATGACACAGGAACAATTTTCTTTCCTCTTAGATTTAAACAAATGAGCTGGGCCTCTGAAGCACGCTGAATGTAGAGCGAAAACCCTACAGCCTTTATTGTTTATGAGCAGCTAATGAGGAAACAGTTTGACAAGAGCTGGCTTTGTCCTGTGGCTTCTGGCTACCTGCCAATTTATATGCTTGCTGAGACCATGTGCATACATCAGGGCTGAGGAGCTAGGAGGGGGCTCAGCCAGGAAACAAAATCAGTCAGACTTAATAAATCAGAGAGATTCAGCAAGATTCCAATGGAATTGAACCCAGGCCAGCTGTTCAAGCCCTGCCATGCCTGTGTGTGTGTGTGTGTGTGTGTGAGTGTGTGCGTGTGTGTGTGTGTGTGTGTGGTGCACACGCATGGACATTTTAATGATTTGATTAGTTGAAGGAGAGATAGTTTTTATTGTCCATGTGCCTTCAGTTATATTAAGTAGAGTATAAAGTTGTTACATTAAGATGCCTTTGCTTACAGAGTTATATCACAGGGTGAATTTTGCCCCAGATGCCCCCAGTAATCTGGTAGAATCTTTGCAAAGAAGGAGCTGTTTAATGAATAAAGCTGTTAATCATATTATATACACATAGATACTCAGAAGAAGAAAAAACAAATTAAACAAAACCCAAATTAAATTAAAAGCACAACAACAAATCAACCAGCATTTTAAATTAGACATGTGGGATACATTAAAGTGAGGGGGAAAGTCCTGATAGATAGGAGTTATGGTGTCTGGCCCCTACCCCCTCCCTTCTTTCCCTTGGCTTCTCCCTTTCCAGAGATGACTCATTGAGAGAATAACATTTCCAGTGCTTCTCTGTGATTGAGATTTCCCATCATGAATAAGCCCTTCGTCTTTGACCCTCTTTGGATGGCTCTCAGCTTTCCCTTCCACAAGCTCCTGGAGGTAGTCCTGGCCGAACAATAACCATTCTCCATTATTTACAGTCTTCCATCTTTGATTTCTGGTCAAGTGAATATTAACTGATTTCAGGCCTGACCCAACAAGCAGTTGTGGGAACCGATAGCCAAAGGCAACATTACGTCAGAGGTTCTGGAGGACATAGGAAAAGAACTTGATTTGGATTCAAAGAACTTGTCTTCAGATCCCATCTTTCTTATTTACTATCCGTGTCATCATGGTCAAGTCCCTTTACTTCTCTGGGTGTCAGTTTCTTCATCTGCAAATGAAGGGGTTAAATGAGATGTTCTCTGTGGTTCCTTCCAGCCTTACTTAAATTTAAGATGCCATTAAAATCAGGACAGGAAAGTGATGTAGGTCATTGCCCAAGGGTCCTTAGGTAAATATAATAGTCTAAGCTGTTTTCCTCTTCTTTTCCTTCCTCTTATCCCAGCAAAAATAAAATTGTAGTCTCTATATTGTGTAAATAAAGCGTAGACGAAAGTAGCACAATTAGTTGACCAGTGTTTGTCCCTTTCTTTTTACTGATGTGCTGGTTTGTAAATCCAGAGTTCAGATGGGCTCTCAGTTTCTGAAGTAAGAAAGAGCTTGTGGATTTCTGGAATACAAAACTGAATATTCTGGTTTATGGGAGAACATGACTCCCAGGGACAGCATCCCTTACAGCATCTCAGATGAGAAAAGTCTGAAGACTCTTGACTAGCCTCATTACAGTGTGTGATCCAGAGCCCATGAGGAGAATTACTTTTGATTCTGGGCATCAGGAAATTCATTAAGCAAGGTACAAGAAAGAAAGTGATAGCATAACTGCCCTCAAAGAGTTAATGCCCATTTAGCTGGTGGAGTGGGGGTGGTGGAGGAGGCATCTTCATCAAGTACAGAGATGAGCAGAATAATAGCAACAAAAATAATGTAACAAGAGGGGCGGCTAGGTGGCATAGTAAATAGAGCACCGGCCTTGGAGTCAGAAGGACCTGAGTTCAAATCCTAGCTCAGACACTTAACCCCAAAACTAGCCGTGTGACCTTGGGCAAGTCACTTAACCCCAACTGCCCTCCAAAAAAAATAATGTAACAATTGGTATTATATAGTGCCTTAAGGTTTACAGAGTGTTTCACTAATGTTTCATTTATTCTCACAAAAACCCTGGGAGGCAGGTAGCTATTATTGGTTTCATTTTACAGATGAGGAAATTGAGGCAGACAAAGTTCAAATGATTTGCCCAGGGACTGAGGATGGATTTGAATTCAGGTCTTCTTGATTGCAGGTCCAGTACTCCATTATGCTACGTAGTTGCCTCTTATACACACACACATACACACACACACACACACACACATAGACACACAGACACACACACACGTATACATGTGCACACATATATTCAGATATTTTAAAATATTATTAATATATGTATAAAATGAATAGTATTTTAATCTGTAGAATATATTAACCTAATGGCTATTACTCCTTAAAAATTAAATTCTCAAACAAAATTTGGAATGTTACTAGATAGTAAAAGTGTATGTATGTGTACACACACATAGATGTTGATGTCCCAAATGTATATGTATACACATCTTTTATATATATACATATATATATATATACACACACACACACATCTCTATATGGTTTGGGTACATTGCCTTTATACTTGGGGATCTTTGCTTGATGAACTCCCTGAATCCCAGATGGCTGCCTTCCTTTAGAGTCACTATGTTCAAATCCCTGGCTGCCTATAGCCTGGAACTCAAAGTTAAATGCTCAAAAATCTCTTTTGATATATAAGTAAATAAAGTTTTCAGTTTTAGTTAAGAGAGCACCTTGGGAAATGTTTTTGAATGCACATTTAAGACATAAATATGGCTTTTGACACATTGATTACATTTCCTGCCTGTTGACATCCCAAATTTTGTTTGATAATTTAATTTTTAGGGAGTAATGTGACTAGATTAGCCTTTAGGTTCCCAGAGCAAAGGTAATTTCAGCAGCAGCAGAAACTGTTTATATATTGGGCTGTTTCTGCTTGGAAGATCACGTCCTGGCCAACCGCTCCACCTTCTGTCAGTCAGATATGTTTTTGTAAATGCACAGGTGTGCTTTATTCTGGAAAATGTTGCAGAGCATGTTCTCAGGTATTGAAGCTGAAGCCTGTTGGAGGGAGAGTTTATAGACCATAGCAGGCATGGGTGATAACTTCTGTTTACACTCAGAAGGAGGAGGATTATAAGCCGAATTTCCATAGCAGGAGCAGAAGGTTAAAAGAAGGTACTCAATGGGACCACAGTAGCAATGGTATAGGGTGTGGCCTGGTATTACTGTGCCCAAAAATTCAGTGGCAGAAAGTTAGAATTGATGTGTTTGAAAGATTGGGAATCAGAACATAAATTTCAAGAGGAACATATGATTGAAATAACATTTGTTGGGGGGGATTGGGTGCCCACTGACAGTGGCATGTAAGATGATGGGTGAATGGGAGAGATCCTCAAGGGAAGGAGGTCTAGACTAGGGATGGGGAACCTGTGGCCTTGAGGGTACGTGTGGCCCTCTAGGTCTACAAGTGTAGTGCTTTGACTGAATCCAAATTTCAAATTTGTTCTCTGAAGTTTGGATTCAGTTGGAGAGCTGCAGTTAAGGACCTAGAAGGCCACATGTGCCCCAAGGCCACAGGTTCCCCTCCCCTGGTTTATACTATGACTTTGGCCTGAATTTGTCCTGTAGATTTCCTTTGAATATAAGTAAGGAAGGGGACAGAAATGGATTTTGAGATTTTCAATAGCAAGATGTTAAAAGAATGGGGCATTATTAGATCACTGTGGATGTCTCTTTGTCCTGATATGCCCTAAAAAGGCAAAAATAGTTAGCTGGCTTTAAGAGATTGAGGAGTGTTAGCTGGGGTGGGACCATAACAGTGTAATTTTAAAAATAAGTCCTTAGGTTTTAAAAATGTGGTGTGAGCTCACTTTTAAAAGTTCATGCTACCTATTAAATTTGTTTGTTTTAAAAGGAGACATTGTAAGTGTGTTTGGATTTGTGGTGATGTGCCTTGAGGAATTAGAAAACACCCCACCTCATCAAATAATAATAATAATAATAATGATGATGATGATGATGATGATGATGATGATGATGATGATGATGATGATGATCTTAATGATAACAGTAGTGGCACCAGTTTAAATATTGTTTTAGGATTTGCTAACTGTTTTACATGCATTATCTTATTTGATTTAATACCTATTATAGGATGGTACATGATGCAGTGGGAAAAGGACTAGATTTGGAGTTTGGAGAACTCCTACTTACTTCTTATGATTATAGATAAGTTATTTAATTTTTCTGAGTCCTGGTTTCCTCATCTGTATAATGGAGACCTTATATAGTTCACAAGTTGTTAGGCTCTAATGCAAGTAAAGGGCTTGGCAGGCTTTGAAGTGTTATATAATAGTCATTGTTGTTATCTTTTTTGATAGGATTCAGATAGAAATCCTGGTAGAACAAGTCACCATCTCGTTCCTTTGTATTCACTGTTTTCATCATAGTATCATGAATTTAAAACTAAAGGGACTTTAGAGACAATTGAATCCATCTCCTTCATTTTATGGAGGAGAAAATAGAGGTTGAGTGATTTGCCCAAGCTCACATAGCTAGTGGGTGTCTAAGGTTGGGTAAAAACCGAAGTCTTCCTGAATCTAAGCCCAGCACTATATCCACTATACCATGGTGCTTGTGTGTATGGGGTGTTCAGGAAGACTAGCACCTTTGGTGTGAGGGCTTACTGAGCTGTTTTCAGGGCTTCTCATCCAACTTTGGTGTCCCCCTGATTTACCCAACTCTGTTCCGTGACTTAAAAAGCTTTAGCATGGGCAGTAGCCACACTTTGATAAAACCATCTCAGTAGATGG
>CM053594.1:96070500-96139048 GCA_028646575.1 Pseudocheirus occidentalis
ATATCCACTATACCATGGTGCTTGTGTGTATGGGGTGTTCAGGAAGACTAGCACCTTTGGTGTGAGGGCTTACTGAGCTGTTTTCAGGGCTTCTCATCCAACTTTGGTGTCCCCCTGATTTACCCAACTCTGTTCCGTGACTTAAAAAGCTTTAGCATGGGCAGTAGCCACACTTTGATAAAACCATCTCAGTAGATGGACAACATCATCTCCAAAGTCTGCTCTAGTTCTGCATTCTATATGATGTAGGGATTTGTAATGTAGCCTTAAGGTTGAGTGTCTTCCCTCTTGTAGCTTAAAATCTATTTGGAGAAGCAGGATATTTGCCTAAGAAGATTAATATGTAGTGGTTAGCAAATATAAACTGGCAAAGCAGTAGTACAGACAGCAGATGCTTTAATTTAAAAACTAAGAGCAATAAGGCCTGGAAATCCTGCACATGGCCCAATCTCTCATTTCTCATTGTTACTTCTTTTTCATTTTGTCTGTGTTGCTAAGTCTCATTTGCATGTACTTCTCAGTGCATATTTGTAGGCATGTAGAGCATTATCCAAATATATATCACATTGAAAACCTGAAATAATGACTCTGAAAACATATCAACATATTAAAAAAATGTTGTGCAGGGCAACTAGGTGGCATAGTGGATAGAGTGCTGGGCCTGGAGTTAGGATGACCCCAGTTTAAATCTGACCTCAGATACTTACTAGCTGTGTGACCCTGGGCAAGCCACTTGAATTTGTTTGCCTAGGTTTCCCCATTTGTAAAATGAGCTGGAGAAGGAAATAGTAAAGCACTCTAGTATCTCTGTCAAGCAAACCCCAAACGGGGTCACGAAGAGTCTCACATAGCTGAAAAAATTACTCAACAACAACATATACTGTAAAAGTGATGGACATTTTGCCAGGCCCTCTCAGTTTCCTTCATTCCACATTTAGAAAGATCGTAAGAGGGGGAAAACCAAACCTGTCCTATGTTAATTTGCCACCTTTCTTTTCAAAGTGAAGGAGCAGATGATGGTTTTTGATACATGATAGGATCTGTGCTTTCTTGGGTGAGGGGAAGAGTTCCCATCTACTAATGAGTCAGACAGGCAGCAGTTTCCAAACTGTTTCAAATATAGTTGATGTCCTAACTTGTTTTTTTTGTTTGTTTGTTTGTTAACTGAAAATATTAAAAGTTAACATGAGATTGCCAAAACCTGATTCATTTATTCAATGATAAATGATGGTTCCTGCCTTTGGCTTTTTTTCCTCTTCTTTTCTTTCCATGTTAATTTTTCCGTTTATGCCTCTGAATTTGTAGGGCTCCCCAAAGAGAGACTGGTTAATCCTCCTTTAGGACTGCTAGGCTGTGAGTTTTCTTTTTTGTTTTTTGGGGTTTTTTTTGTTTGTTTTGCTTTTTGGAGGACAGTTGGGGTTAAGTGACTTGCCCAAGGTCACACGGCTAGTTTTTGTGTTAAGTGTCTGAGGCCGGATTTGAACTCAGGTACTCCTGACTTCAGGGCCGGTGCTCTATTCACTGCACCACCTAGCCGACCCCTGTGAGTTTTCTTTTGAGGTTACTAATAGGATCTCACATTTTGGTTACTCTTGGACTCACCTACTAAGCAGACAGTGGTCTAGACTATTTGCATGTATGTGGTTGCTTATGATTTGAAGAAATATTGTGTCTGAGTTTCCCCCAAATTTCCTTTTAATTTTCACTTCCTTTTTAAATGGTCCTTCCTTTCTCCTATACAGAGTAATAGGAACTTCTTGGGCAATGGGAAAAGTATTGGAACAATACCAAAGAACTATTTGGGAGTAAATGGGAAAATTGGATCTTGTGCTCCTAACTATTCATCCATCCCACTCCTGGCCTATCTCCTTTTTTTTTTTTCGTTAAAGGTCTTTTAATAAATTTTGAATTACTTCTCTATTGCCCAAATTTTTACTTGCTTTTTATAATAACTCGCAGAATTTCTGAGTTGAAGGGGATTTCCTTTAGTCCAAGCAATACCAGAACAGGAATTTTCTTTATACCCTAGCCAACAAGTTTTTGCTTGAAGAATTCCTGGGAATAAGGGTGGGGTGGGAGAAGTCATTCTGCTCTTGGATAGCTCTTCACTTTTGGTTAGGAAGTATTTCCTAAAAATTATTTGCTCTTTGCCATTAGCTTATTTGGAAGTTATGGGGACACTGCAGCTGGGAGTGATCTAATCCTGACAGCAGAAAACAATTGTCATGAGCAGAGGTAACCTGACAGCCTGTTTTAATCAGTTTACTTCCTAACTATTTTAGTGTTCTCTTTGGCACTGGGCTTAGGGTTGTACATGAGACTATGAAAGCAGCTTTGGTAAAGTGAGAAATAGCTGGATTTTGAGTTGAGAGACCTGGGTTCACCACTTGTTGTAAGGCTCATATGAGAATTTGTATTTTAACAGAGTGCCTTGCAAATCATTATTTGTCAATTAAAGCTCCCATTTATATTGTACTTTATGACTTGTACAGCACTTTTTGCAGAGCAGTTATTATGTAGTAAGTGAGTGAATTGTGACCATTATCATACAGAAGTGGAAGCTGCAGCTCAGATCCTATGTCTAAGAAAGGGGTAGAACTGGGACTTCAACCCATACTTTTTAATGCCAACATAGCGCTCCTTCATTTCAAGATCTTTGCCCTTTTTAGTGCCATTTAGTCCATCTTGTCTATACTCCCACCAAAAGCCACTTAATAACTCTGCCTCAGTCCCCACATCTATTAAATGGGGATAATGATAGTGCCTACCTCCCTGGGCTGTTGTGAGGATCAAATGAGATGATAATTGTAAAGGTCTTAGCATTCTGCCTGACACATTTTATTGTTGTTTTTCTGTCATTCTTCAGTCATGTCTGAATTATATTTTTAATTTATGTTTTGACTAACTGTATTTCATGTCTGATACTTTATGACTCCATGTGGGGTTTTCTTGGCAAAGATACTGGAGTGGTTTGCTGTTTCCTTTTTCAACTCATTTTCCAGATGAGGAAACTGAGGCAAACAGCCAGGGTCACGCTGTTACTAAGTATCTGAGGCCAGATTTGAACTCAAGAAGAGGAGTCTTCCAGATTCCAGACCCAGCAGTCTATCCACTGTTCCACTTAATACTTGGTACACTGGAAACACTACTTACATCATGATGATGATGATGATGATGATGATGATGATAGTGGTGGTGATGATGATGATGATGATAGTGGTGGTGATGGTGATGATGATGATGATGATAGTGGTGGTGATAGTGATGATGATGATGATAGTGGTGGTGATGGTGATGATGATGATGATAATGATGATGAAATATTTATTTAGAAACAAAGCATAGGCCTAGTACTTGAATTATCTAGTTGCTGTTGTTGTTTTTAGAAGATTAATTTAGCAGTGGAAATTTTACCCCAAGGATAAGGAAAAAAGGTTGCATATTTATCAAAACTTTCATAGCAGCACATGTGAAAGCAAAAAAGTGGTAGTAGACTAGGCTTTCATTGATCAAGGAATGGTTGTACAATTATGTGGCATAAATATCATGGCATATTATTATGCCATTGGAAAGAACACATGAGAAATCCAGAGAAACTTGATAAGACTTGTAGGAACAGATGCAGAATGAATTAAGCGGTACTGAGAACACATAGTGACAACAGTAATAGAAACTTTTAACAATATTTAGAGGCAGCTGATTTCAGTTTAATCGAGCTTTTTCCCAGAGAACAGATAATGAAATGTATATACCCAATAAAATATATATTTTAGACATTATTTATATTATATTTAGACATGATTGCTGTGTTTGATTTTGCACAAATGCTTTTTACTTGTTTTTAAGAGCATTTTGTTTGATTAGTTTGGGTGGAGAACTGGAGGTTAAAGAGCTTTTCTTACACTGGTATAAAAAGAAAGGGCACCAGTAATTTTATAAATATATATGTATAGATATATGTTAGACTGGTCTTTCAGGAGATCCATCCACAGGTTTATTCTTCCATCTTCCTGAACATCAGACACAAATCCTTTGTTCATCAAACTACCATGATCATCCCTTTCAAAACAAATAAAAACCTAAAACAAAACAAAAACTGCATGACATGAGGTCCATGCTGAGAATCTTACAGAAGTAAAGGAGTGAACTGGGTGATGTATCTTGTATGATATTTCAGCCTCTAATGATCTAGTAAAAATAGATCTTACTTTGAAAACCTGCAAAATTCAGCCTCCTAACTGCAACTTGAAGTGAGTTTAGTCTCCCACTCCCCCCCAAAAAACCCAACCAAATCTCTTCCCTCCTCTGTATCCCACAGAGAGACTAAGGAGGGGGAAGAGGAAGAAGGTAAGGAGGAAACATACAAGTATTTCCAAATTTCTTAGAAGAGAAAGACAGAAGAAGAAATATCACAGAGGCAGATTTGAGAGATTTTGCAGACCGTTAAATAAACTTTTATAGAATGTTTCAGGCTGTATGTCTATCTTTATATTCAAATACTTATTTGAGTATTTGTACATTTGAATATGTATAAGTGTACAAAAGGATGTTGTCTTTTATTGAGTGATTTTATTTGTCAAGCATATGGCAAAGGAAAAGAGCACTAGGCTATGAAAAGTTCAGAGACCAGTGTTCTAGTCTAATCTCTAACATTAATTATCTGGATGAGTTACTTAACCTCTCTCTATCAGTCTTTTCATGTGTAAAATGAGGGAGGATAGCCTGGGTATTTTCTGAGTCCAATGATCACTGTGGTTAAAGACATTTTTAATTGTCCGTGTGTCAATAATTAATGGTATGCAGTACCATTTGGGTCAGACAAATAGTAGGAATTGGTGGAGAGTTCTCTAGCCCAGACTATAATAGACTAGCAACCCACCTCTTACCTTTTGTCACTTGCTTAGTTGGACTGTTTGGACAATGAGTTAGTTATTCATAAACTGAAAAACTAAATGCCAAGAACCTTTAACAGCCTGTTCTTTGGAGGGCTTGGATCAACATTGTTGGTAATTTCTTTGTATGAACTTGGCCCATATCTGAAGTTTAAGATCCCTTAGTACTTTCATATATGTAATTTATATAGATAATGTATACACACACACACATTAATAGTCATTCATTGGAAACTCAATAGATGGCTTTTGTTTATTTCTTTTCATGTTAAACATATTTTCACATTAGTCATGTTGTGAAGGAAGAGTAAGAACAAAAGAGAAAATCCATGAGAAAAAAAAACACAAAAAGAACTGAAAATAGTATGCTTTGATCTGCATTCAAACTCCATAGTTCTTTCTTTAGATGTGGATACCATTTTCCATCACTGTTTTTTTTTTTTTTTTTGGAATTGTCTTGAATCATTGTATTGCTGAGAAGAGCTAAATCTATCAGAGTTGATCATTGCACAGTGTTGGTGTTGCTGTGTATAATGTTCTCCTGGTTCTACTCACTTCTTTCAAAATCAGTTTGTCTTAAGTCTTTCCAGGTTTTTCTGAAATCTGTTTGCTCAGCATTTCATATGGAGCAATAATATTTCATTACATCCATATACCACAGCTTGTTCAGCCATTCCCCACTTGATGAGCATCCTCCCATTTTCCAATTCTTTGCCACCACAAAAAGAACTGCTATAAATATGTTTTGTACATGTGGGTCCTTTCCCCTTTTTAATGATCTCTTTGGGATACAGATCTAGTATTGGCATCGCCAGATCAAAGAGTAAGCAGAATTTTATAGCCCTTTGGGCATTGTTCCAAATTTCTCTCTAGAATGAATGGATCAATTTACAACTCCACCAGCAATGCATTAATATTCCAGTTTTCCCATATCTTCTCCAACATTTATAATTTTCATTTTCTGTCATATTACCCAATCTTATAGATAAGAGGTGGTACTGCAGAGTTGTTTTAATTTGCATTTCTCTAATCAGTAGTGAATTAGAGCAGTTTTTGAAGATAGCTTTCATTTCTTCATCTGAAAATTGCTTATTCATATCCTTTGACCATTTATCATTTGGGGAATGACTTGTATTCTTACAAATTTGACTCAGTTCTCTATATATATTCAGGAAATGAGGCCTTTATCAAAAACACTGGCTGGAAAAATTGTTTCCCAGATTCCTGCTTTCCTTCTAATCTTGATTGCATTGATTTTGTTTATGTAAAACTTTTTAATTTAATGTAATTAAAATGATCCATTTTGTATTTCATATTGTTCTCTATCTTCAAGAGATGGTTTTTAACTGAACACATTTTCAAGTTGTCCTAAGATTCAATAGTCCAGTCACAATTGATGGTCAGCCTTATAACAAGGCTACTGGTTTTGAGAAGGAAGCTCTGTTTTATGTAGTTTGTGGGAACTGAGACCAGTACTTTGATTAAGCTATTAAAATAAAGTTGACTATTTTGTAACACACTACTGTTCTGTTTAGGCTGAAGGAAATTAATAATTTCCATGTTTTCTTTATGAATTAAGTCTCCAAACAGGAGATTTGTGTTAAGTTGGGATTTTGTGAAAGATAACCTGACTAACATTATCCAGGAGTGCAACTGATGAACCTACCATCCAAAGAGCAATGGATCAATTCACAGTGTTTTAATCAATTATATCTTATTATAAGTGAGAGTTAGTGTGGCACATTGGATCCAGTGCTGAATTTAGAGTCAGGAAGACATGGGCATACCTTAAGCTTTTCATACTTTCTAGATGTGTGACCTATGGGCAAATTACTTAAACTCTCTGAACTTCTGCCAATTCTTAGGCAGTCATAAGTTAAAAAAGATTCCAGTACCAAATTGGGAGTTTACCTACATAATCACAGGCCCATGACTTATATCTATCTTATATTGGTAATAATTTTACATTTTTTTCTTTTGCACCAGACCTGTCATTTCATTGGTATATGTTCCCTCTACCAATGGAGCTCATCCCCTGCTCTGCAAATTATGTGGTATGTCTATGAGAGTTGTCCAAGGGAATGAGGGTAATTAATTTCTTCAAGGCCATACATACATATCCTAAATTATTGACAGTCTAAAAGATTGAGCAGAGGATGTACTGCATTGATCATACATTCAGGAAGCATCTAAACCCCAAACTTTTTATCATTATTTTTGTTAGGGCTTGGCCTTCAAAGTTTGCAGTATTCTGTAAAGTTGAGCATTTAGCCATATCCAAGAGAAGCAAGAAACCTAAATCATGTACTACTATGAACATTTCTCACCTTTAAAATACTTTCAGTATTTTATCAATGGCTCCTTGTCTATCTGCAGAGCAAACAAGATACTAATTTTGCCTTTACTTCCTGAGTTTTGGAGACCTCATCCGGTTTCTTGAGTACTTAAAACCCACATGGTAATAAATGTTGCTTCCTCTCTTTTGAACCTGTTCTAGTTCATAATGGACAAGACTGAAACTGACTGGATCTCCTATTTGTTCTATCTGTTGAGGCATGTAGTGATAATTATTTCCCTCTGAAGTGCATGCTATAACACATGAGGCCAGTGAGAGGTCAGTATGAGCCATATAGCATAGTAATTACTGGCAACTTTTGATTACTTTGGTGCTCAGAAGAACTGAAAGATATTTCATAAAGGTGTAAATAGATAATTTCCTTTTAGCCTCAGTTAGCAGTGCAAGCAAAAGGGATCCCTATTCATTTAGCATCATTCAGGTTCACTTTACAGCAGCCTTGACAATTTGATGCCGGGCTGCTTATCAAATACAAAGCATATAGTCCATTCTCCATCATTTAGAATCTTTAGGTAGAAGGCTGATGCAAAATCTTTGCATCCCCTAGCACAGTGGTTCTCAACCTTCCTAATGCCGCAACCCTTTAATACTCTTATGTGGGTGTATCTGCATGTGGGCAGACCCACCTGGAGATGGATAGAGGAGCAGTGTGTCGGTTCCTAAGAACATTGGAAATATGTTTTCTGATGGTCTTAGGTGACCCCTGTGAAAGGGTCGTTTGACCCCCAAAGGGGTCACGACCAACAGGTTAGGAACCGCTGCCCTAGCACAAAGCCATGCATATAGTAGCCATGCAGTAGGTACTGAATCAGTGAATGAATGGTGAATTTTCCATGCCCCTTGGTTCCTTTCCAGCCATTTTCCTGTATTCTTTGTTCTTTTCCAATTCATTAATGCTTCATCTGAAGAGTGGTCAGGGAAAAGAGGTGAAACTTAAATCATCCTATTTTCCTAAATGATTAGCAGCCATAATAAAAACAATAATGAGAGAGCTATAACTATTGAGTAAAATAAAACCAGAACCTTCAGTAGTAACAAGGTGCTCATTGAAAACATAAGGAATTGCTTCATAGTAGATAAATGGATAAAGTATTTCTTAAATGCCTATGTGCCAGACACAGGACTCAGTGCTAGGATATAAATACCAGCAAGCCAAGACAGCCCTTAACTTTTAGGAGGGCAGTGAAATCTCCTCAAAGAGATTCCATTAAAATGGGGTAAGATAATACACAAAAAAGGAACCTAGACACAGGTGGTGGTGGTAGCATGGTATGGAGATGACCCAGAAGTCTTGGAGGCCTGGTCCTAGGCAAAGTGAGGCAAAACCACATCTGTCAAAGTCCAGGGTTCCCAGTGTGGGTGGAAGAGTAAGGGAGATGAGGAATGATAGCTAGAGTACAAAGCAGGGTATGGAAATGGGCAGGAAACATAGTAGAGCCATAAAATACTTTAAAATTCATCTAATCCATCTCCCAGCATTTTATAGATGAGGAGGCTAAGACCCAGATATACCGAAGATCAGCCATATAGGAAATGTATAAATCAGGCTCAATCAATCAGTCTGCATGTGCCTGTTACATGCAGGGCATTGGACAATTAGAGGGGAATCTGGGAACTAGAACTCGGCCTGTAATCTCAGTGGTATAGGGAATTGCCAGGTGAGGAAGCTCTCTGTCAGTGCTGGCTGATTAACTTCTGTGCCGCACGTGAAAGCATTGAGAAGCTAAGTGCCTCGCTCAGGGTCACACAGCCAATGTGGCAGATTTGAACCCAGGTCGTCCACAGCTCTATTCGCTGTGCAGCTCCTATGGGCTGGCCACATTCTTCAAATGACAAAAAGACTATTTTATGGAGAGCTCACACAGGGCAAGTGCTCACACAATGGTCAGAAAAAGTGCTACATGGACACTCTCAAGGTCTCTCTTAACTTTGGAATTGATTACATGACATGGGAAATGTTGGCACAGGATCACCCAGCATGGTGTACCCACATCAAAGAAGGCGCCGTGCTCTCTGAGCAAAGCAGAATAGAGGTAGCTCAAAATAAATGTGAGATGCACAAATTAGAGAATCTGCCCCAAAGGTTCACACGGGCTGTTTGTGCCCTACCTGTGGGAAAATGATTTGAGCTCATACTGGTCTGATCAGCCGCAGCTGGACGTAGTAGAACTCGACTCTAACAGAGTGGTGCCATTTTGGTCCTCTTTGAGAACAAAGGACACCAACCAACTTACGCTGCCTCTGTAGTCGTACAGTACAAAGATAAATATGAAACTCCCTGCCCTCAGTGAGCTTAGATTTTTATAAGAAGATTGGAGGAGACAACGTGCATATATGTAAGCATATATAAATAATATTAAAAAGAAATATGAGTTAATTTTTTAATGAAAGGCACTAATGGCTTGGGGGTGGGGACTTGATAAGAAGGAGGGGAAAGAAAGTCCTTATAGGAGGTGGTACTTGTACTGAGTTTTGGAGGAAAGTCAGGATTCTGAGATTTCTAAGGATTTGAATTTAGGTCTTTTGACACCATATTCATTTTGTGATGACATACTGCTTCTCTTTTTTGAGTGTTCTTGTATTTGTTTGGAATTATGCAGTTTTCCTAGTGATTAGCAGCTGTAATAAAAGGAGCCAAGAGGCAGTCATGGTATATGTTGTTGGGCCATTTCAGTTGTGTCCTGCTTTTCTTGACCTCATTTGGAGTTTTCTTTTTTCTTTTTTGCTTATTTTTTTGGAGGGAGGAAGACAGGGCAATTGGGGTTAAGTGACTTGCCCAAGGTCACACATCTAGTAAGTGTTAAGTGTCTGAGGTCGGATTTGAACTCAGGTACTCCTGACTCCAGAGCCAGTGCTCTATTCACTGTGCCACCTAGCTGCCCCATTTGAAGTTTTCTTGTCAAAGATACTGGAGTGATTTGCTACTTTCCTTCTCTAGCTAATTTTACAGATGAGGAAACTGAGGCAAACAGGGTTAAGTGACTTTCCCAGGGTCACAAAGCTAGTAAATACCTGAGGCCAGATTTAAACTAAGGAAGAGGAGTGTTCTAGACTCCAGGCCTGGGGCTCTCTATTCACTGTGCCACCTATTTGCCTCAAGTATGGTATGTACAGATACACAATATGTATTTGAATTGAATTTATTCATATTTTTCCTATAACAAGGTTAATAGTTAAGAAAGTTTCTAAGTGAAGCCCCACCTAGAAGTGACCCTTTATTCTATATATAGATGATATATGAGGCAGAATCCGCTCATGGCTTTGTGTTGGATTGCACTTTCCTTTTGTGAGATCATAGGATTTTCAGATCATAGATTGAGACCTAGAAGGGGCTTCAGAAGTCATCGTCCAAGTCCCTCCGTCATTCTGCAGGTGAAGATATTTAGGGACAGAGAGCCTTCCTTGCCCAAAGCCACTTTGGTATTAAGTGGCAAAGCAGGGAATTAAACCAGGTTCTTTGACTTGAAGCATTCTTTCCACTATACCATACTTATTTTAATCATCAATCCACGGAACATTTATAAATCCAGGGACCAATGATGAAACATGCTCTGTATTGCAGAGAGGTGATAGATTTAGGGCATGGAATGAGATGTATACTTTTCTGTGTGTACAACCATTGAGAGAATTTGTTTTGCTTGACTATGCATTCTTATGGAAAAAAAATTTCATTTTCTTTTTTTTTTTCCAATGGGGTGGGGAGGGAGGGGTTTGGAAGAAGAAAAAACACATTTCTTTTCATTTTTAAAAATAAAGATGTGTGTGTGAGCGGGTGTGATACAAATTTGAAATGTTGCATGCACTTCCAGATTAGGTCATTCTATTTTTACCTTGTTACAAGAGACCTCTCATGAAATGGGAGTAACCCATAAATAATAATGTAAAAACAAGAGCAATAAAACTGAAAGAAAAAAAAGATGAAACTTTTAGTAGTAATAATAATAACTAGTATTTATATAGTTTTTAAGGTTTACAAAGCCCTTCATAAATTTTATCTCTTGATGCTTAATAACAACCTTGTAAAGTAGGTGCTATTATTACCCCACTTTACAGACAAGGAAATTGAAGGGCACAGATAAGTGACTTGTTGAGGGTCAAGCAGCTAGTAAATATCTGGTGCAGGATTTGAACTCAGATCTTCCTAAAGTAAGTCACCAGGGTTGTCTGACATTAATGCAGGGAGACAGATATCATGTAGATAGAATAGTTTTCTTCCCCTTTGTCATTCAGAAATGAGTACCCCCTAGAACTTCAGGGGCAAGAGTAGTGGTCCTGAGAGCAATAGGGGAGAGAGTTTCAGAAAGGCCCTTGTCCCTTGCTTTGCCAGTCACCATAGCCTCTACCCCAGAGGATCTCAATAGCAGAGTTCCCTTGAAAGTTACCAATATCAAGTTCCTGCTTGATCTAAAATGAGAATTTAAAGAGAATTTATATAATTGGGGGAAACAAAAGTTTATTGAGGCAAGGCCATAATGCCCCCAAATTTGGTGCGCCATTGAATTTCTTCTGTCCTCCATGTTCTTGGTGGGGCCGCCATGTTGCTTTACAGTGCTGACTATAGCATACGTTGGCACCCAAGATAATTGTTATGGACATATTCTGCCATTCTGTTTGCTTTTCTGTTTTTTCTCTTTTTTTTTCTCCTCCACTGTTATCTGTATGTAGACATAGAAATATGATGTGTATAAATAACCCATTGGGCTCTCTTAAACAAGGTGGAATTCATTTCCACACAACCAACATGTGGCTATAGGGATCATTCTCCTTACTGCATCTTGGCATGATTTTAGGGTGTCTTAAATTACGCTAATAATATTTTGACCATACTTTTAATTACATCAGGAGTGGGTGTTTCCAGAGAGGAACTACCACCAGAATGATTGAGCACTTTATCTGCAAGTTAGGAAGATGACTGGGGCACTTAGAGATTAAGTGACTCTCCCAGGGTCAGTCCGCAAGTACTTGGTAGAGGCCAGACCTGAACTCTGATCTTGATGACTCTGGGGTCATCTCTCTAGCTACTTTGCAGTGTTATCTCTGAGTTACCATCATCATTACTACCACTACTACCACCCACATCATCATACACATGTGCCCACATGGGAAGGATCTATGATTTCTACAGTTTAGGAGAACTCTTAAGTGTGGGAACTCCTTCCACCAATGAAGAGCGCACCCCATATTTAATAGATAAGTTCTGAGGAGTTACCGGAAGCATGCAAAGTCAAGTCAGCAAACATTTTAAAAGCACCTACTGTGTTCCAGAAAGGAGATGGCTAGGTGGCTTATTGCATAGAGGGCTAGGCCTAGAGTCAGGAAGACCTGAGTTCATGTGCACTCTCAGACACTAGCAGTGTGACCCTGGCAAGTCACTTAACCTTAATCCACTGGAAAAGGAAATGGCAAACCACTCCAGTGTTTTTGCCAAGAAAACCCCATGTACAGTATGGTCCATAGGGTCATGAAGAGTTGGACATGACTGAACAACAAATGTTGCAGGGACTGTGCTAAGCCGAGAAAGGAATAAAACCTACTCCTGTTCCTGGTGTGTTCACAATCTAATGGGGGAGTCAAAACATGGGAAACAGCTATGTACAAATGAAATATATAGAGGGATAAATTGGAGATAATCAGCAGAGTTGGGATGCTAGTATTAAGGGGATTAAGCTAAGGTTTCTTGGGGTTAAGTAACTTGCCAGTGGTCTTACCAGCAGTAGGGATTTTAGGGGGTGGCAAGGTGGCACAGTGAATAGAACACTTGCCCTGGAGTCAGGAGGATGTGAATTCAAATCCGGCCTCAGACACTTTTACTAGCTCTGTAACCTTGGGCAAGTCACTTAACCCCCAGTTACCCTGCCTTCTCCCCATCAAAAACAAAACAAAACAAAAAAGCCAGAAGGTGGAATTTTAAACCAGATTCCCCTGACTCTAAACCAGCACTTTGTAGACTTTGCCATTCTGTCTCTCATAATCACGATAATATCAGACATTTACATAGTGTGTTAAAATTTGCAGATTCCTTTGTACCCATCCCCTCTAAGCCTCAAAATGGCTGTTATTAACTACACCTAATGGATGAATAATGTGAGGTTTCCCAAGGTTGTGATTTAACCAAAGTCACATGGCTAGGAAGTATCAGAGGCAGGATTTGAATCCGGGTCTTCCCAGCACCTAGTGTGGTGCTCTTTGTATTGGGAGGCGCCCTGCTGCCACTTCTTTGTTGTCAGAGGTAAAAACCACAAGTAAAGGATAGGTAGCAACTGGTTATTTTTCTTCTCTCGGGAGATGACAGAATCCCCAACATGTCTTATTAACTATACCTTCCAGGGGTCGTGTGAGGCAGAATGAATAATATTTGTAAGATGTTTCAGAATCCTCAGATGAAACGTACCCAGTGCTGTTATTTATTATTAAAATAGTGGGGGCTCCTGGGAATGTTGCATCCTAGGAGTTAATGAATTCAGCTTGAGGAGCTACAGGCTCTTGGCTTTACCTCAGGCCCTTAACCTAGCTAGTTATTACTCTCAGGAAATACCATTCCCACCAGGATATTACTATTATAAACTATGAACATGTTTTTAAAATATAGAAGGAAAAAAAATTGCCATTTTAGGTGGTGAAAAGGTAAAAGCTGATCTGTTACCATGGATTCAGTGTTTTACATGGGTCCAAGTCTGATTCTTTTCTTGGACCATCGACCTTAGCAATCTAAGGGGAATGTGTGCCCAGAGACTCAGTCTGGGGAGGAAATCACAATTCATTTGAGAGAGTGGGCTGTGAGGCCAGGGAGTCTCTTAGAATCATCACCTTTCAAACTGAGAAAGACCTCAGAGATAATATTCTAGTCCAACCTTTTCATTTTATAGATCAGGAAACTTTGACCCAGAGCGTTGAAATAGTCAGGGTCATGGGCTTATGGATTTTGTGCAGTAAGGAATCTTAGAGGTCACCTAATTAGTCAATCAACAAACATTTATTAAGTGCCAGATGCTGTGCTTAATGCTGGGGATACAAAGAAAGAAAAAGAAACATCCCTGCCTTCAAGGAGCTGACCGTCTGTCTACCTGGAGAGCCAACATGCAGAAAATTAGACCTGTCAATGGAAGTTAATCTCAGAGGGAAGGCATCTAGTTCAACTCTTCCTTCATTTTACCAATGAGGAAACTGAGACCGAGCAATGTGATATAACTGGAGGCCTGAGATAGATCATGGATAAAAGGAACATTAGTGGTTATCTAGGCCAAACTTCTCATTTTATAGAGGAGAAAACGGAATAACAGAGAGACTGATTGGCTCGAGGTATCATTGAGAGTAAATATCAGATGAGGCCGGCTTTGAAGCCAGGTCATTTTGCCCTCAGTTCAATGTTCCTTGCAATTCACCCGCATCATGTCCTTGATTTTAGCATATTATTATCTTGGGCAAGTTATCCAGTATCTCCATATCTGTTTCCTCCTCCCTAAAATAGAGATAATAATGCTGACCTATTTCTGCAGGCTATAGGGAAGAGTAATTAATGAAGGATTGTGAAAGCATTTTGAAAGTATAAAGTGTTCTGGAAACATTAAGTGCAGTAATCCTTAGGAAGGCAGTAGTTGGGTCTAAACTTTCTAGTAGGTTTATTATAAAGATTATTTCCTGTATTGTTATCTTTGCTAAGTAAATGTGTTGCCCACTGTTCAATGATTATGTAATAAAATACCCCACTGTAATGCATATGCTCCAAGGGGAACAGTTAAATTGGATGTAGGAACCATAACTTTAAATTGCCAGACAGCTGTGCAATTAAAATCTCACCTTTCCTGTTTTTCCTTAGTCTTGCTTAATTTTAGTATCTTTCCTTTTTTAATTCTCTGTCAGTCCCCTCCCCAGATGATGGACCTGGTTTATGTTAACATTAGCTAGCTGGGTATGGCCAGGAAAAAGAGAAAAACAAAACAGAAATTTGGAAGCATAAGCAGAAATGTAGAACTTACTGGGATAGTTTAAACCCAGTAACTAGATAGTTCTTGTCTCTGTGTTGTATAATTGCAGACCACTTACATTTTGCTGGTTAGCCAGCAAATATACTTTCTATGTATATTTTACTTGAATCTCACAATAATCCTGTAGGGTAGGCTGATGCCTGTTGTTATGTCCATTTTTAAGATATGGAAAACTGAGGTTCAGGGAAGTTATGGTTTGCCAGGTTCACACTGGTAAATAAGTGATGGAGATAACACTCCAGCCCAGAGCCTTTTTTACCACTGAGTCAACATTACTTTCCGAACTGCCAAATTTTACTTACATCTTATATGATCCAGCCTTGATTGAACTTTGGTGTTTAATATTGGGACTGAGATCTTTTCTTTATAGGAAAAAGCAAGGACACAAGGATTTAGTATCTACTCTGTGTCAGGCACTGAGGTACGCACTTGACCACGATTATCTCAATTTTATTTTTACAACAATCCTGGGAAGGAGGTGCTATTATGATGACCATTTCACAGTTGAAGAAACTGAGGCAGGCAGCAATTAAGTGACATATCACCCAAGGTGTCTAAAGCTGCACTTGAACACATGTCTTCCTGACTTCAGATCCTTTGGTCTATCCACCCTCTCTGCTTAGATGCCTCAAATTCAACCAGAGAAAGCCTCAGTCCCCTTGTCCTGTTGTATCAAAAAGTCTATATTCTGTTTGAATTTGGATAGAGGACCCAAAAAAACATTAACGTCAATAAGCTTTCTTTACCAACACATACCAGTTTATAGCTACATATTATACATATATATGCATACTTGTGTGCAAGTATGCAAAGTTTGCAAAGCACTTTCTATGTTTTTTCATTTGTCCTCACATGATCCTTTGAATTAGCTGCTGTTATTATTATCCCCATTTGACAGATGAATAAACTAAATTGAGAAGCTAAGTGACTTACCCAAGGTCACATATCTAGCAGGTGTCTGAGAGAGGACTTGAACTGGTCTTCCTGACTTCAAGTCCAACACTTTTATCTACTTGCCATCTATCTGCTGCATGTATGTATACATGTATGTATGCATGCATGCATGTGGGCAAGTATATGTATGGATGTGTGTGTGTATGCATGCATGCATATGTTGGACAGCTCAGTGACACAGTAAATAAAGTTCCTGGACCTACAGTCAAGAAGACTCCAGTTCAAATCTAATCTTAGACTCTAGCTTTGTAACCCTGGACAAGTCACTAAACCCTGTTTACCCCTGGGCAAGTCACTAAACCCTGTTTACCTCAGTTTTCTCATCTGTAAAATGAGTTGGAGAAGGAAATGGCAAACCACTCCAGTATCTCTGCCAAGAAAACCCCCAAAAGGAGTCCTAAAGAGTCAGACGTGACTGGAAATGATTCAACAACAACTTATATGTATGTTTTTATATATCTGTCTAGTTATTTGTATATGTTAACACTTAAATTGTAAAATGTTTTTAAAAAGTATGTTGTCAATAGAAGGCTGCTCTGAAAGTATTTGTATATTTTATTATTATTTGAAAAAAATATTTTCCTCTCAACCTCCCTCTCCCTTTTTTCCTGCCTTTTTGTATTGGTAATTATCAGTCAGAAAATAGACATCATTTTAAATGTACCTTTGCCTATATTCCAGCCAGCTTGGTTGTAAAATGTTTATTTTTTAAAACACAATTTAAAGAGCATTTAAGTAAAGTACAGAATTCTTTTTTTTTACAATAAAATCCTTATTTTTAATTTACATGGCCAATTTTAACTCTTTCCCCCAAGTCCCTGCCAGTTTTAATTACTCATACTTGTCACTTCCCCAGACTGTGTTGCTGAAGAAGAAAAGACATCCATCTTCATAGTTATAATTCTATTTAAGAAAAGCATTGGCCAGCCTGAGTAATGACTGTATAAATGTGTGCAAGTGTGTGTGTGTGTATGTGTGTATGTGTGTGTGCAGGCACACATGCGTGCCATCCCTATGGCCCCTGGAGACTGATATCAGAATTACTATGACCTGAAAATGCACTCAAGATTTTAAAACACTTCTAGTAGGTGAGAGGAGGAAGCATTTGCAGCATGGTATTATCGGTCCCATTACCACCCAGGTGTCAAGGAAATGAAGCTTTTCTATTACAAGATGGCAGTAAATCACATGAAGGAGATGACAGCCTCATTAACATGGGCAACGGTATCATAATTTATGTATAAATAACTTTTCTGTGTCAAGCCTTAGTATCATTAAGTTCTTCCAGGGTAGCTTCATTTTTATTTAAAACAATACGAATAATAATGCCATAATGCAATTTTATTCAAATAAATCCACAGAAGACAATGGCAGCAATGTTGGCATTGTAGGTTCAGACTGGTTCCGACATGCCCACAGAATCTCTAGTTTCTTTTCTGAATTATTTTTAAGTCAGGCTTTTGAAAATCAGAAACTCCTGTACTCCCTTAAATAATGAAGTTCCTTCCACATTTTAGCAAATACCATTAAGAGTGAGTGACCTTCTCCCTTCTACCCCAGTCATCACTTGACATCCAAGCCTTTGATGATCAGACCCTCTGAACTGGTCTAGCCTGGTCCTCAAATAACAGATATATATGTCATCACATAGTTTACCCTCCAAGTCTTTTAAGGTTGGTGGAATCTACCAACACATGCATTTTGCTGGCAGAGGCTTGGAAAACCTGGGATTACCTCCAGATGGGTGACCTAAGGCCAGCTTGAATTGGCTCAGAAGAGCCAGTTGTTAAATTTTCAGTGTGAGTATTTTAGTCATTAGAAATTGGCGAATTCTACAAATCAGGCTTTGATTGGTTGTTTTGTTGATTGTTTGGATTTAAGAAAGTGATGGAAATAATATCAGTAAGGCAGATAGTACTTAAAAAGTATGTCTTGGATACTCTCCACCTCCCCTTCCCCATCTTTAACATCATACCCCTGCCTCCAGGTCTTGGAAATACTGCTGCATTAAGAATCAGAGCTCTTAAGAGTCATATCCCAGGTTTGCTACTTTCTACATGTTTGGTCTTGAATAAGTCACTTTGTCTCTCTAGAGCCTCGTTTCATCTCCTGTAAAGTAAGGGAGAGGCTCAGATTTGATGTCCTTTATGGTCCCATACAGCTCTAAATCTATAATCAATGAGATACCTGAGGAAAATTTTATTTTTTTATTTTTTAAAAAAACCTTTAATTAGTAAGCATTTGTCTCTACCAACCCCCCCATAAATTAAGAAATAAAAATAAAATCATTGTAATAAATACGTATTGTCATGCAGAACACATTCTCACATTTACAAGAGGATGTTATTTTTAATTAATACAAAATTAAGCATTCATATTTAATGCAGAATTTTAATTAATACAGAATTGAGCACCTAAAGTCCTGTATTAAATGTAAGGTATTGTTTGGCCAGTTCATAAAGAAAGAGAGAATTAAGAGACTAAGATATCAGATATAAGTGATTTGCAAAGAAGAAGGTGCCACGCAGAGAGAAGTTACTGTGATTGTTTTCTCTGCCCTCTGTCTGATTTACTGTCTCCTTTATTAAGTTATTTTCCTCTTCTTTTTTTTTTGAATGCTTCCATTTTTCTGTCAGCAAAGCTAGTTAAGCTGTGCTCAACATAATTGAGGCTGTTGTGTAAATTGTCAAAAATCAATTCAAAGAGCAAAAAGACTGAGCAGCTGCTAACTATTACTCATCATAGTAAAAATAGCAAGTGGGAGAGTTACCAGTTACTGCTGTGGCACCTCCATCCATGCCTGTTCACTGACTTCTCTCTTCATTAAAATATCTACAAAGAATACTTTTACTCTGAAGCAAGTGTTAATTATTTTTGTGGTGTGGACTCCTTGACTGTCTGGGAATACCTATGGACTTCTCCTCAGAATAAGGTTTTTAAATCCATCAAATAAATAGCATAAAATTATGGAGGAAGTAGTTCTCAAAACATTTAAAAAAATCAAATTCATGGATCCTTAGTTAAAAATCCGTACTTTACCCTTGCCTTTGGCCTAATAAAAAATTGGAATCTAGCTGGATCTCAGAGAGTGTTACCAGTAGGTGCTGAATGCCCATTGGCTTATATTATGCTGTAATGGACTAGCCACTTGAGTATCTCTACAAGAGCACTGATATCTCTTGGTAGCAATGACTCATAAGAATCCAGAAGAATGGACACTTGAAAGCCATGGCTGTTTGTCAGGAAAGGTTAAGATCTTAGGTTCTTATCTTCTGGTTGGGCAAGTAGCTAAAAGAGACCTCAGGCTATTGCCACCAGGAGCAGTTAAGCCCTGATCCTCAGGGATAGTTTGGAGCCTTTCAAAGAGACTACAGTTCAACCAAAATTCTCACAGATCAACCATAAGAATCATCCCAAGCTCCTCTGCTGCTACTCAAGATTAGTAAAGGTCTCCTGGCCTCTTTAGTTTCACTTTATGTGCACAGGTGGGGAGGGGATGTTCAAAAATTCTAGGGTCTTGTAGGAAGAGAGTACAAAGGTTCTTTGGGACCTCAGTTCTTCATCTATAAAAAGAGGATATTGGACCAGATGGGCTGTAAGGCCCCTTTCAGCTGTTTATCTTGGATCTTATGAGGCCTGTTTGTACCACTTTAGTGCTTCATTGATGGTGGGCCGTTTTACTTTGCTTACACCCACTGCCCCTTTTCTCCCTCCAATTCAGTGATGGTAATTACTGACATTTATATAGGGCTTTAACCTTACTTTGCCCAGTACTTTGCATTCGGTACCCCCTTTGGAGGTAACAACAACCATATGAGGTATAAATACTACATAATCATCTTTATTTTATATAAGAGCACATTGAGACTATATGGTCAAATGACTTCATAGGAGCCTTGATCTAGAGATGGAAGGGCTCTCATCTAGTTCAACTCCCTCATTTTACATATGAAGAAACTTCAACAAGCATTTTTTAAGAACCCGCTATACATCTGGCACTGTGCTAGGCAGTAGAGATAAAAAGAAAATAGAAAAACTGTCCCTGCAGTCAAGGAGTTTACTGATTACAGGAGTTCTCATTTATTAAAAATATACCCACACTCTGACTTTTTTTTTTCTGGAAACGCATTTTTCTGAAGATTGAACTTGGCTCTTGGAAAGTGATTGTTAAATGCTTCCTGATGGTCGTGATGTAAACTGACAGATGATTCTGTTGTTAGGTGGTAGGATACAGTCTAGCTGAACAGACCCTTTAAAATTTGCCTGTTCCTTGGATGCTGAATTCACATTTTGTAGGGTATTTCCATGGGGTGATAGACTTAGGAGATCTGGATTCTAGTCTCTTCTGTGACAGTGATTAGCCAATGAGTTTGAACAAGTCCCTTACCTCTTGGCTGTAGTTTCCTTGTCTGTAATCAGTTAATTGACAAACATTTATTAAGTTCCTAGTAGATTCCAGGTGCTGTGCTAAGCTCTGGGCATAGACAAGTAAAAATGAAATCTCTCTCTCTCTCTCTCTCTCTCTCTCTCTCTCTCTCTCTCTCTCTCTCTCTCTCTCCTTCCTAGTTTCACTTTTGTTTTTGTAAGGAACTTGTGGTATGAAAAATTCTCTTCACAGATCCACAGCTTGTAATTTACAGTCTTATAGAGATCCTGGGACTTGAGAGATTAAGTAACTGGCCCTGTGATCACACAGCTAGGGAATATCAGAATCAGAACTTGAACCCTGACTTCAAGGCCAGCCCTCTGTGTTACATAGCCTCTCAGTCAAGTTATTGAGTAAATTTGCTGGTCTTGAAAGATATTAAAGAGAACCAAATGAGACTTCTCAAGTGCTGGCAAAGGATAACATGCTGCACTTTGCCTTCTTAATTGGGGCCTTCCACTTGTGTGTTGTGGTTCACGTAGGACTGTAGAAGAGAGAAATACGCCAGTTCCAGTATCTGCGTCATCACCTTCATCCCTTATATCCTGGTGCAGCTGTTAGCTGGACACTTAGTTGCAATGACTCTTCCATCTTTTATCTGCCCCACAGCCTCATCCTCTTTACTCTGATGGCCTCGAAATACCTGTTATTTCTAGGAAATTTTCAGTTCTGCTTTTCATCTGGAGCTCTAGTTTAAAAAAAAAAAAAGCCAGTTAGCATGCCTGGCCCTGGGCTTTTTTCTGAAGCATTTGTTATATAAGGATGCCCTCAGGAAGAATAAGTCTGATGTAACTAATCACTTAAGGTTCTTCAAGAGACACTAAATAAGTTTAAAGCATTAGTATTATTGTTTTTACTACTCCCACAACCTCTAATAATAATGATAAACGAATTGAGTGACTATTGTGTGGGAAACAGTGTGCTAATCATGGATGTGAGATACATTTAGAAATTTAGGAAAAAAAGTTTCCATTCCAAGTTTAACTGTTCAGTTGTCTAAAAAATGGTGCTAAATGAACAAGGCTCCAAGTTAAATCCTAACAGCAATTTTGCTTTCTTCTTTCTTTGCTCACAGATCTTAATCTGACCTTTAACCTTACTAGCCATCTTACAAATGAACTCCATTAGTTACAGGGGGTGCTGGGAAAGAGTGTGGACGAATCAGGACAAATCCATCACCACTACTGGAGAGACAGCACAAAACGTGTGCCCTAAGCTGGGCAGTAGAAACCTTTTCATATTTTAAGTACAATACACTTTACCACTGTTGCTAGCTTCTTCTAGAGTAAAATATAATGAGCAATCTTAGCTAGTTAGATGTCAAAGAGTCCTTAGAAATCATCTAATACAACTTGTTCATTTGACGGATATGGAAACTGAGACTCAGAAAAATGTAGGGACTTATTCAGGCACCAATAAATAATAAGTAGCTGGACCTTGGCCCTAGGTTCTGTAATGTCCAGTCTCACACTCTTCTCTGTTCTGCCTCACACTCATGCCGTTCTCTATCACTTATTCTGAACATTATAACTTCTCCAACATTCATAGGTCACGTTAACGGCATGTCTATCTGATAGAAGATTGGCTCTGAACAACAGATTGGCCAGAAAATCTAAGATTAAGTGTCCTGCCAATAAATCGATACTGATGACTTTTCTTCCTCCTGTATCCCAGGACTGACACAGCCTCCTGAAAGCTATGACCAGATTTAAGACACTATTTGTGACATTGTTTAGTGAAGTCTGTACCCTCATAAGCCCCTATCTGGTGTTCCTCTTTAACAGATCAAACCAAACCAGATGACACATGAATTAAAAAAAATAATCAGTATTTCATGAGATCAGGGTGTAAGGTAATAACAGGAAATTAAACCAAAGAATACACTTTCCCAGAATGCATACCTACAATATTGAAGGGAGATCTCCTGCTTCCCCAGTATACAGGGAGAAAAGGCACAGTCAGCTTAATTCATGGTACTGGACGCTAATCTTCTCCATCAGTTTTCCTTCATTTTTGGCTCCACAGAGTTAGAAATCAAAGCTTACATTGGGCATTCACAGTTCTGGAGGTAGTAGCTTTAGTTGCAATGTTTTTAGTTTAATGTAATTAGTTTAATGTAATTAGTTTAATTAATTAATTTAATTAATTAGTTTAATGTCTTTAAAAAGCGCTGACTCTAGAGTTGGAGGGCCTGGGTTCAGAGTCTGCCTTTCTATTCATGTGACCTCGACAAAGTTGCTGAATCTCCCTGATCATCAGTTTCCTAATCTGTAAAACAAATAGCTTGAGCTAGATGGCCTCAAAGAGCCCTTCGAGTTTTAGATTTGTGACTGACTGACTGTGGGTCCTCATCACTGTCAGAGTCCAGACCAGATTCTAACATTCTAGAATGCTGTACCCTAAATGTAAACATTCTCCTTCACATTCTCCATTCAACTACTACGGTTCTTTACTTCAGATGCCACCCTAGGTCTCCATGCTTCCTACCCTCTGCAAGGTCTCAAAACAAAGGCACTACTTTCTTTCACTTCTCACTGCCTTTTCTGCCCTGATTTGGTGCTCTCCCAATTCCGCTTCCAAAGTCAGATCTCCTTTATTTCATTAGCTTTTGCTTATGAGATTGCCCAGAGACTCTCTTCTCAAACTTCTTGTACCGAAGACTCTAGCCACAGCCTTCTGGAACATGTAGTCCAGAGCCTCTCTCTTGTCCCCAAGGCATTGTGGGAGTATAGAAAGCCTCCTTACATCTCCTTTCTCTGGTTCCCTTTCTGTTGACCCTCTTAAGTCAATGGACTGTCAGACTGCAGAGGCAGGAAGTATGGTATAGGCTTGTGTATGGCTGTGGCAACAATCCAAAGCTTTTATGGTTTTCTACTCCTTTTTCATTTTGATTAATTTTCACTCTGAGTGGACTTTCCTAACAGCTACTCAGTGAAGTCAGAGTCTCAGTCTTCCTGGACTCCCAGGCCATAGATAAACATATCTCAGGAGGAGGGTGCTATTGGATAGTGGAAAACACCCTGGTTCTGATTATTCTGTCTCTTTAGGGAGCTTCTTTATCACCATCCCCAGTTTATCTTGGACCTCAAATAGACTTTTTTAGATGCCTTTACATGTAAGATCAAGCAGTCTTTTATGAAATAGATAACTTCTGCCTGTCTTTCTGAATCTGTCTCTGGAATTAAGTTCTTCCTCAAGACACCTCTCCAAGAGGACTGGGAAAGCAGATAACTTTCCTTGGAGGGGAAATCTATTAATCCCTTTCCATTCCCTGGTTCACTTTTAAATGACTAAGGGGTGAGGAATGAGGCACATCATTCAAATTTATCAACATTCCTTTAGGATGACCAAGACCATTCACAAGACCAGGCCACATATATCTTAAGACTTCTGACCTTTTGCCTTCATTCTTCTGTGTTAATTGAGAAAAATGAATACGTTATCTCATGACTGTTTGTGAAAACTGAAAAATAATGATGTTGGGACCCAAACCTAAAGAAATTTAGACTCAGAATATCAGTATTTGAGAGGACCTCAGGAGATCCTTTACCCTTGTTGAAGATGATACATCTTCTTAAGTAGAAAAACAGTAGCAACTGAATAGTAAAGAAACAATGGCCTTGAAACAGATTTTCCGCAACAAGTGCTCTGAGGGGCTTTAGAATGTATATAATTGTGGCGGTGTGGAAGTAAAATGCAAAATGAAATTTGGAGTCTATCCACCACTCCAGGCAGCCACTGGTTTCCCATACCTCACAGGTTGTCTGGTTTAACTTTCACAGAACAAAATTTTATTACAAAAACTGGTCATCACCAAGCCGCAGCAGAACATGGTCTCATTGTCATCATACCAGACAACAGTCCATATGGCTGCAAATGTTTAAGGAGAAGATGACAAGCCAAAAGTATGGTACTAGTGCTGGTTTTTATGGGAATGCCACTGAAGAGCCTTGGAAAACCACCCATAGGATGTACTCATATAATAGATGACCTGCTTGAGCTGACAAATACGGGTTTTCCAGCTGACCCACAGAAGATATCTTTTTTTTTGGGGGGGGGGCATTCTGCAGAAGGCCAGGGAGCTTTGATTTGTACTTTGAAGAGTCCCAGAAAATACAAATCTGTGTCGGCATTTTCTCCAACCTGTGATACAGTGCTCTGTCCTTGGGAAGAAAAGGACTTCAGTGGGATATGTAGAATCAGATCAAAGTAAATGGGAAACACATGATGCTTCTCAACTTGTGAAGTCTTCTCCAAATTCTAAGTTGGACATATTAATTGATGAAGGCAAAGAACTGTTCCTTAAAGATGAGAAGTTACTTCCTGACAACTTTATAACTACCTGTGTGGAATGGAAAATTCCAGTTGTTTTTAGATTGCAAGAGATCTTGCATAAATGATCACATCAGATATGCAAAATATATGAATGTGTAAAGCTTCATATGCATAATCTCACAATCATAAAAGTTACCATGTAAATAGAATTTTGAAGAGATAGGGTTATACATTAAAAATCTCTGCCTATAAACAGTCACTTCCAATATTTATCAAAGAATGACCACTTTCTAAATAAATATCAAGTAATCTGATTTTTTTCCTCATAAGTACTCTGATAGAAGACATATCATAACTTAGGATCAGTTTGAAATCCTTGTTAAATTAAGTTTAAAGGATTACAGACTATGTAAATGACCACAGTTGAATGTAAAGAGTACAGTGATTCAAATGTATTTGTTGGTCTTAAACATTAGTTGTTGGTTTAGTTGTTCTTAGAAAACTAAATTATAGAATTGTGTCTCAGTAATGGAATAAAGAGACTTAATGTAAAAAAAGAAACAGAGATCATGTGATCCAACCCTTTCATTTTACAGTTTAGGAGAGTAGGACCAGAGAGAGAGAGGGGAGCCAAATGATTGCCTCAGTATCACTCAACCATTAAGTGGCAAAACTAATAGGCTTATAATGTTTGTAATGCTCCATGGAATAGTGAACCCAAAAGGCCTGAGTTCTAGTCTTGGTTCAATCAGTCAATCAACAAGTAATTATTAAGACACTGTGACAGTCAGTACAAAACAGAATTAAAAAAAACCAAACAACCCAGCTCAGAAGAGGGGCATGGAGCCATTAAATGACGTGCTCACAGTAACTCAGCTAGTAAGTAGCAGAGTCAGAACTTAAACCCAGGTTTCAAAAACGAAGATATGAAAACAGTAGTGAAACAACCCCTGTCCTCAAGGATCTTATATTTTATCAGGAATAAACAACATGTACATATGTACTGTATACAAGATTAGAATATATACAGAATACATATATGGTAGTTTGTCCACTGATGATACCAGTAGCTATAGAATCCTAGGAAAAATCTCTTATTACAATATGGTTCTGAAGGAAATGAGAGATTCTCAAAAGGAGAAATAAGGCGGGAATGCTTCTGCCCTGCCCAGCCCTGTGAGCTTAGTGAGCATCTCTGAGCCCCAGTCTCCTAATTTGCAAAATTGTGATAATAACATTTTCATAACTCTTTAAAGTTTGCAAAGCACTTTACGTATTATACCTCAATTGATCCTTATAGCAACTCTGTGAGGTAGGTGCTATTATTAGTCCCATTTTACAGCTGAGAAGACTGAGGAAGAGAGGTTTGGGGACTTACCTAGGATCACACAGCTATTAAATGTGTTAGGTAGGTTAGAACTCAGCTCCTCCTGATTCAGTCCCGTCCCCCCCCCCCCGCCCAGCTACCAAATAATATGATATAATAACAATAACACAACGGTATTTATATATTGCTTTAAGGTGTACAAAGTGCTCTACGTGTTCAGCTGAGCCTCAGAGAAACCTGGAAAGTACATAGAACCGGTATTATGCCCATTTTTCAAATGCAGGAACTGAGGCTCTGGGAGAGGGGGTGTGGTTTAGATTAGTTGGCAGAGCATCCCTCTATGATGAACCTTTGGTTCATAGCCCTGAACTAGAGTCCTGGGGGTACTTTTGGCCCTTCTGGTTTAAATAGTTTCCCTTCCCTCCTTCCTCTACCCCCCCCCCCCACTTTTGACTTGTGAGCCTACAAGAAAGAGATAGATAATTGAGAAAGACAAAGCATTTCAAAGGCATTTCAACAAAGGTCCTCTCAGCAATCGTGCCCAGGTTTGATTTGTCTTCTCTGAGACTACCTTTCTCTTTCTCCCTCTCCCCTTCCCCTTAGACCTGTTATGGGACACCCATTTCTAAAACAGTAGGAGTTGAATTAGATTCTTTAGAGGATAATAAAGTGCTGGGGTTTAAAAATACTGTTCCCTTCACTTTCAACAGCTCCATTATTATTCCATTGTCACTAGAGGAGCCATTCACTGGCTGTAAAAGAGGCTTTGCCTCCAGATCAAAAGAAAGGAAATGCAGGATTGCTGCTGGGGCTCTCTCTTCCTGACTGGGGCGTTTTCATTCTTCTGCTAAGGTTTTTCTCCCCTACTCCAGTCCCTGGTTGGTTGTTAGATCTACTTTGGATTGGAAGGGGACCCATCCCTTTGATATGACTATAGCTATTGAAGTGTTTTTAGAACTTTCCTTTTTAAAGACGTATATTTTATGAAGATTTTTTTTGGGGGGTTACCTTCCAATGTATTTTAACATAGAATCATAGATTTCGAGCTTGAAGGGAACTTTGTGGTCATCTGGTCCAACTCTTCCTTTTTTTTTTTTTAAGATGCTTTTTTTAAAATATCAAATGTATTTCCAGACATACCCTTTCTCCTCTCCCATGCCCAGTGAGCCAGTGAGATTAAAAAAATAAAAGAAGAAAAAAATTTCAGCAAACCCTATCAATGAATCAGCCAAGTCTGATAGCATATGCAATATTTTACACCACTAGATTTCCCCCTTCCTTTTCCCTTAGGATCGCAGGATCTTAGAGCCAGAAGAGACCCAGGTGAACATCCAGTCCAAATAGTTGAAGAGAGACTTGAGTATGTGTGCTTATGTGTGCCTTGTCTAAGATGACACAGCTAGCAAATGTCTGAGTCAGTACTTAAAATCAAGTCTTCCTGACTCCAGGCCCAATCTTCCATCCATTATGCCGCCTAGTAAAGGGAGAAAGATAAATTTTCTCATCTCTTTAAAGCTTGGTCATTAGAATTACAGAGTGTTCAATTGCATTTGATCTTCCCATTTACATTGTATGTATTATTTTCTTGGTTCTGCTTATTTTACACTATATCATTTCATACAAGCATTTCCCTGAATCTCTAAATTATATTTGTCATTTGGAAGTGAAATAATAATTTATTTAAATTTTATTTATTTCATTTAATATTTCCCAACTTTACATAAAAAAATTTAAGTCTTTAAAAAATTTTTTGAATTCCAAATTCTTTTTCTCCCTCTGCCCTACCCACCTCCTTGAGAAGGCAAGCACTTGGATTTGGATTATACATGTGAGATCATGCCAAATGTATTTCAGTATTAGCCATATTGCAGAAGAAAACACAAACACTAAAAATGAAGACTATTTTTCATCATGAGTCCTTTGAAATTGTCTTGGATCATTGTCTTGATCAGGGTAACTAACTCTTTCATCCTTATGGTGTTGCTCACTTCACTTTGTATGAGTTCATGTAAGTCTTTCTAGGTTTCTCTGAAATGATCCTACTGGTAGTTTCTTATAGCACAATAGTATTCCATTAAAATCAAATACTACAACTTGTTCTGACAAAGTGTAATTGATGGCTTTCCCCTCAATTTCCAATTCTTTGCCCCCACAAAATGAGCTGCTATAAATATTTTTGTACACACAGGTCCTTTTCCTTTAATTTATTTTTTTGGGGGTGGGGTGGGATATATACCCTAAGTAGTGGTATTGCTGGGTTAAAGAATTTTCACTGTTTGATAGCCCTTTGAGCATAGTTCCAAATTGCTCTCCAGAGTGGTTGGATCAGTTCACAACTCCACCTGTAGTGCATCAGTGTCTCCACTTTTCTACATCCTTCCAACATATGTCATTTTCTATTTCTGTTCTGTTAGCCAATCTGATAGATGTGAGGTGGTAGCTCAGAGTTTTTAAAATTTGCATTTCTTTAATCAGTGATTTAGAACATTTTTATTTGACTATTGATAGCTTTGATTTCTTTTTCTGAAAACTGCTTCTTCATATCCTTTGACTATCAACTGGAGAATGGATCTCATTTTTATAAATTTGACTCAGTTCCCTATATATTTGAGAAATAAGGCCTTTATCAAGGTCTTTGCAGCATGTTGCAAATTTTCCCCCAGTTTCTTCTTTTCCTTCTAATTTTGACTGCATCAGTTTTATTTTTGCCAAAGCTTTATTAAATGGTGATAAAAAGTATCTCTTTTGCTTCTCATGATCTCTTCTATCTCTCATTTGGTTATTATATATCGATGTGTGTATGTGTATATATATATATATACATATGTATGTAATACATATGTATATGCATATATAGTATAGATTTAGTGTAATGCACAGGGATGACCTTATAGAAAAGAACACTTGGATTCAAGAGTGCCCTCTAACACATGCCGGTTGTATGAACCCAGGCAATCCCATACACTCGCAGTGCTCTAGGCAACTCAAAAACTACCAAGTTGCAGGGAAGGTTTCCAAATGTATTAGTAATGGAAGTTTCTTCATTTGGAAGTTTCCTATATATTTGAGAACATATATATTCATAAATCAGACAGATACATTTTGCCATGTTCCCCTGGTTTACTTATGATCTTGTTCTTTATATCTAAATCACTTATACAGCAGAATAATAATTTCATTGGATTCATGCTCTGTAATTTGTTGAGTCATTTCCAAAACACTGGGCAGCTAGCTACTTTATTTGCAAGTTTTGCTACCCATAATTTTACAGATGTGGAAAATGAGGACCAAAGGTAAGCACTTTTGTGAAATAAAAATTGAAGAAGATTTACATGAAAGAAGTTATGTCTTTGCTGATAAATTTGTTCAAACCTAAGAATTTGATTTAGTGAAAAGGTATGGGGGAGAGACATCTGTGATTCTCAAGTTGCTAGAGCCCCTGACAGACTTCAGACTGAATCACACAAAAATCAAATCGAATTTTTGAGTTGGAAGCGACCTTAGTGGCTAGCTCCTTTCTATATTGTTTCCTGGAAGAAACATCAGTCTGTAACAGGGTGTTTTTGTAAGCTCCAGCACGTAAACATAGCTACTGTGTTGTGTTTTCCCAAAATGTTTTCTGATGTCATTATTATCATCACCATTATCCAGAAATACTAGTTGAGTCCCTGCCATGGGTGTGACAGATAGATAGAAGAGCCTGCTCTTGTAGGAGAGAGGAAAAACAAACCTATGTTACATGTATGTACACGTACTCCAGAGATCTCTGATTTCCTCTGGGGAGTTATTCTAGTACCCTTGTGGACCTTTCCCTAGTAGAAAGTCTTGGTAAATTGCTGTAATCGACACATTTATCACCCAGTGGCTGCCCAAGTCCTAATAAAGAGTGTATTAGAACTTGGCTATCCTGATTCTAGGTGCTGCTTGGTAGGACCTGTGAGGGTTTGGAGTCTGCTTTCATGCATAGCCTTTGAGAAGTCATGGTAAGGCATCTGAAGAGGATTTTAGAGGAGACCTATCTCCTATAGAATCACTTGTAGATGGATTTATGAAGTGTATTCTTATAATAATTGCCTGTGTTACCTTAAGCAAGTCCCTTCTCTTTGGGCCCATTTCCTCACCTAAAAAAATTCGGTAGAACTAGATGACAGTTCTGAGGGGCAGTTAGGTGGCTTGAAAACTAGAAGACTCATCTTCCTGAATTCAAATCTGGCCTCAGATATTTATTAGCTGTGTAACCCTGGACAAGTTGCTTAACCCTGTTTGTCTCTGTTTCTTCATCTATAAAATGAGCTGGAGAAGATAATGACAAATCACAGTATCTTTGCCAAGAAAACTCCATATAGAGTCACAATGAGTCTGATATGACTGAAATGACTGAAGAACAACCAAAAAATGATGACCTTTGAAGTCACAGATTTGGACGTATATTATTGTATACTACTTTGCAATTACCATATGGGTGTATTTTATAAGGACTAGATTGATTTTCTTGATGTAGGAAACTCTCAGATGAGAAAACTTCCGTTACTAATGCATGTGGATTCCTTCCCTGCAACTTAAGAGTTTTTGAGTTTCCTAGAGCACTGATAGTTTATGGGATTGCCTAGGTTCATACAACCAGCATGTGTTAAAGACCACTCTTGAATCCAAGTGTTTGTTTCTACAAGGTCATCCCTTCCTACCACACCAAAGCTGTGCCTGTTTATTTTTCTGTCTCTTTATCTCCTTATCTTAATTTTTTAATGAACTTGATATGAACTGAATTTTTATGAACTTTCATGATTTCATTTTATTTGATCTTGATAGACATCACTAAAATGAACATTTCCATAGACAAACAAGGACAGAAAGAGGATTGCATATGAAACTCAAATCAGCACATTAGTTATAAAACTCCTGCTCATCATTCTTATTTTATGTAATTTCTTTTCTTTTTCATGGACCTGTGATCCCTGCTTTCAAAGAGCTTACAGTTTTAGTCAGTACCAGGAAGAGGATACCCTTAATGCTCATATCATGTCAACTTATGGTAAAAACCATTTTCTCCCTTATTAACTTTATTATTATGAGGTAGCTAGGTGATATAGTATAGTGGATAGAACAGTGAACCTGGAGTCAGTTAGGAATATCTGAGTTCAAATCCAGCTTCAGATACTTACTAGTTGTATGACCTTGGACAAATCACTTAATTTTTGTCTCAGTTTCCTCAATTGTAAAATGAGATTGATAATACCACATATTTTTGTGAGAATAAAATGAGATATTTTAAAAGTGCTTAGTACAGTGCTGAGCATAGAGTAAGCACTTTATGATAGTAACTATTATTCTTGTTATTAATAAGAATAATAATCATGAGGCAGCTAGAAAATCTACTGTCGGTGCCTAGGAAATGACCTCTGCCCTCAGACAGCTTACATTCCTCTGATTTCTGACACCCACAGTCTAGGAAATGAAGCAGTTCCTAAAGAAACTCCATAAAACGCTGTCTTTTCTGACTTTTAGGGTGATCTGTCCTTTTGGAACTCTAACATCTACTTTCCTAAGCTGAGCCCTCACTGTCTGAAGAGCTCCTAACGGAAAATGAATCAGATTTTTCTGTTTATGATCTAATAAATAATAATGATTAATTAATTAATTAACCCCAGGTCATTTACAGTTTCTGTCATTCTGAACAATGCAAGAACATAGGAAAGCAACTAATATCTCACACACACGTTTTGAACTGGTATAAATAACGGCCAAGCAAGGAAATAATTCATCCAGGAATCTGTCTCAATGTGTCATACATTCACTGCTAAGGACACTTTTAAGACTTGACAGGATCTCTTTGGTGGTAACTCTAATTCCCTATTTGTTTTTCCTTTTTTTTTTTTGCTGCACAGCAGTTAGCCTTGATGGTGCTAACATGTTAAGATTTGACCTATATATATATATATATATGAAGTCTGAAAATTGATATCTTGTTAGAGATTGGAAGTCTATGCTAAATTTGTTTTTCTTCCCCCCTCTAATACTGGTGAATATGGGGGAGAGATGGAGACTTTATATAGAATGGAAGTTAGTCTTTAGAGTGCAGGGATCGATCCCTAGGTCAATATGATTCTGAGATACTTTACCTAGATTTTCAGGAATGTAGCAGTACCCAGAATGAAACAGGAAGAGAGAAGAAGACTGGATTGTCTTTTTGTGAAACAGCAGAATTCCTTTAATAATACAAGCTTCTCCTTCAAAGAAAAGCTTATCTTATAAAGAAGTTACCAAAATTTTTGCTTTTCTCCAATGTCTAGATTTTGTCCTATATCCCTGATCACCTGTCCAGAGATTTACTTCTTGTAATAATGATTTTTTTTAAAGAAATAAAAAAAGGAAAACAAGATTGTTATTATTTTTGGAAAACCAACCAACACATGAAAAAAATCTGACATTATATGCAATGTTCCACTGGGTTGTCTAAGGAGGCACGAACTGATCTAGCCAGGATCTGAGTGAGACTGGGGTTGTGAGTAACCCCTGGCTCAGGATAGGAAGACCAAATAAATTTTTTAAAAAAAGGAAAAATTGGATAAGAAGAGGGAAAGAGAAGAAGAGGAAGAGGAATAAGGAGGAAGAAGAGGAGATGATGATGATGATGATGGCAAGGAAGAAGACCCTCTAAAGGGCACAAAGTAATCTGGAACATCACTATACGTTACAAATTAAGGGGACAAGTTTTATATCAGGAAGCATATACAGCTTCTAGAATTGGAACTCCCACTTTTGTGGATGATGGGAGGCATTGGTGAGAGAGATGAAGTGGAAGATGCCTCTCTTCTTGCTTTTCCTTATAGTTGAGTTGTGTCCAGTGATGTTTCAGTGGGTAATTGTAGCTATTGGGGCTTATGGATGACCATTTACCTTTTATTAGCAGTACATATAGTTATGTATGAGTTTTTGAGCAAACCATAACAATATAATAGTTACTGCTTCTTGGCTGATAGAATAATGATACCCAACTGTGACCTTAGCAGCCAGTTTGATCCTGCTTTGCCAGTCTACCCCTCTGCATTTCGATAAAGCTATAGTGCATCTCTTACATAGACTATACTTCCCATAAGGAGCCTCCTTTCTCTACCAAACCAATGGGATTATTCTTTGAGGAGGGTTAAAGGAAATGTTTGCATAGGTTGGGCTAGAGGTGGCATCTGTGACCATAGAACACCCTGCTAACAGCTTTCTCCTTATATCAGATCACAAAGGAAACTTCTGAAGCTTTGGATTATGACAGATGAGCTAGAGATACACAGTTGTAGGTAAGCAAAGGGAATGTAAAACATTGAGAAAGAGCCTTAATGTACAAGAGGCCCTCATTGTACTCTTCTTCCAGACATGGGCCTCTTCACATTCTAGTGGAATGCCATCAAAGGCATGTATACCAAAGGTGTCAGATGAATTCTGCCAATTTACCTGGGCAAAACCAGACTTCTCATATTTTTCCAGACCACTTTGGATCCCTCTTTGAAGCACCAGTGCAGTATTTACAGTGCCCATGATAAAGACCATGACTATAAATGTAGCATGACATTTGATCTCACAATATACCAAACTCTCCATGTAGAGGACAGAACTGAAACATTTATTTAGACACCAGAAAACCCAGTTCCCAAACCAGTAAGCTGATTCTGTCATAGTACCAAAGATATTCTGAAGCCATAACACTGAGAGCCACAGCATCCTTTAGCCTTTGTCCCACAAACCAATACAAGATAACATTTACTCACAAACCTCTATCTCTATCTCCTTGCCTGGGCACCTCTCTCTCGCTCGCCATTTCTCTGACTGCTTCCCAGCTTCCTGTGGGCTCTGCTTTCCTTTAGCAAACTCCTCCCATCACAGGTTCTATGTGATTACATTCAGCCTATCAGGGACTAGAGTTTACTTTCAAAGCAGGGGAGGTCCTCAAACTCCCCCCTGGTTCTATTAAGCAGCAAGAAAGATCTTCAAATTCTCATTCCCATTAAACTCCTTTATCCCTATAATAGCCTACCTTGTACGAATCTCATTTATATATAGGATACATGGATATATACATACATAAATATATACATATGTGTATATATGTGTATATGTACACACACATACACACACACAGAGTGACTTTCCACCACTGAATTCCTATGTTTCCCAAGAGACCTTTCACAAATTTTCCCCATCTTGCCTCACTGCTAGAATCCTTCCTCTGAGATTACCTACTATGTACACTGTTATATATACTACATGTACGTAGTTGTTTTAATATTGTCTCCCCCATTAGAACGTAAGCTTCTTGAGGCAAAAGACATGTTTTTGCCTTTCGTTGTTTGCTCACTGTTTGGCACAGTGTGTCACAGAGTAAGTGCCTAGAAAATCTTTTCTTGTTGATGAGGATAGATCCAGCCTTTGTGGTCAAGGATTATGTAATCCTCCATCTCTGCATCTCCAGGGTTTAGTAGATTATATTGAGCTTATTTTTGGTATCTGATAAATGTTAGTTGAATTGGCATGATCGTGGTAAATATAGCCTTTGCCACTTTTTTTTCTTGGACTCTGTGTAGAACCTGTTCCATGGTTCTCATATAGGTTCAGGTTAGTTTCAGGTTGATGTATACCTGCTGTTTCCTTTAGTTTTATAGATCATAGACCACACGGTGCCAATGGTGTGCAAGCTCTAGCAAGCCCAGCTCCTTTGGACGGCTTTCTAGCATAGTGCTGGCAACAGTTTTCCTGAAGACCACTCAACCTGTGGACCACTTTGCCTGTTTTGATACAAACCAGAGGTTTAATCACAGGGATGTCATTTTGACCCTAGCGATCCATGAAAATAGTATCTTAAGGCACAAAGAAGTTGTTGTCTACATTGGTATGGGGAGTTTCCATACCAATGAAATCATGGATGGGAATAATACTTTTAACTGCTTAGTTCATGGGATTATTTTAAGGGACAAATGAAAAAAATGTATATAAAAACCTTATAATCTTAAATAACTATATATATATAAGTATAAGCTTATTTTTTAATAACTGATAACATGGACTTTTTATAATTTTTAAAATGCTTTAAAATCATTATCTCATTTGATCCTTACAGCAACCTTGGGATTCAGAAGCTATAGGTAATATCATGCCAGTTTTACAAATGACAGTACTGAAGGCTAGAAAAAATGACTAGTCTCTGGTCACATGACTTTTAATTCACAGAGGCAGTATTTGAACCCAGCTCTCCCTACATCTCGTCTTGTATATTCAGCAGCAGCAGCATTTATATATCCCTTTAGGGTTTACAAAATACTTTATTTTATCTCTTTGAGTCCTCATTACACCCCTGGGAGGCAGATGTTATGTACATCGTTTTAAAGATGAGGAAACTGAGACAGATAGAGGTTAAGTGACTTGCCCAGGGTCAACCAACTAAAAAAAATGTCTGAGGCAGGATTTGAAAGGTACACTTTCCACTATCTCAAACTGCCTTAACTGTTATTATACTTATCTAAATGTATATGATTTATTTCTTAACTACAATTAGATTCCTTTTCTTTTCTAAGAATGTGGTTGACCCTGTATAGAATTGTTAAGCTGACAGTCTTATCAGTAAAGGACTGGGCTTTCTCTGTATTGCTATTCAAAGTCTTCTGACGATCTCCCATGCTCCCTCATGGCCTAGGAGTGACTCAAGTTCTCCCTGGCTGTGCCAGTCATAGGCAAGCTGTGGCAGGCTCTCCTTAGCTGGAAATAACAGTAATGGTGATCATAATAGAAACAGACATTTATATACGACTTTAAAGTTGGCAAAGTGCTTTTAAATACATTATCTCCTTGGAACCACTGGAGGATGGAAAAGCTTTAAGTAATAAACCCATTTATTTGAGATCCAAGTAAGCTCAATCAATCAATAAGTATTTATTGTTATTGTTACTATTATCATCATCTATTATTAGCTATCATGATTGTTGCTACTAGTAATAATGGTTAGCATCCATATAGTACTTTAGGATTTTGAAAGTGCTTTCCATATATTATGCCTTTTGAGCTATCTTGGTTCCTCCTGTGTGCTGTGCAGGTTCTGAGATACTCATCCTCAAGTTGGCTGATTGGTGGTGAACTTTTTGGTCACAACACTCTACTAAGTTGTGAGGAGGTTATTCCAGTGGAGGGAGTAACCACAGCAATGAAATTACAAATCCTTGAAGTGGAAATAGAAGAAATTAATGGTGTGTAGTCACCAGGTGACTGCCTACTCAAAGGGACCCGTGTGCTACACAGCTTGTCTAAGTGAGAAAAATCCAATTTCTGCTCTTTGGGGCCAGGGATTTGGAGACAGTTCACAGTTCTTGTGGCATTGACATAATAAACTTTTGCTGTTCTTCAGAGGATTTGAGAATGGTATTATTTTTAAAAATTTTAATCAGATTTGCTGCACCCCCTTTACTGTTAGAAACTGAGCCAACACAGCAGAGAAGGCAATGCTTTGGTAGAACATGTGTTTTTATGATAACTTTGTACTCTGAAACAACATTCACCAAGTTTTAAATGGATATGTTTCACGTCCATAGTGAACAAAAATAACATGATGAAATCATGTCAACTGAGTTTTGTTTTAGACCAGGCCTAAGAAATTCAGGGAATGGCATCCTGTGACCTATTCTTTAATGCTGCAGTGTTTCTAAGTTGGAGGCTTAGAAGAAGGACAGTGTAGCTGTGACCTGGATATTCAGTTATAATGACTGGCTAATTCTCAGTTATGGAATGTGGTAACTGGTTTAAAAGGTTGTGGATCATTTAGTCCCAGGAATAGGATTGAGAACTAGGAAGGCTGGGGTGGAGGGTAGGAATGGGGAGGGGAACCTAGAAATCAGTTAACCTGGTGAAGTTCATGGATCTCTTCTCACAGTGTTTGGAAATGTACATTCGATTACAAAGGAAACCAAAATTATATGAAAAAGCATCTATTGAATTATTTTTTTGAAAAGTTCATGGACCTCAGGTTGAAAATTCCTGATCTAGTCCAACCTGTCCCATTTTACATATGAGAAGACTGAGTTCTAGGGAGGTGCTATTCTGAGCAGAGACAGATGAATCTTAGCTGCTTATAGATGCAGGTGTCTGTAAGTACTTGAGATTCCAAGGCCAGGTAAAGATTTACAAAAGGTGCTAGGCTTCATTCCTTGTTCCCACAATGGTAGGCATTTATTGAGTACTTTAAGATATTTGAGTCACTTTACAGCCCTTTTAGGTACCATTATTCCCACTTTACAGATGAACAAACTGAAACTTAGGGCAGGTCAGTAGCTCAGTGTATAGAGTGTCAACGTCCTGAAGTCAGAAAGATTTCTCTTCCTGAGTGCAAATCCTGCCTCAAACACTTACTAGCTGTGTGACCCTGGCCAAGTCACTTAACCTAGTTTGCCAAACTTTCCTCATCTATAAAATAAGCTGGAGAAGGATATGGCAAAGTACTCCATTATTTTTGCCAAGAAAATCCCAAAGGGGGTGACAAAGAGTTAGATGCAGCTGAAATGAATGAACAAGGAAAAAAAAATGAAACAGAGAACAGGTAAGTGTGATAAAACCTAGGTCATCCTTATTCCAAGCCTAGCTCTTTATCCACCACCCACAATCCCACCTCTTGAATGAAAATTAAGCCCCTTTGCTTGTGACTTCTAGATTTCCTGTCTCTCTCTCTCTCTCTTTCCTGACTGAAAGGGAAAAGAAAAGTGAAATGATTGTAAGAGGCCTATACAGCTGACGAGCTTTTGTTCTCTATCTAATACGTACTTCATGCAACACAACACTGGAGACTGCCTTTGAGCTGCATTGCTTTGCTTCCTTCCTCCTCCCCCATTTAGACTGGATTAATAGACTTCTGTAGCTGTAGACCACAAGCTGCTTCAGAACTCCCGCTCTTTAAACCAGTGGGAACCCATCTGATGCTCTTGAAAGCTACTTTATAAGGGAAGCTGTTGTCCTATGAACACGTTAGCAAGCTGTCATTGTTACTTTGTCAGCACGCTCATTTCAGAGCATCTGCAAACGAGTTTTGAGTCTTCCTAATTATTCATACACACATTTTTTCTCTCCTTTTTTTCTCCTCTCACCACCAAAACAAGAAGGAACCTTACTTGGTGTTGGGCTTGAAAGAGTAAAAAAAAAAAAAAACATAGTGAGAACGAACAAGTTTTGGATTTCTTGGGGGAAGAGGGGAGAGAAGAAAAAAAAAATCTAAATTCTTTGTTTCAAAACTAGGATGGGTTTTTTTTTATTGTTGTTGTTGTTGTCATTGAAGTCTCAGAGACATCTGTTTAGAATAAATGCCTGACAGATTGCATTTCTACCAATTTTAGTAGTAAAAACCCATCTGAAAAGCTAGACTTTCCAGTGTTGGTAAATATGAACATAGCTTGTACAATTGTCATTTTTAAGATAATTTCTCTTTTTTGGATGGGAGAATACACATTTGATCTTGATAAACGCTTCTTCTGAAGCACAGTTTTCCTTCCAGTGTAAGTGGGTGCCTATCACAACAGCATGAAGGCATTCAAAGAGATACGACAGCTAGTGACCTTTGATTGAAAATATATTGTTTGGCTAACACTGAAAACTCTATTATCATTCATTTTTCCTCCTTCCCTATCTTCTAGTTGAGATTTTGGGAGGGGGGTTAGAGAAAAGAGAACCCTACAGTTTTAACAAAACCAATCAGGACTTGTCTTAGTTACAGTTTTTTCCCACTCATTTCAGACCTGATTGGTATCATTATCCCAGCTCAGGAAAGCAGTGTTCATTCATTTTTTCCCTCTTTCTGCTGCAGTCTGAGTTTAGTAGCTAATGCAGAAACCATTGACCATAAATAAATTGTGTTGAGATTCAAGCAGCATTTGGAGTCTTTGCTTGTATTTGTTTGCTTCTTTCTGCACTGCATTCAAATTAGCCTTGAAATGCTTTTCAGGGTGTTTAATGTCCCGCTTTCATTTAGCTTCGTACTCTGGATAGAGTTCACCTAAGTCACTCAAGTATAATTAGGATTATAGGATCATAGACTTAGGGTTATGAGGGACTTTTGATGTTGTCTGGTCTACTTCACTCATCATTCAAATGAAGGTATTGATATCTACATAGGTGTGAAGTGATTTGCCCAAAGACACACAGATAATAATAAGTAACTGAGCTGGGATTTGAACATAGATCCTCTTCAAAATTGCTGGTGGGGTGGGAGGTTGGGGACGGACGGCTTTTCTTTTTTAACCATAGTGCGGCAATTGTGAAAGCAATATGGCAGATACATGGTCCCCTTTGGGGTTTTCTTGACAAAAATCCTGGAGTGGTTTGCTATTTCCTTCTCTAGTTCATTTTACACATGAGGAAACTGAGGCAAGCAGGTTTAAGTGATGTAATGATGGTCACATAGCTAGTGTCTAAGGCTAGATTTGAACTCATGTCCTGAGTGCAGGGTTGGCATACTATTATACCACCTAGTTCCCTTGTACTCCCTTCTAATACTACTTTGTATTCATTTTGTGTGCATTATGTATATACTTACTGTGTTATCTTCCCTATTAGAATGTAATGTAAGCTCCTTGTAGGCAAGGACTATTTCTGCCTTTCTTTGCATCCCCAGTGCTTAACACAGTGCCTGACATATACTAAGCACTTAAAAAATGTTGTATTATAGTGGATTCTTTGACACTTTTCTTCCTTGAACAGCTTGCTTCCATCTTTCATATACAGTACAGGGTATACCATTAGTTAATTTTGGTATAGTTTTAAACCTTAGACCTTGAAAATGCACCAAGACTCATGGGACACCCTTTATATGGAATTAGGGATTCATATGCTTAGTCTCCACTTAATTTATGGAGGAGGTGAAACCTCAGTCAGTGATGGAGCCAAGACTAGAACCAAGGTCTTCTCAACTCTTGTCTTCACAGAGTCAAAACAGGAAGACTCTTTAGTGAGAAGAGCAACCAAACCAGTTAGTTGTCATTTAAACATGGGACCCACTGGTACTTAGGTGTATGCAGTCATATTTGTAATTATCACCTACCAAGGGAATCTCATACTTCCTCTATGGCCTCTTGAACTGAGTGTGATATATTCTAGTATATAAATGAGAATTCTGAAAGAGTGGCAGAATGTTAATGGAAAAACTATTTGTGACCAGTTTGAAGATCCTTTGCTGAAGGTATAATCCATCCAATGATTAAATGAAATTTTGGTTGGTTGCTTTGGCATTGTCATGCAGAGGTACCTACCTTTGCAGTCTTATTTCATAGTATTCCTCTTCCCATACTTTCATTCCAAGTCAAACTGGCCAGTTGGCTTTTCCCTTTGCTTTGTGGGACAAGTGGTCCCTTGTGTTGGGAATGGCCTCTATTCTTACCTCTACCTCTTATACTACCTACTTTGCTTCTAAGCATGTTTTGAGGTGCCATCTGATACCCAAGGCTTTTTCCAGTTCCCTTCCTTTCCCTCCAGTTATTAGTTCTTTCTTCATCTAGAAATTACTTTGTGTCTACTTTGAATTTATTTACTGATGATCATTTTTACTCTCCATTCTTCCTTTAGTAAGCATACCTTTGCACAGTTCTGCCTCACTTGAATCCAATTGACACACAAGTCAACACATCACCCTTGTTGTGTCAATTGGTCCTCTTTGAGAACAAAGGACGAACAATTGGAGAATAGGGAATGTTCCATTTTTATCTTTGTATTCCTAACATCTAACATATATTGCTTATACATGGCAGGGCTCTTATAACTCTTTCTTGAATGAATGGAATCTTTAGCCTGGTTACTCTTTCCACTAGAAAAGCATTTTCATTCTCACATCATAGTAACTCTGTGTACTAAAACATGGCATAGTAGAAAGGGCATTAAGCTGAGGGTCAGAACATTATGGTTGTAATGTTGACCCTGCTGCTGGTTTACTGTGTGACCTTTGACCTCTTAACTTCTCTGGGCCCAGGTGGCCTCATCTGTAAAAATGAAATGATTGAAGTCGATCCTTAAGGTCACTTGTAGCTCAGATATTCTATGATCTCGAGCTGTGGGTAATACAGTGGATTGGGTGCTACATTTAGAGGTACGATGCTGAAATTTGTGCCCTTCTTCCAGTACTTTCTCCATATGCGTTCTTGTGCAAATTACTTTATGTCTCTAGGCCTCATTTTCATCATCTAGAAAATGAGGGAGTCAGACTTGATCAGAGATTCTTAACAAGGAATCCACGAATTTTTCTCGTTAATATTTTAAATATTTGACATATTTATATTACTATTTTGGTACTTTGATAATTTGATTTCAATATATTTTGATTTCTTTGCAATCCTGTGTATTTTATATATTTAAAAACATTATAATGAGGAGGGATTGGGATGATTTACTGAATTGCCAAATGGTTCCATGACACAAAAGGTTAAGAACCCACCTTAGAGGGTCTATCTCATTTTAAGTATGCTGTGATGGATACTTAGATAAATCATCACCAAGTAGATGATGAGAGGAGTTATGGAGGAAACATTGGGCAAGCAAAAGGAGAGAAATTGAACATAAAAATTGATCATTCTCCTTCATGGACGAAACCTTCTGCCTTAGCATAGGTCAGGTAAAAATGAGCCCTTTGCCCTTGGGAGAGCTGATTTAAAATGTAGAGATTCCATTTGTTTTAATGTTCTAAAAGTAATCCATCAGCACAATTTAAAAATAGAGCACTGTGCCTTGCTGGCAGTTGTGTTCAAGTTCATGTTTATTGAATTGAAGAAGGCTTGGAAGAAGAACCGTGGTGTTGGAATTTACATCTCAAATTTGCTCTTAATCTGTGATCCTGAATACCAAAGCACCATGTCATTACAGTATTTTTTTCCTCTTGGTTTCCAACTTATTGAATTTTTAGAGGCGGGGGGAAGTGGCATGAAGAAGGGAGAGCAAAGGAAATGGGGGAGCAGAGTATCTGTTGAAATGAAGCTCTTGTAGAAACTAGTTTTTAATCTGGATGATTGCTTGCTAATGCATGCATTTGAGAGTTTGGCAGAAGAGAGAAAATTACAGGATTAATGCCTGATACCCTAATTCCCTGATACTTTTTTTAAAAAGGCCAGCTTGCCAGCTGGCTATTACTGTTCCTCACCCCAACTCCCATCTAATTTGTATTTTTAGCGGTTTTTTTTTTTGTGCTTTCCAAGACCTTCAATTCTAGGGTGGAATAGACCTAGCAAAAGTTAGACAAATGTGTAGGAGACACATATATGTAAACGAGTGTCTAAAGTTGAACAATGCGCAAAATTCCAAATGGGAAAAAACAAATATTAGATGGTGATTTTGTGTAATATTAAAGGAGCCTTCTCTTTACAAAAGGACTTAAGGGCATGCTTTACACATAATGTCTTCCCCTCAGTTTATTTAAAGTAATATTTAATTTATAGGAATGTTATTTGCACATCTTTCAGTATTACATCCATTCTGGAAAGTGATGGATAAAAAAAACCATGTGTATATACACATACACATATATGTTATATAAGGTTGCTAGATGTGGAGAGTCTTGCACATCCGAGTGTGCATACATGTCTGTGTTACTTGGTATGGAATTGAGGGTATAGTAGTTAGGAAGGAGAACGAGTGTGAGCTGCTAGAGCAAATGAGAATATGATTAGTGTTTCCAGCCTGAAACCTTTGAAGTGGATCAGCAGGAAAAGAAGAAAAACATCTAGGCCAGAGAGAACAGACCACTTCTTGTTGCCTAGGATATTTGGTGAGACTTTGATATATCAGTCCTTATTAGCAATGGGCAAATATTCTCATTATTTTCAACAATTTGCATGATTATAATAAGGTAATTCACTACAGGCAAACTTCCTATACCATTAGACCCAGGGCTAGTGTAATGATTTGTCAGGTCTTGAGAAGAGTGCTTTTCTATTTGGTTTTTCATACTTGACACTACTTAAAATTTCTGGCTCTAAATTCAAGAGGATACAATTTGACAAGCATTTCTTAGGTGTCAGACTAAAAACCAAACTGCTTCACAGGGAGAGGTGAGGGTGGTGGTCAGGGAATGTAGGTTGATAGATTGTGTCCTGTGATCTTTTATTTTCAAAGATTCCATCTATAAACTTCTTGGCTTCCACTCAGAGATGAAGGCTTCCGGTAGAAATCACAAGTTTGCTAGGATTTCCCTAGGATTCCTAGGGCTTTCCCCCAGTCTGCCTGATATCCCACACATTGCTGTTACTGGGGCTGAGCCTAGACAAACCACGATATTATCTCTGTGCTAGATGTAACTTCACACCTGACATAGGTTTACAACCTCCTTGATCCTGCTTTCTAGGATTACTGTGGCCTAGTGGATTAGTTAATCAACTGAGGGAAGGTTTTGCTAGTTTAATGCAAGGGCAATCAAGATGTTGCCTTATTTTATTTTATTTTATTTCATTTCATTTTTTTTTTACCAGGGAATAACTTATCAGAGATCCATTTAGTCCTTTATATCTAGTTCTGTTCTCATATCCATTCATTCCCTGCTTATATGTAGCACCTTCATCCATCCATCCATCCATCCATCCATCCATCCATCCATCCATCCACTTCTCTTTTCCTCTTCTTCCCTCTTCTGCACATCCTCTCTTCCAGTTCTTAGCTCCTTCTCGCCCAGTTCAATGGGGCTTCGCAATTAAGCAGGGCATTGTATTGTAGATGGGCAATGAATGTCAGAGCGTGTTCCTTACAGCACATTTAATTTACAGGAGCCTGAAGCAGCCCAAGGCTCACTAATCAGAAGTGACATTGGCAGAAGCTGTGAGGGCTGCCCAGCACACTTGACTTTTTCCACAATGAAAAGGCCTCCAGTGGTGGCTGAATGGGAGGAAATGGTTAGAAGGGAGCAAAAGTCCCCAGGGAAGGGTGGGATTTATTTGGAGTGACTGCTTCTAAGTGACTTTTGATTGATTCTCAACGGGGACAGATTTCTCTGGAATTAAAACATTTAAAAAAGCCCAGTATACAAGGAGCCACCAATGAATGTCATGAATATTGGAAGGAATCCGGATCCCTTTTTTGGTTTTCCTTTGGAATGACTGAGGCTGTCATTTTTGACAACAATAAGAGACAGAAAGCATCCAGGACACTGCTGACCTCTAGAAATAATAAAAACTCCCATTTACTGTATCACTGTAGGATTTAAAATGTTCTTTGCCGATAGGATCTCATTTGGTCCTTACAACAACCCTGTAGAGGTAGCTTGTTTTATAGATGAGGAAACTAAATCCCTGAAAGGCTGATTCAAAGTCTTGCTATTTGTTTATTTATTTGGGGACGGGGGAGGGGGGGAACTTGTGAGTCCATCAGGGTCAAGTGACTTACCCAAGGTCACAGGGCTAAAAAGTGTCAAGTGTCTCAGGTCAAATTTGAACTCAGGTCTTCCTGATTTTAGGGCTGATGCTTTATTAACTGCGCCACCTAGGCGCCACAAGGTCCTACTGTTATTGAACAAGGAGCCAGCACTAAAACCTAGCTCCTCTGACTCCAGATCCACTGTGTTTTTCTACTTAATCCATAGCATTGATAATATCCCAACAAGGAAATTATACCGAGCATGGGCAGTAAAGCTTGCATTTACTGATGGATTAGAAGAGGGCAAGAAGGTAGCAAACAAGCAAGGCGTTATTTCCCAAACAGCCTGTTCCAGGTTAGTGTGGCTGCAGAAGCTCCCAGGGATTACCAGTGGGCTCAGGTGTCACTGTTTGCAGGGAATTAGTTCAGCAGCCTGCTGGAGTGCAAATGTACTGACTTTATGGGGCTCTCTCAGAGGTCAGCCTGGGTGTTTCCTGCCTCACTGCCCAAATTCCATTCTCACCCAGGAAACCTCAAAGGATTCCAAAGGCCTGTCTCTTCCTGGATGCTGTTCTCCCTGTAAGCTTACCATATGGTCTTGGCATGGAGTGGATTTATGTCACCCTGCAGTTTTGGAAACTGAGACTTTGGCTATTTAGGAAGAGTTTTGTTTCCATCCAAATGCTTCAGTGTTGTGTCTTTTAACTAAAAGAAAAAAATGCTTGCATTTGGGGGCAGTTTATTTGGGAAATGATGCTGTTTAAGAAACAAAGAATTGTTGCTTATAATATGTTACTAATTAGGTGAAACAACCTTTTTTAGATGTGAGGCATCGGTATTTCCCCGCCTGAAAACAAAGCTCACAATAAATTATTAAGTGTTATATGATGATGGGATCATAGATTTAAAGGAGTTTCAGAAGACGTCTATCCCAAACCTCATATTTTACAAATGGGGAAACTGAGTCCCAGAGAATTTAAGTGATTTGAACAAGGTAATACGAGGGCAGAGCACAGATTTGAACCCACATCTGCTGTGTTCAGTATTGTCTGAATTTGACTTTGTGTAGCATATTGCTTCCAAACAATGTGTGAATGCCTAACTTAGTTCCCAGATTCCATATTAAGGAGAAGTGAACAGTTCAGAGAGAGTACCAGCCCTGTGTGCAAAGGTAGGATATTTATACCAGCTCAGAATCATGGGGGTTTATGAGTTGTTATTCCTATTTACCTTCTTCATTATGTTTCATTTTTGCCAAATATTCTGATCTCATACAAATAGAACCTTAGAAAATTGATTTAACTTTAAATTGGTCATGCCACTTGACCCAGTAAGATCATTAGTGGAAGTATACCCCCCCATGGAGGTCATACATATGTATGCACATATATGTACACACACTCACATGCAGACACACATCAAAACACACATGTTTATGTGCATATGTATATATGTACTATATATTTACATGTGTGTATGTGTGTATTGCATATTTAGATGCACCCTCCAAAAACATAGCAGCATTTTATAAGAGAAGCAGCAAAGAGGAGGCATAGCAGTTGTCCAATGATAGTGGGATGGCTGAGTAAATTGTATCTGAATATAAACATGAAGAATTCAGAGGAAATGGGAAGATTTAAATAAATTAATATAAAGAAAAAAGAACCATGAAAACATTATATGCAAGACTTAAATAATGTAAATGAAAGTGCTAAAAGGCCTCTGAACTCCATATTCATTGCAGAGACCAACACTGGTTCTGTGTGGAACATATGGTGTACTTCCTGCTTTGGGGTTGAGAGGTGTGGAGGAGGCCTATGGGTCTGGAATGTTGTATACGCTCTTTTCCCTTAACTGTTGCTCTTTGTTTCAAGGCAAATTTCAGTGGGGGAGCAGGAGGGGGAGAGATGACTATTGTGTGAAAAAGAAAGACTTCAACAAATCTTTAAAATTACTTACTATGATAATTTTTGAAACTTAGCACACTGAAGACTTGTTTTAATTTCCATGGAAATTCCTCATTGAAGACTAAGATGGTTTTTGAAGTGGTGTGATCTCCTTGGGTGAGCTATATATAGAGAATAATTTCTTTGAAAAAATCTGGAAGTTTTAGGGGATACGGAGCTAGGAATGTGATATGGCAACCAAAAAATCTTTATTTTTCATGGAGAATATGTATGCAAGATTAAAGAGATGATAGATCCTCTTTATTTTGTCTTGGTCAGACTGCACCTAGTGTATTGTGTTCAGTTGTGGGTGCTAGAGTTTAGGAAGAATATTGATCATCTATAGAGTGTCCCTCCCTGGTAGGGTAACCATTTTGGTGAAGGGACTTAAGTCCCTATCATAATATTGGTCAAAAGACCTGGGGATATTTAGCATGCAGAAGAGATGATTCAAAGAAGACCCTATAGTTGCCTTCAAGTATTTGATATATCCTCTGTGTGGAAGAAGAAGGAGAGTTACTCTGGTTCCAGAAGGCAGAAGCAGGAACACTGGGTGTCAGCTGCAAGAGGCAGATTTATACATCCTAGTGATTTGAATTGTCTGAAAGTGAAATGACCAGCTTCAGAATTCCTCCTGTTTGGAGATGTTTGGGCAGAGATTGGACGGCCACCTGTCAGATATGTTATAGTGATGATTTCTTTTTGGGAATGGGTTGGACTGGATGTCGGTTGACGTCCTTTCTAACTCAAATTCTATGATTCCGCAGAAAATTAATCCCAGAGAGAGAGCATCCTGGGAGCCAGAAGCCCTAGCCAGACAGTAAGAGGTGGCATCTCCCATTCTTTAACTCTTCTTTAAAGAAAAAAAAAATCAAACTAATTTATCGCAGTGAGCAAAAATCTACCTCCTTCCCCCAAATAAGGGGGAAAAAAACCAAACCCTTGTAACAAACAGGGACAGGCAAGAAAAGCAAATTCTTTCATTGGCCATGCCCCAAAAGTATCTGTCTTATTCTGCACCCAGAGTCCGTCATCTCTCTGTTGGGCAATGAAGAAATCCTTTCTAAAAAAGGACTTGCTTGCTGTGGCTTCTCTTTCTCATTCCTGCCTAGGAATATTTCTTCATCCTTGGGCTCCTGGGAGATGAATCAGTGAAAACATCAATGCATTTGTTGGGATTTCCAATGGACTGATGCTGTGGGACTTCTCAAGTGTGAGTTTATATGAGAAGAGCTTTTAAATAATGTTGAATCAAGAGAGATGATTGTGATCTCCCTACTCTGTCTTCTTGACTTGGAGCATTTTCTCCTCAAGGGCATTTAAAACAAAGGAGTATAGCTTTCAGATTTGTAAACTGCCACCTTATTATCCTATTAGTCAATTACAGCTGTTGAGGAACAGGAGTAAGTGACAGTGTGGCAGATTACAGCAATTTATTTGCTGTTCTCCTGGTCTTGTTCGGCATATCATCAGGCTGTTTAAATTTAATGATAGGGCTTTTGCATGCATTTTAGTGCAGTTAAAGTTGTAATCAAAATGTTTAGGAAAACCCCTACTGACCCGCATAAATACTCCCTTCTTCAGTGTTGTTTTTAATGCCTCCTTGTAATCTTTATTAGCAAAGCTGACTCTGACTCACTAATTAGTCGAAGCAACCTATTTTAGACATGAGGTGGGGTGGGGGTTGCCTGCATAGGAAACACAGAGTGTGTTTCAGTTAGACTTTATCTGATACTGCTTCCAGATGAGATTCAGTCTCTGAGACTATCAGTTATCAAGGAGGTACAGACATGTATTACCAGAGGAAGTTTGTTCACCAGGAAGGTCCCTACACCTGTGAAATCACAGGACCCTCCCTTACCATTGTCTCTATCCTAAGTGAATGGTGTAGATGTGGCAGGTGCATGGGGCAGGCAGGGAAAATGCACACAACCACATTTTTCTACTGATTCTAGATAGATGTAAAAATGGGGATCTTTTAAATATACATATATACATGTAGTGTGTATTGTATATGTACATATGTGTATATATGTATATATATATGCACATATATGTAGTTGCCTTCAGACAAAATCTATATGAAGGGCAAGGTGGAATAGTGAGTTGAGTACTAGACTTCAAGTTAGGAAAAACCAGGTTCAAATTTACTCTTTATTGTAGGATGAAGAAATTCCTTCTGTCTCACATCAGACACTTGCTGTATGGGACTGTGGACAATTTACTTATAACCTCTCAGTGCTCTAGACAATCTTCTAAGACTATACAAGTTGCAGCGAAAATGCTAACCTACATTGGTGGAAGAGGGCTCCTCACCTGGACATTCCCTTTGCCAATGAAATCATAGGTCCAGTCCCCATCTCTGCCCCCAAATCAAGGATAATAACACCTACTTTATGAGAGTTGTTGTAAAGAACAAATGAGAGAATATAATGTATACCTCTAAGGAAGGATGAGATGAGAGTTTCGGTTATATTGCTGAGGGTTTCAAGCCTATAGGATGAACTCGATTAGCTTTCTCTCCATAAACATTTATTGTTCCACCTGTATATAAAGCACTGTTCTGTGTTCTAGCAGGATGCTCCAGTGATATGAGATCTTGTTGATGTGGGTATTTTGTTCAATTTTTAAAAAAAGTATTTTATTTTTTCCAATTACATATAAAGATAGTTTTTAACATTAATTTTTTAAATAAGACTTTGAATTCCAAATTCTTTTAGTGTTCCAGATGACAACTGACCCATGTCTGTCCACTGAGCCCAGTTCTTGTCCATATGTTGGCCATATGGGGCTCAGCCAATGTGCTAAAGACATGCCTGAATCCTTTTGACTTTGAAAGGATACCAGTAGAGTGCACAGTTGGTACATTGGTTGTTACTTGCCCTTGCCCATCTTTTTTGGATTAAATCTTTCTTGAAGGCATTTTTTAGGTTCCCTCACCTTTATTGGCCCTGTGTTGAAGCCTGCTTGCTACTTCCATGCAGTTTCTGTTTTCCTTTAGATAGATAAAAAGAAGTAAAAGTATCTGCCTTTAAGGGGTTGGCAATATAATATGTATTTTAAAAATAGTATATTGGTATATGAGGAATGATTAATCAGATAATCAGTGCTGCAAGAATTCAACAGAGGAAAGGCATCATTCTGGGTTGGACCAATCAGGAAAGATTTGAAACAGGAACTAGGATATACATTGGTCTTGAAGAAAAGATAAGACATGGATAAGCAGAGAAGAGGACATCACAGTTAACTAGACTCATAGTAACAGAATAATGATGATGATGATAATTATAATTAACATTATCTTATCATTATTAATAATAATAGCTAGGATTTATATAGTTATTTGAGGTTTGCATAGTGCTTTATCTTCATTATATCATTTGTTTCCTACAACAACCCAGGGAGATAGGTGCTATTATTGTTTTACAGATGAGGAAACAGGCTGAGAGGTTACATCAGTCGCATAGCTAGTAAGTGTCTGAGGGAATATTTGAAATCTAGTCTTATAAATTCCAGGCTCTGAGCTCTACCTGCAATGCCACACAGCTGCCCAACTTAATAGGCAAGAAACTGTAAACTTTAAAGAGCAAGATCCCATATTGTACATGTGGCTGAAAAAAAAAAACAAACCAGGAATAGATTTCTTATTTTTCAGTGGCCTGATGAATAAGTAGCCTGCCTTGGAATATAGGGCTTGCTGGTGATATTTTAGTCATACTGAATGTTGGGAAGGCCTTTGGGATTATGCAATATAAAAAGTACCAGATTACTTTATCCAGTCTATTTCCCAGGCTGTTAAGCATTCAGTAGTGAAGGTCTGAAAAGTCATGCTTGTCTCTGTCTCCAGGGTTCATGAATCGCTATGAGTATAATTGTATTATTTAATCTGTTATGATGTCATCTATTATCTTTGTCATCATCATAATATCTAGGCTGTTCATTGTGGCGTAACCTGTTCCTTCCCACAAAAATGTCCGTTTATGTTTTGAGCAGGCTTTTAGATTGGTTTCAGGTGTGATGGTTTAGTTGAGGATTTTAAAAAAGTTTTTAATGGAATCTTAGAATGTAAGCGTTATGTCCATCTGCTATAATTTCCTTCATGGTAGTGCTTACAGTCATTGGATTTGTAAAAAAAAAAAGAAAAATGGAAATACATATATATTTTAGTTTCCTTCAAAGTAACAAACTTCTTCATTCTTCTGCAGCTGTTCTTGAACACCTTCGATGTGCATTGTATGATTCTAAGGAATTTTGGGTCTGGACCAATTCCTTGATTGGGGTAGGAGACTCCTGGTGTAGAAACTCCCTCTCCTGATATCATCTTGCAGTTTATAGTCTTAGACAATTTCCTGGGGGGCATTTAGTGGCTATCCTCTAAACATAAGTGTCAGAGGCAGGGCTTGAACTCAAGTCTGCAACTTGGAGACCGCCCATCTATCTTCTGGGCCATGTTGCTAAGGAGTTATGAGTGTATTAAGTTCCAGAGTCCTTATTAGTACATTGGAAAACTGAGATGAGTGGCTAATGGCCAACACAGTGCTTTAAGGTTTACAAAATGCTTGATTACGACCTCTCATTTGAGCCTCATAGCCGTCCTTGGAGTTCTATACCAGACCAGAGATATGGTCACCCTTGTATGAATGAGGGAAATGGATGCTGAGAAGATTTAGATGACTTGCCTATCTATGGTCACACAAAAAATAAATGTGAGAGAAGGGATTTGAGCTTAGGTCTCCCAGATTCCAAGTCTAGCCCTTTCAGATACAGCCTGACATTATGTATTAAAAAGTGGTAGGGAATAGAATAAATCAAGAAAGGCTCTTGGCAAATCAGTAGCTCTGTTTACACACTAGAAAGGCTGTTATTTTCATGAGGTGGGAGACAATTGTTCAGCATGGGCTTCATTATTAACAGTATCCAAGTTGGCTTAAGGTAGCTATCTAATGAAAAGCATTTGTTAATGGTAATAACAAAACAAAACCAAACCTCTTTTTTCTTCTTGTTGACGTCTGCCTAATTTAACAGCATAGGTAGTAATATTTATGGTGCCTAGATTAAATCCCTTTCATTCCTCTGAAGTTTTACCACATACTATACACCATACTGGAGTTGAAAATAATTGTTCCCATTTTGTTACTAGAGGAAAGGATAGACAGACAAGCCAGCTGATCATATTGAGCACAGTACAGAGTGGGAATGGGAGATGGGGAGCCCAGAAACTGTAGGCTGTCTTGCATAAAGTTGGCTGCTCCAAATGTAGCTATTTGTTCATGATCCAAGCCAACACTTGCTATTCAAAAGCTCTCTTCTCCATCAGTCCTTTTGCATTTACAAGAAACAGTGTAACTTTTGTCTGGAGTATGATGACAGTTGGCATGCGACCCAGTCAATTGGTGATCTCGTTGGTACATTTATAACCTCCATGCTTTTGCCCAGGTTGTCCCCCACACTTAGAATCAACTCCCTCTTCACTTTTGCCTCTTAGAATCCCTAAGTTCTTTCAAAATTCAAATCAAACATCTGTAAGGATTTTCCTGAGCCCCTTCCCAGATAATAGCATCTCCCTGCACCTCACAGAAACCTACCTTATAATTATGTATTTATTTGTACAGATCTCGCATTTGCTGAAATGTATGAATGTTGTCTACCCCGCCAAAGAAAAAGTTTCTTAAAGTCCTCCCTCCCTCCCTCCCATACTTCCTTCCTTCCTTCCTTCCTTCCTTCCTTCCTTCCTTCCTTCCTTCCTTCCTTCCTTCCTTCCTCCTTCTTCATATTGGTTAGGACAGCATCTAGCACAGTAGACATTTAACTTGTTCTCTAGGCATATGAGTCCCAGCTCTGTACAACCAACTTTAGTCTCTTTTGAAAACCTGTCATGAATTAGTGCTTTCCTTTGTCTTCATTTAATTTGTCTTTACTTTGCACTGATTTGTACTTACTCTTCTTCAATAGAATATAATCAGGGGCTATATCTATTTCTTAATCCTTCTATCCTTAGCACTAAGCAGTGTCTAGTACACAGTAGGCACTATACCCCCAGCACTCAAAGCAGTACCAGGGATATAGTATGCACTACACCCTTAGCAACTAGCACAGTGCCTGGTACATAGTGGACAATATACAAAGCAGCAGGCACTGTACCACCAGCACTCAGAACAGTACCTGGTACATAGTAGGCACTGTGCCTTTGGCACCTGGTGGTGCCAGGGTACACAGTAAGTGCCTGGTACATAGTAGGCACCATACCGCCAGCACTCAAAACAGTACCTGGTACGTAGTGAGCACTATGCCACCAGTACCCAAAACAGTGCCTGGTACATGATAGGTACTATGCCTTCAGCACCCAGCACAGTCTCTGGTACATGGTAGGCACCATGGTACCAGCACTCAGCACAGTACCTGGCACATAGTAGGTACTATACCCCCAGCACCCCAAACTGACTGGTACACAGTAGGTACTTTACTCCAGCACCCAAAACTGCCCGATACATAGTGGGTACCATGCCACCAACACTCAGAATAGTACCTGGCACATAGCTGACACTGCATCCTAAACATCCAAGACAGTGCCTGGTACATAGTATACAGTACATGGTACAAAGCTTTTTTGAATTGCATGGCATGACCACTTTGAGTTAAGTATTTCTATTAGGCTTTAGGTTAAGACTAGAAAGTACATTATGGAGCAGAGTTCCTAACAGCATAAGACTGGTCCATTCCAAGAGGATTTGGGGACAGAAACTCCCTTCATTATAAGGAAATGCAACCTGTATGCCAGTCACACAGCAGGCTCCCCCTCCGCCCCCGCCCAAGGGCAGTGACTTGACAAGACTCCAGTGTGGGGACACCCAGAGCCTGTTCACAGGCTTGATCTACTTGAGAGACAACAGCCTCCCCTCCTGACAAAGACCTGAGGACGATACAGAAGCAGGAGAAAACGGGGGTGAGCACGAAGATCAGAGGGAGATGATTTTTTCATAGTATAGTCACTAAGAAAGCTTACACAACTGAACACATTGCAGTTCCTCAGAAAGCGTGAATGGTTTTGGAAAGCACAAAGGGAGGAGGAAGAGGAAGAGGAGGAGGAGGCAGGCCTTGACAGCATGCATTGGTTAGTGAAGGTGTGCTGTCAAAAGGCATAGAATTGTGTCTTACGAGAAATCTGTATTTTTTTTTTTACCTTTTTCTGTCAGCTATGACTCGTGCCTGTGGCAGCTCAGTGACATTCATGCTCACAACTGTGCCTCAAAACGGATGTGGAGTGTGCTGAGATCTTCCTCTCTCTTCCTTCTTGCCCCCCTCACCATTTCTTTCTTATCCTCTCATTCCTGGAATGATCTCTCTCGCTTTTATGTCTTGACTCTCTAGGGCCCTGTCGTGCAGAGGTTCTTACCCTGACAACCATGAACCAGGGGGTCCAAGAGTTTGGATAGGGGGAGAAATAATGTCTTTATTTCAGTAGGATCATTCAGTTATTTTATTTGATGCATTTATTAAGGTTATTAGGCAAAAGGCTCCATAGGCTTTACCAAACTGCCAAAGTGGTCCATGGCACCATCAGAGGTTAAGAACCTCTGTGCATTGACATTCAGTTCAGATTCCACACTCTATATGAAATCTTTTCTGATATCCCATTTATCAGTGCTCTCTCCAGCCCTCCTCAGATGACTTTGTATTTAGTTATACTTGTATATATAGGCATCTAGGTGGCACAGTGGACTTGGAGTTCCACTGGATTCCAGTCTTCCCCAGCAGTGTGGTCCTGAGTAAGTCACCTAACCCCCTAACCGCTGCCTGCCTCAGTTTCCTCATATGTAAAATGAAGATAACAGCGCCTATCTCTCAGGATTGTTGTGAGAATTAGAAGTGCATAGCATAGTGTGAGAAGTGCATAGCATATAGTAGGCACAAAGCCTATTTCCTTCTTTCCTCCACATAAACACATGCACACAGTATTTAATAAGGTCATGTTATTGGTGCCTTTGCCTATTGTCTTTTATTTTAACTTGTGTCATAGGAGATGTTGGAAAGTTTGCACTAACCAGCTATTAAGATAGATTTTTCCTATGTATTCTGGGGAGAGGAGAGTCTTAAGAAAAGCCAGCCAGGCCGTCTCAGCTAGGAATCCTTGAAGGCTGTCTTGGTGTATACCTCATCTCCACTTGGCAGTAGTAATATTTTGTAGTGGTTGTGGATTTTTTTTTGTCTTTCTTTCTTTTCTTATATGTATATACATATTTGAAATAGACTAGTATTTACATTGTGGGAGGGTGTGGGAGTCTACCAAACCTGTCTGAATGGGTAAATTGCTGTGTTTCATTTTGATCCATTTAAGAGAAAGCTGATTAGCACTTTTGGAAAAGTGAATATAAATTGTTGGGCTAATCAAGGGAAATTGAGCCTGGTTGTTACTTCTGTGAGCCAGGGAGAAGAATGAACTTAATGGAAGGCTTCTTTTTAATCAATCAGGAGACTTGGAGTGAGCTCTGAAACTAAGGGTTCAGGAAGTGTTTGTTTAATAAAGCAACCCAGCATGTGGAAGTTAGGTGTGAGGGGCTATCCAGATAGCTTCATTTCCATGTGATAGGCAGGAGGGAAGAAAATTTGGTGTTTTATTTCCTGCATACCACTAAGAAAAGTGTGTGTATTGTGACCACACAGTATTTAGATAGCCTTGGATTTTGAGAGGATGTGTTTGTCTGTCTTTTGCCAGTGTGTTTCCAATAATCTGCAGCTGTTCATTCATCCTTGGGAGTGTGGCATTTGTGACCACCTTAGCTCACTTAGCAGCTTAATCTGGAGAACATTCTCCACTGCCCTCCCTGCCCCTGGCTATGTAAAAAGGAGGAAGTACAGGGCAGCTCCATAGCTGATGCATAACCCACTTGACATTTTTATGAATAATAGCAGCTGGAATTTATACAGTGTTTTAAGATGAGCAAAACACTACATATGGGCCATCTCGATTCCCATCACAGCTCTAAGAGGTAGGTGCTGTTACAATCTTCATTTTACACATAGGGAAACTGATCCCCACCCCACAGTTGGCAGTGCCCATTCCTCTCCCATCCTCCCCAAATGACTCCACTCCCAAACTGTACTGTTTTCTCTGTTTTGGACTGATAGTTTCATATGTTTGTCTTGCTCCTCTTAATATTTTATAAGCTCCTTAAATGAGAGAGGTTAAGTTATTTGCTCAGGGTCACACAGCTAAAAAATGCCTGAGGCAGGATTCAAACTTGTCTTCCTGACTCCAAGTCCAGAACAATCTCCTCTGCTCTGCCTAACAGGCATGCTAAAACATGGGAGTTGTTTCTAATTATTTCATAGACTTTGGATGAAGACTAAGATATATATCTGTATGTGTATATATGTGCACATATATATATATACACATACAGATATCTTAGTCTTCATCCAAAGTCTATGAAATAGAGAGCTATATGCACATATAGTTGTGTATGTGCATACATATATGTACACATGAAAAGTGCCTATACATATATGCATACATATACCCAATTACAAACACACACCAAGCAACTTAAGGAGATTAGTGACTTGCCCAGGGATGCATATGTGTGCATGTATGTGTCTCTGTATGTGTATACACCCATGTTACATGTGCGTGTGTATATACATACACACAAGCATGTGTGTGTGTGTGTGTGTGTGTGTGTAATGCACACATATATGCATGTATGCAAAATGACCCAGGGAGATTAGCAGCATACCTAAAGTCAGATGTTTAGCAGCCATACCTGAGGCAGGCCATCTCAGTCCAAAAGAAGCATGTTGTGTACAGTACCATGATGCCACCTCCACCACCTTTCTTTAAAATTCTTCTCCTCCTTTTTCTGTGGTGCTGGTTATTTTTATAGTAGTTTCTCTATCGTCTTTCTCTTCTATCTATGGGAAGACTAATTCCAGGAAAAGGAATTCAAAGAACAGGAGAGTGGGTTATGTTTAAGTGTGAAAACATTTAAATTTATTTCAGAGCAGAACCCTGTAATTCGACCAGATGGTCCTCTCTCAGTTAGTCACATATTAACCTTTATTTATACAAGCTAAAAACCTCATGAGTTGCTCTCCTGCTTTCTGAATTCCTTTGGAAAGGAGAAAAATCGAAAAAATGCACCTCCTTCTTTCCCCCCACCCCCAACTAAGAGACTATCAGGGTGGATGTTTGCACATAATATCATGTGTGGTTGATGTGTTGTTTGGTTTTGCTGAAGTGTTCTTAATTTAAAAAAAAAAATCTTTGTTACCAGAAAGGTAACAAAGAGGGCTCACTGGCAAGGGGATGGTGAAGAAATATGTGACTAAAATAAATATGATGTAAAAAAGTGTTAGTAAAAAAGAACAAAAGAAAAGTGATTTCTCCCCTCCCCCTCCCAAGAAACCCAAATAAATAAAAAAAAAAACCCCAATAACGTTTTAAAATAAGTCATAAGCTGTTTGGTGTGAAATTCCCAGATGTGAAAGTAGAATCAGATTTCCACCTTCCAGAAAGGACAACACTGACTAGCTACTTTTATGCAATTCAGATTTTAAAAAAAACAACAACCCGGAATATTCCAAATAGACTTCAGTTCATTTGCTAAAGCTGTCAGAATGATGTCTAGCCTCATATTACAACTGATCTGTGGTCTCTGAAGAGGCAGTTGGACATGTAGCTTGCATGGTTTGCTGGTATTCCAAATCTATCTTTCTTGCATTCTGGGAAACAAATTCAGTAAAAGGTGTTACTCATTTCTAGAACCTTCCTCAGTATTCCTATAGTTCTCAATTGGCCTGTTGACTGCTATGAAGGCAACAGAATGATCCTAGTGACTGGTAAAGCTAGAAAGGGAAGTAGTATCGTTAGATGTGCCTTTATGAAAGATGCAGAAAGCTCAAGTGGCTGAATGGATGCAGTTCTTCTGAACCCCGGCTCCTCAGAACTACTGACATGTTTCTGAGTTTCAGCACTTTGGTTAAGTTCCTGGTATTTGATCTTGTAGCAAAAAACAAGGAGAGATAAAATAAACATAGTTTAACAATAATGATTCACATTTCTTCAGACTTATAAAGCTGTTTGCTCACAACAGCACCTTTGCATGGAAAGGTGATACATCAGTTGCTGTCTCTATTTTTCAGTGACTTAATCAAGGGGTCTCATACAGTAGCTAGAAAGTTACTGAGATAGGATTCAAATCCTCTGATTCCAGATATTCCCATCTTCTTATTCAATGTCTATTTAGAAAGAAACTATTCTTTAGGTAATCTGTAAATGCTTGGAAATTTGAACTTATTTGGAAAGATTTTTTTTTTCTAGGACAGCAGTTCCTAACCAAAGGTCTGTGAACATTTGTGTGTGTGTGTGTGTGTGTGTGTGTGTGTGTGTGTGTGTATACGCATCCTTTTGGAATCCTATGAATTTCATTTTATGCATCTTCTCCAGACCTCCTGAAGGTATCCACAGCATACAAGAAGGTTAGGAATACCTGCTCTGTGAGCTGCTCTAGTGAGACAGAAATCATAAAGAAAAGGAAGACTTTTCCAACTTGACTGGAAGAAAATGTTCTAACATCTTGTAAGTTCCTTAAGGGCCCTTATGTGAATGTCAGTCCTGCTGGAGAGCCTTCCGTGGTTTTCTGTAGACTGTGGTGTAAAAGATAAACTCTTTAGTCATGTATCTCAGATTTACCTAATTCTGGCTTCTATCTAGCCTCATTTCACCATATCTCCCTTTATGTGTTTTATGTTATCACTAGATCTTATTAGCAGCTGTTTTTTGAACTTGACCTGTCCATTTGCAAAGATGGGATGTTCCCCTTCCTTATCTCTAACTTTCAGAATCTTCCATTTCATCTAGGACAGGGATGGGGAACCTTAGGCCTCAATGCCACATGTGTCCCTCTAGGTCAGCAGCTCTCAACCTGTGGGTCTCAACCCCTTTGAGGGTCAAACGACCCTTTCACAGGAGTCACAGGGGTCACCTAAGACCATTGGAAAGCACATATTTCCAATGATCTTAGGAACCCAGACACCACTCCTCTATCCATCTCCAGGCGGGTCTGCCCACATGCAGATATGCCCACATATGAATATTAAAGGATGGAAGCATTAGGAAGGTTGAGAACCACTGCTCTAGGTCCTCACGTTCAGCCCTTTGACTGAATCCAAACCTCACAGAACAAATCCCCTAAATAAAAGGTCAAAAGGCCACACTCAAGGACCTAGAAAACCACAAGGGCCTAGAAAGCCCCAGGTGGCCTCTAGGCTGCAGGTTCTCCACCTCCTGCTCTAGGGCATAGCCCAGGCATCACTTCCTCTCTGATTCCCTCTTCACCTCAGATTTAAGATAAAACTAGCAATAACAACTAGCATTTATACCACACTTTTGAAGTTTACCAAATGCTGTATGTGTAATCTCATTGGATCCACCCAACACACTGGTGATGTAGGTGCTGTTATCATGCGAGAGACTTGCCCAAGGCCACAAAACTAGCTGGTTAAGTGCCTGATATGGCATTTAAACTCTAGTCTTCTTGACTGTTAAGTCCCTTTTACCCCCTGCACCACATGACTGAGACAATCACTTCCTCCTCAAATTTTAGGAGAGGGCTTAGTCTGCATTTAGTCAGTCTGGATTTCTCTCTTGTCCCCATTATTCCACATGTCATTAAGCTGATTTTCTTAAGGGGGTAGTATCTTCTCCAATAGAATATATGCTTCTTGAAGCCTGGAATTACCCTTACTTTGTTCCCCTCCCTGCACAGCACCTAACATGGTTACTTTAGCACACAGCATATCCTTGCTCAGTGGCATCCACAAATACCAGCTCTGTATCTTCTGAGCACCCAGCACGGTGCCACGGACACAAAGTAGGTATTTGTTGCACCACATTGAATGCTCCAGAGGATGTGAGTTGAACTCTGGTGTATCTGAACTGCTGGAACACCAGCAAGATATCTATGGTTTAGGTCACCACAGGGCTCTTTTATAATATTTACAATCTAAAGCTGATCAGGAAATATCATGGTAGCATGTCTTTGTCGATGTGCAATATGAAATGAAAAGAGACCAGGCAAAAAGCAAGATCCCCCACCTGCTGTTTCTACAACAATAATAGCAACAACAAAAAATACCCCAGTAATGCTTCACCAGGTTTAAGGTTTCTTTACAGATTTTCCCACAGCTTTCTTAATAGGCTTAAATAATCATGGAAGCGTTAAGTGTCAGGAGTTTCCCGTTAGCTTTATCACAAATTGAATTCTTAATACTATTGCTTAGGAAAAGAAATAGATCCTGAGGATGTATTTATACCCTTCCCTTTTTAGTAAATTCTATTGATGATTTTTTTATTTTATACTGCAGTAATGTCCCCATATAGCATACCCTCCAGCACTAAGTAACCTTTGTAACAAAACAAAACCAATAGAGTGCATTCAGAGTTCTCCCATTGTCCTCTACCTCTCTGCTGAGAAGAAGTAGGTGTGTTTATTTACCTGTCCAAGACTAAGCTCATCCATGGGTATTTTTCATTACAAGGTAGTGAAGTGGAATATTGGAAGTAAATATGTGGTATTCTTCTCAGCAGTACGAGTTGGTGATTTGTCTATTAGGAAAGGCTTTGTGTATTTCCCCCTTTCTATAGTTCATCTTCACCTCTGCCAGAGAATCACAGCCAAGCTTCAGAACATGGGAACATGTATTGGCTAACTGATATTTTCCTTTTCATTTCAAAACAAGTGCATGACTTGAATTGTAAAGTAGTTGGCAGTGTGAGTTCTGTTTAGAGTTCCCCAATATGTTCTTTTGCAGAAATATGGGTGAGTGACTTCCAAGCTACAAACCAGAGATCTGCATTTGGGCAAACCTTGGTTCCACAACTACATATGTAGTTGGCTAATTTTTCTTGTAGTTGGGTCAGCTCAGTTCTCAGCTGAGTAATGTTTCCAGCTGAGGACAACCAGTCCATTTGATAAATGTGCCATACAATCATAAGCCAAGGAAGGTTGATATTGAATATGAAGTAGAAATGTTTTTGTCATCCCTGTTACCTTCACATAGCATAGTGGCTAGTACACAGCAAGCACTTAATAAATGCTTCTTGACTTGACATATATCGGATTATAGGATCATGGCATGTCAAAGTAAGAAAGTTACCCTTAGAGAGCATCCAATCTAATATCCTTTTTACAGATGAGGAAACCAAGTCATAGAGAAGTAAAGTCACATATCAAGTTAGGAGTACAACTCAGGCTAAAACTCCATGAATCAGGTTAAATTGTGACCCTCGTTTTATGGATACCAATAATCATTTATTAAGTACCTACTGTATACTAGGTACTTTGCTAATCATTGGGAATACAGAGGCATAATGAGAGTTTCTGACTTTAAGAAGCTTATATTTTTCTCTTTCTGACAGCCTGTGGATGTGATTGGTCTGTGACTTGTTAATAATGGGGACCTCTGAGTACCTAGTATTGCTTATTACTAAGTGCCTACTCTTTATTAATATTAGACAAATGCATAAAATCAGCTATGGTTAATCCCAATGTTTATGTTAGGGTAAAATTGTTTCATTTCCCTAAAAACTCTGATCTTAGTCCAGAATAGATTTATCTTAGTGCTAAGTACCTAATATTTATCACTCATTGGAAACTACTTCTTCCAGCACTCAAGTATGCTTGAAATTTGACTTTGGAAAAAGAGGTATTTGTGTAGGACCATGCTTCTGTGACCCCAGTGCAGATGCAATTCTTTTCATGACCTAGTAAGTGTAGATTGGAGCAAAAAGCGCCCAGAGGCATTTAGCAAAATTCAGCCTAACCCCAATTCCCTCCCTGGCTGTGATCAACCTGGAATGCTCTCACTCCTCCACACTGATTTCCTACCTCCCTGGCTTCTTTTAAGGCCCAACTAAAATCCGATCTCCTATGGAAAGCCCTCTCTAACCCCTCTTAATTCCTTTTCACTGTTAATTATTTCCTGTTTATTCTGTATAGAGCTTTTTAAAAATTTGTTTGCATATTGTCTCCCCCATTAGATCCTTAGGTTCTTGAAGGCCATCTTTTGCCTTTTTTTTTTCTTTTGTATATCCCTAGCATTTGGTACAGTGCCTTGCACTTAGTAGGCAGTTAATAAGTATTTGTTAAATCAAATGGAATCAACTTCCTGAAGCTGTCCCTTAGCTATAATGGACCTTGTATGGTAGATCTAAACATTCCAGATAGTTCAGAGCCACTTATCAAGTGACTGGGGAGAGGTCAAGAGGAGTTATTTTCTTCCTTCCATTCAGTTTCATATTCCTCAAAAGAAGTCATCAGATACTCCTTAAAACTCATTTTCTCCTCAGTGGATTTTTTCTCCCTTTGTGGTCTTTCTGAAAGATAGAGACCTCATGAGTGAAAATCAAATCCATAAACTGACTGGATTTCTATAGTATTATAGAAGCATCTTTGCCAACTCTTACAATAAAGGAAAATCTGCATCCTAAAATTCTAACCCCTGATATGATCTGATGCTGGTGTGGCTGAATACTGATGTCTGTTACTCAGCATGTTGCTAAGAAACTGAAAGGTCTAAAATGCCCTTTTGAATTGCTAAGGTATTTCTTTCCAGTATTCTAATTCTTTTTAATTGGCGCAGAGTGGAAAGTGCACAAAACTTCTTGTTTGTTTTAAACCACCCTTTCTCTCACTTTTCTTAAAAAAAAAACAAAACCCCACAACTTTTCTATCCAAAGATGGTGTGATTTGTCCCGTAGATATCAGAATTCCCAGATGTAGCCATCATACTGCTTTTCCACCTCTAGGAAAGTATGAGGAGCTTTACTCATCATCCCTCTGGTTTCTTCAAAACACCCTTCATGATTACTACTGCCTTGTGTATTTTGTCTCCCTTCAGTAAGAATGTATGTTTCTTGCGGGCAGACTGTGTTGTTAGTTTTTTTGGGGGGAGGGGGGTATTTCTTTATCTTTCTAGCCCTTACCATAGTGTCTGGCATATAGTAAGAGTTTACTACATGCCTTTTCATTCATTTGGTTTTGCTAATTTTACAAAATTGATTTCATTTGTTATTCCTTGGGTTTCTCTTCATGGGGAAGGGGAGAACTAGTTATTGAGGGAAATAATATATATTTTAAAGCATTTCAATTAAAACTCCTACAAGTCCTTTATAGAGTCAGTTTGGCAATTGGTGTTGAAGGTTGGCCTTGGGACCAAGAAAGCGTGGGTTTGAGTCCAGTCCATGACACATACTAGCTGGGTGAACCTGACTGAATCACTTAACTTCCCAGTGCTCTCTGGGCAACCCTCTAAAGACTACAAATTGCAGAGAAAATGGTAGCCTACATTAGTAGAAGGGAGTTTCCTCATACAAGAGTTTTTTATATCAATATAAAGACAATTCTCCCAAGACGTCTTTCTGCCCCCATTTTGCTTCCTTCACTCCTCTTCTTATGCCCTTTACTTCTCCTATTCTGGGGTAAGGATTATGATGTAAAAAGAAGTGACTTCCTTTCCAAAATGCACCAGTCAGCTTAAATCAGGAAAGGCTGACCTGTTGAATTTCTTTTCTAGTCTCAGATGTTTTCTTGATCGTCGCATCCTCACTTTTCTTTTAAGACTATCCTTCCTTCAAGAATTATTGAATATTGTCCTCTTATAAAAAAAATGAGTAACCACAAGTGTGCCAATCTAGACATGTACACGTGAATACAAGAAGGAAATACACATATAGGATCTGTGATTTTTGTTGAGGATAGGGACTTTCCACATCAGTTAATCAATACAATATACACATTTATTAAGTACCTACTATATGTATCTACCTGTGCTCAATGCAGGCTATACAAGCAGTGGGAAGAGACATTCTTTGTTCTCAAGGTGCTTGAAGTCTAATGGAAAGAGGTGTACAGGAGACAACATGAGAATGTACAAAGAAACTATAGACAAGTTAATTGGGAAATAACAGAGTTTAGGCACTAGAGCAGTGATTCTCCACCTTCCTAATGCCGCAACCCTTTAATACTGTTCCTCATGTTGTGGTGACCCCCAACCATACAATTATTTTCGTTGCTACTTCATAACTGTAATTTTGCTACTTTTATGAATCTATCTGATATGCAGGATGTATTTTCATTGTTACAAATTGAACATAACCCGCAGGTTGCGAACCACTGTGAGAAGGATCAGGAAAGACTTCCTCTAGAATAGTAGTTCTCAACTTTCCTAATGCCACCACCCTTTAATACTCGTATGTGGGCATGTCTGCATGTGGGCAGACCTGCTTGGAGACAGATACAGAAGTGGTGTCTTGGTTCCTAAGACCATCGGAAATATGTGTTTTCTGATGGTCTTAGGCGACCCCTGTGAAAGGATCATTCGACCCTCAAATGGGTCGAAACCCACAGGTTGAGAACTGCTGTTCTAGAAGATGAAATTTTAACTGAGACTAGGGAAGCCAGGTAATACAAGAGGATTCCAGGCATAAGGGACAGCCTAAAGTTGGGGAATGGAGTATCTTGTATGTGAAAAAGCACTGAGGCTAGTGACACTAGCACATGTAGGGATGGCATCTGGGGAGCATAACACCAACACATTTTACAACTCCTATGTGACAGTCTTAGGAGATGAGACCCATGGAAGTCAAATGATTTACCTATGTGCAGTTGCTATTAGATGTGGTAATTGAACCAAAGACTTGTTGATTTAATGCCCGAGTCTTTTTCTCAACAACACACTGTCTCTACATGGATAGGAAGAGGAAATGGTTATGGCTATGTGCCAGTCACAGAACTACATATTGAGGGAATTTTGACATTTCTGAATGCATAGGGCAAGTATAAAATCCAACTTTTTCTCATAGGCCTTGTCTCCTCTGTGACATGCAATGTCTATATTAGACACATAAGAAACATTTGTCAGAATTAATGCTTGAATGCTTATGTTGCATGTAAGAATGGAGGAAAGATCTCATTAGACCACAAAGGAGGAATATCCTATCACTGCTGAGATGACTGCTACTTGGTGCTATCTGTCCCTCTCCAGAACCGCTCTCCCACTTCTCCTGATTTTCCTAAGAAAACATTTATTCTTTTGCAGGTTTAGACATATGCGACTTGACTCAGTTTTATGGAGATGACTTTTCATTTAAGGCCATGGTTAGGGAGAGCTAACCATGGTAACAACCCAACTTTTGGTTAGCACTTTATGTGTACAAACTTTACAATAAAGCGGTGGAGGACCTAACTACTTTAGGCATTTTAATTCCCATTTTGTAAATGAGAAAACTGGGGATCCACCAGGTCAAAGGACCTGCCCACGGTCATGCCCCTAGTTAAGTGTCAGTGGGATCAAAACCTAATGTTCGGTTTTTGAAGTCCAGCACCTAATTGTCTCTAAGGAGCGATTCTGTGATTTGTAATGGAAGAGCCAACTGTAGACATTGGGGTTCCTACTTAGTTGTATTAAAAGACAATCAAAATCCTATGATGCAGGGGTATAAATGTAAAGCAGTCCAAAGACGGCCTCTATTTGCAAATATTGCTTATTTAAAGAATTAAAAGTCAGGACCTGGAAAAGGGATCGGTTTTCCATTTGTATCCTTGGAACAGTTACTTGTCTAATGGCTCTCACTAACAAACGAGCTAGATTAGAAAACAGGGCAGATTCTGTGATCCGTAGCTCTGTAAGCCTTCCTTGGCATTGTTTTAAGTAGTGCAATTGTATTTCCACAGACGGATGGCATTCACTCATTTCCTCTGCTCTGTCATTCTTTGTCTGGCTCTAAGCATCATTACTGTAAGATTTCCCACTGAGAAAATTTCAACATGAAGAGCTTTTCTGATCTCTTTAAGAGAAAAATGGCTAAAAATAGACCTTGTGGGAACAGTTTTCCACTTCAAGAACAAAATCCTGCAAAAATGTTTTAATGCAGATTTGGGACCTAATTATTTTTTCTCACCTCAGCTTAGCTGTAGTTTTGCTACAGTGGGAACAACAAGTCTGAGCTTTGCAGACTTTTGCCAGCAAGAACAATTTTTCCCCCTTAAGGTTTTGTTTTGAGATGAATAAAGACTTGCTTTCCCTCTCCTACCCAAGCCTGCCCCGCCTAGTCTCAGGGCAGTCCAGTTCACATTGAAAGCCTGTATCTGTCCCTTATTAAATCAGTGACCTTCCCTTATGAGGTTAGGGAAGAACTGGCTATTTCAGCTTCACTGGCCACAGGTTAGTGCAAACATTGAAGTCTCTGTACATAAGAGGTGAAGAATCTAAAAAGGAGAACAAAGTTTCAAAAGGAGAGCCTGTCATTAAGATACAGGGTTTTTGAGGCGCTTAGTCATTAGGTCTGGTTAAATTGGTCCTCTGTGATGTGCTCAGATTCTTGGTTAGCAAGGCGTGTCCTGTCTCTCTCTCTGTGTGCCTGTATATTCTGTATGTATATACACATTTATATGTGTGTGTGTGTGAGTGAGTGTGTGTGTGAGTGACAGAGAGTGAGAGAGATTGAATAATTCCTGGTTATCCAGTGTTCCTTTTTAAATCTTTCCTGTTTCTTTTGGCCCACAAATTTCTTTGAGAATTTTATCATCATTAACAGCAATCTGTTTTATAAAATGATGTGTGATTTATTACTATTTATGATTATGATATATTGTGATTATGCTATGTTATGTATGATTATTAGTTGAATTTTCTTACCTCCTTCCTCCCCCTTCCCATAAATACTTATTTGTTTTTTTCACTGGGAAGGGGGACCTGCTTACCTAGAACATACTTGTTTCTCACCCATCTCTCTGAGTATCTCCTTTTACCTTCAAGATTCAGTTCAATTCAAGCTCCATCTTCTGCAGAAAGCATATTCTAATCTCCAATTGCCCATGACCTCTTCCCCCTAATTTCCTTGTCTCTGTTTTATATGAGATGCCCCAAACGGCTCAGTGTATAGGTTTTGATAGCTCAAAACTTTTGGGGGCAGCTAGGTGGTATGGTAGATAGAGCGCTGGACCTGGAGTCAGGAATACTTTATCTTCCTGAGTTCAAATCAGGCCTCAGATACTTATTAGCTTTGTGATCCTGGGCAAGTCACTTAACTCTGCTGACCTTAGTTCACTCATCTTTAAAATGAGCTGCAGAAGGAAATGGCAAACCACTCCAGTATCTTTGCCAAGAAAACCCCAAATGAAGTCATGAAGAGTCAGACATGACTAAAATGACTGAGCAGCAACAAGATCTGCACTAAGCCTTTTGGGACACCCTGCATTGATGTGTACTCCTTTTTTGTCTTTGTTTATTAAAAAAATGTGAACTCCCTGAAAGCAGAGACTTTCACTTTTGACTTTGTGTCTTTAAGATTCTAATGTAGTACCTATTGTCAAGGAGGTTCTTTAATAAATGCTTGCTGACTGATTGAATTCTAATTGTAAACCTGAAGTAGGTAAGGTAATGAGGAGTGATGTGACCATGATGTTCAGGCATTTTCATTCATGTCTTGACTCTGTGTGACTCCACTTGATGTTTTCTCAGCAAAGATACTGGAGTGATTTGCCACTTCCTTCTCTGGCTCATTTGACAGATGAGAAATTGAGGCAAACAGAGTTGTGACTTGCTCAGGGTCACACAGCTAGTGTCTGAAACCAGATTTGAATTCAGGAAGAGGAGTCTTCCTGGCTGCAGGTCCAGCATTCTATCCACTGTGCCACCTAGCTGCCCCATGTGGCCATGAGTATATTAATGTCTTAGAGCCAAAATGCAAATCGAGGTTTCCAAGTTCTCAGACCTGCTTCAGTCAGACATTACTGCCCCCCTCTTCCAACTGGCAGAACTTTTTAACTTAGTTCCATCCATCAGAAAAGAGGTTATTTTTAAAAAGCAGAAAATAAACTTTCTCTTAATAGCAAGTGGCAGAAGAGAACTGGCCCTCTAAATGCCATCGTGTTCCATCACACTGGACTGTGTGTATTTGTCTGTAATTAAGCTTCAGGATACCCCTGCTGGATAAGTTAATTCTAGCCGTCTTTCTAGAGCTCTCTAGTTAACGATATCTCAGTTGGGGTAATAATAACAACAACAACGATGATGATGATGATGATGATGGTAGTAATTTATGTAGCAGTTGAAGGTTTGCAAAGCATATTAAGGTTGGCAAAGTGCTTTCAATACATCATCTCAATTAGACCTTCATAACCCTGTACAGGAAGGAGTACATTTTATTGTTGTTGTTCAGTTGTTTCAGTCTTGTCTGATTCGTCATGACCCCATTTGGGGTTTTCCTGGCAGAGATACTGGAGTGGTTTGCCATTTCCTTTTCCAGCACAGATGTGGAAACTGAGGCAAATAGGGCAAAAATGACTTGCCCAGGGTCACACAGCTAGTGTCTGAAGCTGAATTTGAACTCAGGTCTTCCTGATTCCAGGTCTGGAGCTCTATCCACTGTACCACCCAGCTGCCCTAGTACAATCAATACTATTCCCCTTTTACAGGTGAGATAACTGAGGCTCACAGATGGTGGTCATACATCTAATAAATGTTGGATATATGGGATACAGGCTCACATTTCTTCTAACTCCAAGTGGAAAGAATCCCAGATATAAAGACATAGAATCATTGATTTAGAGTTGGAAGGGACCTCAGAAGACTGTGGAGCCCAACCTCATTTGCAAATGAAGAAACTTAGGCCAAGAGAGGTTAAATGACTTAAGTGCCTAGGGTCATACAGCTAATAAATATCTGAGGCAAAATTTAAGACTTGTCTTCCTGACTTTAATTCAGGTGTTTTCTCCCCTGTATCCTGTAACTCAGTCTCTTCCTATCTCTTCCACTAATCAGCTGTGTGAGCTTGGGCAAGCCACTCAGATTTTTTGAGCTTCTGTTTGGAGTTACCATCTATAAAATGGGTAGTTGGGCTTGGTCATCACCAATCTCCATTCCCACTCTGGGGATCAGTTCTCTTTTGATTACTTTAAGACAGACATCTCACTTAGGTGTTAATGGGCTAAGTAACAGCTGCTAATTTAATTTTTCTTTAGACAGTGAAGTATGATCCTGGCCTTGG
>CM053594.1:96139548-96154652 GCA_028646575.1 Pseudocheirus occidentalis
AGCCTACTTTCTCCTAGATTCTATATGAAATCATGGGAAAATGTTTCAGGAACTTTGGGGGGAGGGGAGGAGGTGGGAAAGATATTCTACACCAACTACTCTTTTTAAAATAGTATTTAATTTTTTCCCCAACTACATGTAAAAACAAATTTAAACATTCATTAAAAAAATTTTTGAATCCAAATTTTCTCCCTTCCTCCCTGCCCTTCCCCTTTTCTAATATGGTAAGAAATTTGATATAAGTTAATATGGGCAATCATGTAAAGCATTTCCATATTAATCATGTTATGAAAGAAGAAACAGACCAAAAGGAAAACACACACACAAAAATAAAGTGAAAATAATATGCTTTCTCTGCATTCAGACTCCATCAGTTCTTTCTCTGGATGTGGATAACATTTTCCATCATTAATTCTTTGAAATTATCTTAGATCAGTGGTTCTCAACTTTCCTAATGCCGCGACCCTTTAATACAGCTCCTCATGTTATATGGTGACCCCCAACCATAAAATTATTTTCGTTGCTACTTCGTAACTATAATTTTGCTTCTGTTATGAATCGTAATGTAAATATCTGATATGCAGGATGAATTTTCATTGTTACAAACTGAACATAACCCACAGGTTGAGAACCGCTGTCTTAGATAATTGTACTGCTGAGGAGAACTAAGTTATAGCTGATCATTGTACAATGTTGCTGTTGCTGTATACAATGTTCTCTGGTTCTAGTCACTTCGCTCAGCATCAGTTCATGTAAGTCTTTCCAGGTTTTTTTTTTTCTAAAATCTGCCTACTCATCATTTCTTATCCACAATAGTATTCCATTATATGCATATACAACAATTGGTTCATATACAATGATTGATGGCTATCCCTTCAATTTTCAATTCTTTGCCACCACAAAAAGATAATTTTGACATATATAAATATTTCTGTACAAATAGATCCTTTTCCCTTTTCCCAACCACTCTTATTATATCACCTTAGCAAATACCCTTTCTAACAGCTAATTAAATATGGAAAGAATTGATAATCAATACATAATCACAGCCAAAAACATACTAGTGGAAATTTAAGTTACTCAACTCTTCAGAGATACCCCTCTATTCATGAGGGAATCTAATAGCCACATTTCATAGACCCATCCCATCAGAGTAAGTGAGATTTGGGAGAGTAGCTTCAGAATACTGATACACTAGGATTTCTGTTCAGTTCAAAATCCCCTACTGTGTTCTCCTTGATTTTCTTTTGTTCTACCTTACCTTATAATAAAGCAGGGGAAAGAAACAGTTACATGGTGCTAACACCCTCTAATGTAATCACATATAGCATATGCATACATATAACAAATATATATGCATTTATATGTGTGTATGTATGTGTATGTAGATGTGTGCAAGTGTGTGTGTATACACACATACTCTTTCAAGGTACTTCCCTCCAATGATAAGTTTTCCTGCTGGCTAAGTCAATCAGTCAACACACATTTATTAAGTACTTACTATGTGCACTATTCTGATTTCTAGCTTAGCTGGATGTTGTAAAAAAAATATAATTTATTTTCAATTATTTGCATGACAAACACCTCAGACCCATCTGCTCCTTGATATAGACTGCTATTTTTTAAAAGAAGACCCTCAATATTTTGCAGCTACATCTATTTACAGATACTGTTCTGTATTTCATGAGAAATTAAGGATTTTCAAGGCTCAAATTTTTATAACCAGATTTTTGCTTTACAAGTTGACATTAGGACATATCCGTCATGTAAAAATGTGGTACCTCATAATGAAAAGAACCCCCAGACTAGTGATCAGGGTTGCAGAGCCCTAGGCCAATCTCTACTAAGCTAAGTTAATTTAGAAAAGTGCCAGAGTTTCTGGGCCTTGATTTCGCTCTGGGTCTTCATTTGTAAAATGAAGATGCCTATCTCTAAAGCCCTTCTAGTTCAAACATTTATTCTGCAATCTCCCTAGCCTAGTCCTGTAAAGACAAAACAAGTCAGATTTATCATATTCAATTTTTACCAAGAGATGTTAATTCTCTGAAAAGGCAAATCCATATCTGGAAAATGAATAGAACTAATGTTAATGGGCGGGGGAGGGGGGTGCAGTAGGGAGAAAGCTAATGCTGATGGCATTCCCCAATAGTCCTACCCAAGAATATTGCCCAGACCTCTTATATTTTCCTCTGATTAGGACTTCCAAGTATTTTTCTTTCATTGAGTTCTCATCTGTCTTTCTCTGTTACTGAAATTAGGCAGTCAATCAAGTGTCAGTGACCATATTGGGCTCAGTGACTCAGGTGCCCCCCCTTGGAGAAAAGATCTGTTTCTGTTGCAAGATTGCCAGCTAGAAATGGTCTCCTGCCTGCTGATCTATTTTCAGGAAAGGCTGAAATGTTCATATTTTCTTATAGAGTTTTCCCATTTGGCCTCTTCAAATATCAGCTGAACCTATTCCTCTGTGCTCTTGTAGCCCTTTCATTTCTCTGTTTCAGAGTCATTGTTTGCCAGAAATAAAGGGAAAGATGCAGAAATCTTTAATAAAGAATACAAACCCTCCCAACTCAGCGTTTATGCCCTTGCTTTGCTCTTTGGAAAACAAAGAGAGCAGACCTTAAGACTCTGGAAGTGAGGAAATGATGAGTGAGTGTGGAATCAAAAAGAACCAAGTTGCAATCCATCTTCAGACACCATTGGGACAAGTAACTTACCTTCTCTGAGGATCAGTTTCCTCATCTGTAAAATAGCTAAAATAATGCCTACATGACCTACTTCACAGTAGGGAGTATCAAGGGAAATCATACATGCAACTTACTTTGTAAATATTAAAGTGGTTAATAAGCGACTGGTATTATATCTTTACTCTATCATCTCCTCAGCACTGTCCCCCCCCTTCAACCTCAGGCAGAGAATGGACACTGGAGACCTCCACTCTTTTAGGTAAGCATTTAACAAATTCTTCTCTTTATTTCCAACTCTGGCTGCTTTCCTGGACTTCACTATCTCCAGAAACTCATGTTTCTGAGAGATGAAATCAACTAAAAACTTACTCCTCCCATCCTAACTGCAGGACTTTATCATGTCCCTTCACCAGAGAACCTCCCCTCTTCTTCTTTTCAGCTTATGTTTATGCATTGTCTCCCTTATTAGATTGTGAGCCCCTCAAGGGGAGCCACTGTCTTATGCCTTTCTTTGTGTCCCCAGCACTTGGCCCAGTGCACAGCACATAGTAGGCACTTAATAAATGTCTATTAACTCTGAGTCTATCACCTTATCTGCTGGCTATTCCTACCAACTTTGATAAATCTGGCATCCTTGCCTCAATCCAAATCATTAATAAAACCATAAACAGCAGAGGGCCAAGAACAAATCCCTGGGGCATTGCACTAGAAAGCATCTTCAAGGCAGACTCAAAACTTTTAATGACTATTCCCCAAATGCAATCATTCAACGGGTTCCAAACACACCTAAATATACTATCACAAACCCACTTAAATATACCTATTGTGTTGTCAAAAGATAATATGACATCATATCATCAACTTGAATAATGATAGCTAGCAATTATATAGTACTTTAAGGTTTGCAAAGCTCTTTGTCATCTCATTTGATCCTCACAACAACCTTGAGAGGTCCACGCTATTTGGTATCCCCATTTTACAGATAAGGAAAGTAAGACTGAGAGAAGTCAAATGACTTGCCCAGTATCACACAGTCAGTAAGTGTTCGAGGCAGGATTTGAACTCAGGTCTTCCTAGATCCAAGTCCGATACTATCTCCTTTGCCACTTAGCTGTCAAAAATTATCTGACTTTGTCAAATACTTTGCTAAAATCTAAATCAATTTTAACTTTATTAAGCCTATCAGTAATGGAAATAGGTTTGGCTTGACTTGTTCTTGATGAATCCATGCTGGTTCTTTTTCATAATTGCTTCCTTCCCTAGATGTTCACTAACCATCATTTAAATCAGATGTTACAAAGTTTAGCCAAGAACTGAAATCTAACTTATACTTTGCAGGCTTGTTTCTTTTTTCTCTTTTGAAACTCAAAACAATGTTTGCCCTTTTCTCCTTCCACACTACCTCCCTTCCCAAGTGGCATCAGACTCAAATAGAAATGGGGTCTATGTTGAAGCACCTAAATGGCCCAGTAGATAACGTGCTGGACCTGGAATCAAGCAAGCTGATTTCAATCAACTGAGTTCAAATATGGCCTCAGACACTTACTTACTGGTTGTGTGATCCTGGGCAAGTAATTTCACCCTTTTTGCCTCAATTTTCCCATCTGTAAAATTGGCTAGGGAAGAGACTGGCAAACTACTTCAATATCTTTGCCAAGAAAACCCCAAATGGGTTGACTCAAAAGAGTCAGATATGACTGAAAAATGACTGAACAAAACCCTACCTAAGGATGGCTGTGGTCACATAATGACTTAGAAAACTGCATATTAACATCATCTATGTTCTAGTGTGTTGTTATTCATTTTGTTAAATACTTCCCAGTTATATTGTAACATGGTTTAGGTTGCACTTAGTGCTATGGATCATAGTTTGACAATTCAATTCTACATCATAATTTGAAGATCATTTACTATGGTTCACTCATCAGACGTGCCAGCTCTTTCTGTGCCCTGAAACAGATTTTACATGGTATTGTTGCCATAAATACATCAAGGCAATGAGACTCAGTAGAAATAATGGTGGACTTCTAGGCTCTATTCCTGCTCCTGATACTGCTTATGTGAGTTTGTCTGAGGTTTAACTTCCCAGAGCTTTAGAGGTCTCATTTCCAAAATGATTTCCCAATAATACTTCCAATACCCACTTTGGCGTATTGTTATAAGGAAAGTGCTATGTAAACCTCTATACAAATGTACATTTTTATGTTTATAACATTATCACAATAAAAGAGTGTAAAAGTGAGACATAGGACTAGAAAAGAGTGCAAAGGGAGAACAACTGGACGGTTCCATTGGCATCAACACAATGTAGAGAAAGAATAGCAGGTGTTTATATGGTACTTTAAAATATGCATGTATGCACACATACACACAAATGTACACATACACATGCATATATGCACAATCTATACAATCCTATGCATATGCATGTAATGCTATGCATCCTATACATGCACATATGTGCAACATATGGTTGTGCAAGCATATGTGTGTCATCACATGTGTGCATGTATGAATATAGTTGTGTGCTCATCATGCTATAAACACACATGCATGTACATCTATATTTATGGTATGTATCTGTGCAATACTAAAAATAATAGTGAACATTCACATAGTGCTTTACACACATACACATGTGTATATGTACACATACATGTGCACCAATATGTATATACATGGGCATTTACAATGGCACACATATATGACAATGTGTTTTACAATTAAGTATGTATGAAGGTATACGTGTACAAGTTCATATACATACAATATCACATACATACATGTATGCACTGTATACACAAACATACATACACAATATATTCTCATGTCTCTTGAATTCACATATATGTGTACATGCACATATCATATTCTCTATAAATATTGCACATATCCATGCAATGCCAGGAATAATAGCCAGCATTCATATAGTGCTTTAAATGTAGCAAAGTACTTTACACACATATACATAACTGTACATATACACATGCAGATAAGTGTATTGTATACATGTGTATACATGTGAATATAAAATATTTATGTACCCATAAAAATCTTATTAGAGCCTCACAGCACCCCTATAAGGTAGGCCCTAAGGAAAATCACTGACTTTGGAGTCAGAGGGTCTGGATTCAAATCCCTCCTCTTAGGTGTATAATTGTGTGCCTCATTTTCAAAATAAAAATGTGAACTAGCTGGCCTCTGAAGTGCCTTCGAGGTCTTATGGTCCTCTGATTATCCTCATTTTGTAAAGAGGAAATTGAAATTTCAAGGGGCCCATGACTTGAACAAAATCTCATAGCTAGTGAGCACCAGGGGTAGGATGGAGGCCCAGGTCTCTCTGACTCCAAGGCCAGTACTCTATCTATTACATTTTGCTGCTTTTCTTTAATCCAGTGACACTGGCCTCCTGGCTCTTCCTCACGCAAGCCTCTGAGTATCTTCCCCGACTATCTCTCATACCCAGAATGTTCTCCTCCCTCATCTCTGCCTTCTGGCTTCCCTGGCTTCCTTCAGGTCTCAGCTAAAATCCCACCTTCTACAAGAAGCATTTCTCAACACCCTTTAATTCTAGGTCCTCCTGTTAATTTATGACACACACACACACACATATACACATGAATACACATACACATGAACATACACATATCTTCTTTGTATATAGTTGTTCGCATAGAGTCTCCACCATTAGAATGTAAGCTCCTTGAGGGCAATGACTGACAGACTTTTGTTTTTCTTTGTATCCCCAGCATTTACTACAGTTTCTGGCACAAAGTAGGACCTTAACAAATATTTATTGACTAACTGACTGACTGACTGAAAGGTCTTTCCCATCCCTGGGGTAGTAAGTGGATTCCCTGTGAAAGATTTGTAGGAGGATAAAGACAAGAGGTGCACAAGATTTATCAGAGCCTGGAAGAGCCATTATCTATAGGACAAAATATCCACATTGATGAGGGCACATATCAATTGAAGTATCAAAGTATTGATATCATTGCTACTATTACTCTTAATATCATGTAATTCCCTCCCCCCAAGAGGTGGTATAAATTGAAAATATCAATGGAGCAAATTGTTTCTATGACCACTAAGGGATATTGTGTGAAAAAAGTTGGAATGGACCATTAAGTTTATTTACTTAATGCAAATTTTATGTTCTTATGGTAGAAAAAGGATACTAGCTCAATTTATTTGCTCACATTCCCTCTGCAATCTATGTTCCCTTTTACTGCTGCCTGTATTATTCCCTTATACTATTTACCCTACAGCCTTCTGGTCCTTCTTTATTAGTGTTGAACAAGGAAAAGCCATAGAGAATCCATCAAATAACATGTGTGCCCAATAAGTCACTTAGAAGAGCAGGAAGAAGATATCCATACACCTCATGGGCAAACAAAGTCAGGTAGATCATGGCTTTTTGCCACTACTATAAAGTTTGTAAGCAATGCCTCCAGGCGTGCTCCCAAGTATCTGTTTCCATAGGCCAAATATGGCTATAGGAGCACCTTCTGTTATTTGGAAGGTTGATTTAAAGAATTGAAGTTGGGGGTTCCCCAAAAGGCAACCAAGAAATGCATTTGGGTTTGAATAGACTTTAAAGCATTACAAAAAAATCCCCCTTGGAGAACTGGTGAGGATGTAAGAAAAAATATACAGTCAGAAAAAATAGGCCAATCATATAACAAAAACAAAGAACAACTAGTGAATAGCCCACATGCTCCATTGAAATCTTCACAATGTCAAAAACAATGTGAGAGAGAACCTCATCAAGTGACTTGAACTATTGGCCTCAGTTTCCTCATCTACAATATAAAAGGATGGAACTAGATGACATATGAGGTGCCTTCCAGTTCTAGATCTATGAGTGTATTAAGCCCTCAGCATGTTCAATGGACATCCTGGTTGAACGTGTATAAAGACATGGTTGAAAGTCATCCATGATGGGCCGGCAAGGGTAGATTGCAATCTGTACCATTGAACAGAATACCCACCTAGAGGAGATTAGAAATTCCCTGGAGTATTAGAAGAACTAGATTTAAAGAAAGCTTTAAGAATTGTATGCTTTCTTTGATTTTTAAAGGGAATCTTCTTTTTCTGGGGCTTTCTTATGACTCAGTACCATGGAGCACTTCAGGAGGTTAAGTCACCTGTGGGTTAGGCTGATAAATGTCTTTATTGCCTCAAATAAATGTGACCAGACTGCAAAGCTCTCAAGACTTGCCTGAATTCCAAACAGAACTACATGCTTTTGTGCCTTTGAACATTAATCTCTGCCACTCACAGCTTGTTGGCTTCCCTTGTACATTTCTGCAACGTCTGCAGATGGTACCATGTTCTGCTGCCAGGGTTATTTATCCATAAGTTTGCTCAACGCCTCTCTCCCTCTTTGAGCAGTTTCAGGAATGGCCTGTTAAATACTGCAACCATTACACAACTGTTCTATCAACTTCCTGGGTCAGTGAAGCTTCCCTCTGGGGGGACATCCATCCAAAAATGTCTCCTTACTCTTGGAAATGGACGATAATATCAGTCACCTGAAAACAACATGAGGATTGATTTCCAGAAATATCCTGTCCCACTCTATTTTTTTCAATTTTTTTTCTTTTTTTCCTTTTTGGAGGGCAATTGGGGTTAAGTGACTTGTCCAGGGTCACATGGCTAGTTTTTGTGTTAAGTGTCTGAGGCTGGATTTGAACTCAGGTTCTCCTGACTCCAGGGCCGGTGCTCTATTCACTGTGCCACCTAGCTGCGCCGCCCCCCTCTATTCTTAATACCACAGAATCATGGAAACTCCTAGAAACATAAAAAACTTGTCAAGATTGCCTCACAAAAGTACATTAAATTCTACGTTTGTCCTTCACAGTGTACTTCTTCAGGAACCTGGGACGTTGAGTCACGTAAGTTACTTCTACAAGCCAATAAGGTAATTTCTACAGGTCAGCAGCCTCTGTAACACATCAACAATGTGAGATGAGGAGAAAAGAAGTTGAGTTAAACATGATGTTGTAGAGATGATTCCTGCACAGGAGATGGGGCAAGATTTTTTAGGTAATGTCCAATGCTGAGGTTCTATGAATCCCTGAAAATCATTTATTGATAATGTGTGAGAAATGACATAAAAAGACAAAAGTAAAATAGTCCCTAACCTCAAGGTGCTTATATTCTATTGACTTATAAAGAAAAGATGATTGGAAGGAGATAGGAAAAGGGAGATATAGCAAGAGAAACAGAGGGGGAAAGTGATTGAGGGGTGGGGAGGGAAAGAGAATGGAGTGTTTATAATGCACTTACCACCTGAAAAGCCTGTGCTAAGTGCTGGGGATACAAATAGAAAACGAAGATGCTTCCTGCTCTCCAGGAGCTTACATTCTAATCAGAGAAAGACAACACAAATGAAAGGTTTCAACTGCAAGTCAGATGGAAAGCAGGTAATAAGTCCTCTCCTGTCATTTCATTTATGGTGCTAAACCATATGACAGTGAAAAGAACTTGGGTGGCAAGAATTTCTTACCTGGATCTTCAGTAGCTATGGTTGTAGTAACTTTAGGAACTGTCACCAGACTGCATTTCAATAGAAGCTACTTCCCAATATAATGGTTGTGGGCACTGGTCTGGAAATATTGCTATTGCCCTGGTTCTTGGGTTCAAGGATCTTGACTATCTCCATTAATGTCTGAAGAGAGATGGTGGTCCATAGGGAAGGGACTTGCTTGACATATACTGCCTCTTGTTTCCCTTTCTTATTCTCCCCTCAAATGACTTGCTTTTTCAGCTAGCAAGTCTGGTTTACCTGGCCTGTGGGATGCAGTTGGTTGGCAGGTGGTGGGGTTGACTGGTTCCCTCTCCACAGAAACTGTTTCCCAGGAAGCTGGCCATGGGGGCTGGGTTGGAAAAAGGACAAGTTCCACCACTTCCCAGGCTCTTGTGCCTATCTGCCCATTGGTGGCAGTTGGTCAGCAGTTGTTGATGGTGGTGGTGAGAAAAGTAGGCCCCTTCTATACAATGATTTCTCCCTTTAGTGAGGGCTAGAATAGAAGCAGATCTGGTCATTTGGACAGTAGCTCTTTGGATCAAAGTCTTGAGCTGTATCCATTGGAGACTGAGATGGTAATCATGGTGGTAGTGGTGGTGGTAGTAGTTTGACTCACCTAGCACATGGTGCCTCAGGTTGTCTTGCCTTCCCTGATGATAGAAGTTAATTGGCAATTAGTAGGGAATAGCTGGCCTCTTCTCCATAGCAGTTACTTTCCTGGATGATGGCTTTAAGATTGTAATATGGAAGCTGAAATGGAAGAAGGAGGGGCACATGGTGAAAAGTGATAGAACGAAGTTAACATTTTACTATAGGTTGTCTGCGCATGGTTTGGTTTATATTTCATCAAACTTCAGAACTCACCTGGTACAATCAGTAACTGAACAGGCTTTTCATATTCCTCTCAACTCTTGTTAACATGATCTTTTATCTTCTGTACTGTAAAAATCAGCAGGAAAATGCAGTATGAGTTGTTATGATGAGCTGGCAAAAGTACCAATTGGTCAAATGACCCCCATTTGGTACAAGGACTCCACACACAATCTTAGCTGACCAGAACCTAGATGTAAAGAGGAATAGGTGGAGAAATGACCAGAATTGACATGCCCACCTGGGCTTCGGTCTTCCGGTTTCTGGATTACCACTGTTCCATGAAGAGCTCACATTTCTGCAGCACTTTAAGCTTGAGCTTAAGGGAAATGACATTCATTATTTCATTAAAGAGAAAGAACCTCTAAAGTATCCCAGAGTTCCCCAAATCCACCCTGTTATCCCAGGAATAAGGGCCATGGTTAACCTAGCAATATATAAAAATACACTTATTTATATAAATTTATGTTTTATGTAATTATGTGACTTTGTATAATTATATAAATGTACAATATATTTACATGTAACATAAATATAATCTATATATAATTATATAAATTTGGATATATAACTTTATAAAGTATATTAAAAATAAAAATGTAGCCTTGGCAATAACAGTTGGCATAAATGCCAGATCTATCAGATTCCAAAATGGCTCATTGTTTCTCCATTAATCCAATTTGGCAGTATCCCAAAGTTCCTCTATGCCCCCTTGGTAGTCACCAGAATGTTACCATACAATCTGAGTGACTTATGGAACCTCATTAGTCCTTTTAGTACTCATTGTACATTTCTTAGCACCCTTTGCCCACAGTATGTGGTTTTTAATAAAAAGTAAGCACTGAGATTATAGAGATTTATCTCATTGGGAGCTTTCATCTTCAAGTGCATTTCATAACCAGTAGTAGAAATTATAGCACTTATTTGAGATCAGCTGTAAGCATCTGGGGGTGGCTTGTGTTAAGAATATTGTAGAAGCAGAGCTCTCTACTGGACAGTGTGCCTTCCAACCTGATACAATCAAAGATTCACAGCAGAGTTCGGCGAGCACATCCTATCAGTGATATGTTCATGCAGCTAAAGGCAAATGTTTAAGCATTTAGTTAATGCACCATATGTTGAAAATGTTTTAGTTCCATCTGACATTTTTTAAAAATTCCATTTTTGTGGAAACCTGCCAGGGAACTTTTATTTTTCTAGAAGATGGTTTTTTCATTTGTTTTAAGCCCAACCCCCCAGGACATCTTAATTGTAACGATCTGTTCATTTTGGGGATCACAACTCTAATTAAAGCTAATGAAATATTCTACTCTTTCTGCCTGTCCACTGATTCTAGGATACTGAGAACACAGCTTCTAATATTTCACTCCTTCCATGGGAACGAAGCCACAATCTTTCCTTTCTTTTGACACCCTGATGGAATCAAGTGCCACCCCCTCCTATCCCAGTATTTTGAGCACAGTAGGCATTGAACCAAAGTTTACTGATGGCGCTCTTTGTTGCTGTTACTTTAGATCCAGTCTCTTTCTGTGTTAATCATGGTTAGTCAAAAAACCAACCCAGGTCATGAAATCATTTATTTAAGAGTTACAGAGTTACACCCAGATGGCCTACATCTGGTCTATACACTTGAACTTAAGAAAAAATGGAGACAACCATATCTAAGAGAGAAGTGTCTGGGGAGATGTAACTAATATATCGGATGTCAGAGAAAGAAGGTTTTGATAGGCTAAATCACTGGGTCAAAATCCAAGTATTCAAAAATCTAGTTAAATTGTGGCTATGGTTGTGCAGACTCCTGATTTATTAGTCTAGTAAACCTAAAGAGAAGGACATGAGATTAGCCTGATATGGCCTGTTCTTGATAAACCTCTTGTGGCTCTCAGCTACCACTACTTCCCTTTTTAGGGGAAGCTTAATACCATATTCTAGAATATTGCCAGGAATGGTATTGTACTGGTCAGTCATTTCAGTCTGGTTCAACTTTTCATGACCCCATATAGGGTTTTCCTGGCAAAGATACTGGAGAGGTTTGCCATTTCCTTCTTCAACTCATTTTAAACACAAATGGTGAAGCGGCTTGCCCAGGGTCACACACAGCTAATAAGTCTCTGAGGCTGGAACTGAATTCATGAAGATGAGTCTTCCTGACTCCAAGCCCAGTACTCTGTCTACTGTACCACCTCACTGCCCATATGCTAGGAACTCAAGTTAAGCTTATCAGGTATTCATTTGAAGAATTCACTTTCTTCTCCTTTAAAAAAATGAGGCTATTTGTCCACCTCCAGTCCTTTGACATTTCTGTTTGTTCACAGAAACCCAACTATCACCAACAGTGGCTCAGCAATCACGTCCATCAGGTATTTTAATTCCTAGGATGTTATTTAGCTGAGTGACTTCAAGTAATTGGCTAGTTGATCCCTTTCTACCTCCTCCATACCTTGTGTTTCAATGCTCTGTGACCTGTGTTCTGTTCTTCCAATTTGAAAACAATTCTCTTTGGCTGATAAAGTAGAAGAAAAATAAGAGTTAAGTAGTTCTGCTACCTCTGCTCCACTCATTATTATCATCCCATTGATCCCAAGTAGTAATATGGCACCTTCTTTGATCTCTCATCCCAAACAAAGAACTAAAAAAGCCTTTTTTAGCTGTCTTCAGCACTCATTGCAAGCATATGTTCATTTTGAGCTTTTCCATTGCTAACAGTAGTCTCAGAAGAGTGGGTCACTCTTGGGAATTCAATTTCAGCTACCTGACTTTGCTTCTGTCTTTTGTATATGTCCTTTAAAAATAGGAGGTCCCAGTGAAGTTTTGTTGGTCTCTTTTTTTTGGACAGCTCCTTTATTTCTTCCTCATCAAATCCTGCTTGCTTGTGTCACTGGGATTTTGTTTTTTAGTTCTCCTTAGCCGGCTACCTTTGCAAAACTTAGACCAATGGATCTTACCTGTCTTTTCTCTAAACTCTTTGATACTCACTCTTTGAAATCCCAGACTGGCTTTCCTCCTTCCTTTTTGCCTGTCTTTATCTTCCATCCCTATGTCTAAGTTACCATATAAACCCTCTGGGTAACAGCACATTTTTTCCTACTTTGGCAACTGTTTCTTTATTACTCAGATTCACGGTAATGAGTGCCTTCCTCCATTTCTTTCCCCCACCTTTTTAGGAATGTAGTTATCATTAAATGCAAGTCAAAAATTAAATGGCTGTTTTTCTTTTAGCAAAGAAACCTCTAAGAGATGTCCAGACAGTTGAAACTCCCCATCACCACTGTACAGGACAGCTTTGTGATCTGTTTCTGAAACATGACATCAATTTCTTGTCCTTTGGTACACTGATGTGATCACTAAGTACATAGTATCCAGAACAAGGGAAATACATGGTTTCTCTGGCCTTGTCCTTGGGCATACTCTTACTACAATAATGTTTTTGTATTCCATTGTTTTGTCTTCTATTGATCCTCATTTAAATACTCTCCACTGTGCTTTCTATTTTTATGTTGTGGATTTCCTCAGAGACACACATAAGTATGTACATATACAGACATATACATCTATAATATGTTGTTTATATATAATATTAATTTAGACTATTCATTGGAAAGTCAAATATTGAGGCCAAACCTTAAATACTTTGCCACATTTTGAGAAGACAGGACTCATTGGAAAAGATCCTGATGTTTAAAAGATTGAAAGCAAAAGGAAAAGGGGACAGCAGAGGATGAAATGGATAGATAGTGTCATGGAAGCAACAAACATGAGCTTGGACACACTTAGAGAGATAGTAGAGGATAGAAAGTCCTGGTGTGCCATGATCCATGGAGTCACAAAGAGTTGAACATGGCTAAGTGAATAAGAACAAGAAATACATACATACATACACACATATACATATATATGTATACATATATACACTTACACATACACATATATGTATGGGTATGTATTTATATGTGTATATATGCATATATTTGTATATAACTATATAATATAAAATAGTGCCCCACTATCCCATTTATCTAATGAGTGAAATATGCCCTTCCATTGCCATGATCTAGCTATAAAAATCTGCCATTGATTCACTAGGAAGTTAAATTTATCTTAAGATTATATAATCATAGATCTAGGTCTAGGCCATTCAAATTCCTCATTTTATAGATTGGGAAACTGAATTCCATAGAGGTTGAAGGATTTGTCCAAGGTGACTCAGTTAATAAGCAACACAAGTCTGATGTGAACTCAGGGTCTCTGATTCCAGATACAAGGCTCTTTCCACTGTACATTCCATCTCTCTTCCTAGCATTGGGATATCTAGTTCACTCAATTTCCTATACATGGTTAGGTAGTTAGATGATACAATGGATAGAAATGCTGAGCCTGGATTCAGAAAATCTAGATTCCAATATTTACTAGCTGTGAGACTCTGGTCAAGTCACTTAACCTCTATCTGCCTCAGTTTCTTTATCTCTAATGTTTGGATAATAATCCCAGGGAAGTTGTGAAGATCAAATGAGCTAACTTCTGTAAAGTGCTTTTTAAAACTTAAAGCAGTATATAATACCAGGCATCATTATTATCTGTGCAATTACATCTGAAGCAATGATGGATCTGCCATTATTATTCCTTTTTATGAATTCCTGGATCTCTCCAATGATAACCTCTCCCTGTGTCACAGCTGCTCCTCTCTTTGGTAATTAGATTAGTGAATGTATGTGGACAGCATTTTCTCCCTTCCCCTTCCATTTTCAGTTTGAAGTCCTCTTGGGTAATCTACAAGCCTCTAGGCAAATTCATTCTTCCTAACGCTTATTAGAAGCACTCTATTTCTGAGTAATAGTCCATCATTCATGTATAAATCAATCAATAAGCACTTACTAAGAGCTTACTACATTCTAGGCACTGTTGTACATTCTGGGGATACAAATACCAAACAATTCCTGCCATCAGAGAACTTACATTCTTATGGGAGAGACAAGAATTCATATAAAATAAATCCAAGGCAGTTTTTTTTGGGGGGAGGG
>CM053594.1:96162593-96186544 GCA_028646575.1 Pseudocheirus occidentalis
AGCATCAAGCACTAGAGTTATAAAGAAAGGCAAACGATAGTCCTTACTCTAAAGGGTCTCACAGTATAATGGGGAAGACATCATAGGAACAAAATAAGTATAAGCAAGATATATACAGAATCAGCTGGAAATAATCAGCAAAGGGAAAGCACTAGCAGGGTGGGGAACCTGTAGCCTCAAGGCCGAATCTAGCCAAAGGGCTGGACTTGAGGACCTAGAGGGCCACATGTGGACTCAAGGTCAAACGTTCCCCACACCTGCTAGAGTTATAGGGGATTAAGAAAGGCTTCCTGTAGAAGATAGGAATTTAGCGCAAACTTAAAGGAAGTCCAGAGATGGAGCTAGGGAGAGGGTTCTAGTCAATGAAATGCTGGATTGGTAAGTATAGTGTTTTGTTTGAGGAATAGCAAGGAAGCCTGTGACACCAGATTACAGAGTATGGTGGGGAGGAAGTGAGTGTGGAAGGAACAGCTAGGTGGTACAGTGGATAGAGCACCGGGCTTGGAATCAGGAAGACTCATTTTCATGAGTTCAAATCGAGCCTCAGAAGCTTCTTAGCTCTTTGCACTTAATTGAGTCAGAGGAAGAAATAGCAAATTCCTCCAGTAGCTTTGCAGATGGGTTCTCAGAAAGTCAGACACAACTGAAAATGACCTAGCAACAACAACAAAGTGAGTGTGGAAGAAGTAAATACGGTAAGGCAAACTTCAGACAGGATTTTATAGCTGATCCTTGATGTGATAGGGAGCCACTGGAGTTTATTGGATGGGGTGTGAGTGTGTGTGTGTGTGTGTGTGTGTGTGTGTGTATATGTGTGAGAGAGAGACATGGTCAGGCCTATACTTTAGGAAATTCAATTTGACAGTGAGGAGAATGTACTACAACAACGAGGGACTTGAAAGAGGAAAACAACCAGCAATAATTATTGCAATAATCCCAGTGTAAGGCAATGAGTGCCTCTATCCGGATTGTGGCAGTGTTGGAGAGAATGGGGCTTACGTACAAGCAATGTCATAAAGCCAGAATCAGTAAAACTTGGCAACTAATGGGATAAGGAGTGAAAGAGAGTAAGAAATCCAAGATGACAACTAGGTTCTGAGGCTGGAGGATGGTGGTACCTTCAACAGTAATACGGAAGTCAGGAAGAGAGCAGGGTTTAGGGGGAACGACAGCGAGTTGTTTTGGATATGTTGAGTTTGTGACGTCTACAAAACACCCAGATTGAGATGTCAAAGAGAAGGGGATTTGAGAAGGGGGATCAGAAGAGAGACTAGAGCCGGATAAGTAAAGCATCATCAGCATGAAGATGCTAAGTAAATCCATGGGAACTGGTGAGATCACCAAGTGAAATAGTGTAGAAGAGCAAAGGACCCACAGATTTTTATGAGATACTTTTTGTGTCCTCATCGCTTCACTGAAAGCAATGAGTCTTAGACATCCAGCCTATACTGATCCATCTCGACCTATTTATAATGACTTCCTTGCAATGATTTTGAAAATCAGACTTCTTATTGCCCCTCTGTTTTCTGTAGAGGGAGGGTTCCACTGTAGGAGGTAGAGTTCCAAAAGCTTACTAGTCACTAGGTAAAGTTGCTTCTCCTTTTATTAGTTCCAAATTTACCTGTTTCTGACTTCAACTAATCACCCACTTTGTTCCAGTATTCCAGGATGACATTGATATTCACTGTACCTACTCCTTTTTATCACATACAGTGGAAATCCAGAAGAAGGATCCCCAAATATCCATGTGGTCTGACACCAAAAGGGTCCCCCTGGGAATGTCCCAGGACTGGGACCTCTCTGGCCAGATGCACTCTCTCTTCCCGCCCCTTAATAGATATATAAAGAAATTGAGATTCAGATGGGATGAAGTAATTCATTTCATATTTCATAACTAGTAGGTAGAAATAATTAGGTGGTATAGTGAATAGAGCACAAGACCTAGGTTTAGGAATACGTGAGTTCAATTCCTACTTCAGACATTTACTCTCATCCTCCGTTTTCTTATCTGTAAAATGTAAATAATAATAGTACCTACCTCAAAGAGTTCTTGTGAGGCTCAAGTGAAATAACATATATAAAGTGCTTTGCAAGTATTGAAACACTATGTAAATTCTGTCTATTATAATCATTTCTATGGAATTTGCTTCTGGTAATCCAAAATATGCAATCAAACAGGTCATTTTATTTTTCATTATTTTGTTCTTTTAGTACCTTCTTGTTGCTGAAACCACTGACCCAGAGTTAAGGCACCAGTACAAGAGGGACCAGGAAGCATAGAAGGTGTTTGTGTATGAGGGGCGAGGAGTGGTTTGATTTTTGGTCTCAGAGTCTGAGGCCCTAAGTTCAAGACTGAACAAAATGGTAATAATTACAATTGTACTACCACATGGGTTTGTTGTGAGGAAAGCATCCTATAATCCATAAAGTGGTATCTAATTCTGAGTTATTATTATTGTTATTTACTTGTTCTTGGTCTGGCCAGGTGGGAGGAAGCCAGATGGACTTGCACCCTGCCTAGTGCATTTAGTCAGCACACTCCATCACAGCTGGAGCAGCGCCAGGCTGCACACTCCATCACAGCTGGAACATAGCTAGTGACCAAAGGGCATGATTTCCTGACAAAAGCCGGAGTCTGGAAATCCCTGGACTTCACAGATGTGATTCCCAGCTGGACTGACTCAGCCCTTCACTCTTCTGGGGTAGTCAATTTAACTTCACCATATTTAAGCCTAAAGACCTCATGGAGACAAGAGTCTGTCTCCTTGGCATGGACCAATAAACACTAGCCTACTCTTACTCCACCCTGATTCCCTCTGTTTGACTAAGAGCTTTCTCTGGGGTCCTTTGGCTGAAATCTTTAAGCCTGATTAAATATCTACTGGTAGCTCAGCTGCTGGCTAACTACTCTTGAAAATATTCTCTTTCCTCTACCGCTGACAGGGCCAGCTCTAGCATGGGGCAGCCAATATTTGGCACCAAACACTGACATTGTTGGGGAGTGGATGGGGGGGGGGAGGACACACTGTGTGCTTCATCCTTGCATGTTTCATATAGCCACTAAACTAGTCTTCCACCCCTCCCAAACAGTCCTCACCCAGGGTGGGCTGAGACCAGGATTGTGGGCAAAAGGACAAGAACTGACCACCTTCCCTTCTCCTCTTTCCCCCCAAACCCCTCAACCTTAGTCTGTCCCAATTTCTAATCTCCTTTACCCTCCCTTTCACTGTTCCTGCTGGAGCTATCTTATCTATTTAAAACAAAATAGAACAAAAATCCTTCCATGTTTCCTAGAATCTTTTTACATTCCTTCTACTTCCTAGTGTTCATTGAAACTGAGCTTTCTCCTGAAGGTACCATGTCCTTTCTAAAGCTACCTACTCCTTCCTTCCACTGACACTGATATCTTGAGGGGCTAGCATGTTACTTGGTCTCTGCTGCCAATTTCTTCTAGTATCATCCTTCAACAACTACCTCTCCTACAAAATTCACTCTATTCCGTCCAGATCCTCGTTGCTCTCATCTCTTGACCTCTTGACCTCTAAGTCACTCTTCTTTCCAGGTTCAGTACCTGGCTCAAAGTCTTCTTTATCTGAATCCCTGGTCCCTTGAAATGCCCTGGCCTCCATGTTCAGTATCTTAAATCCCACAACTCCTATCTCCAGTCTACCTCCACCATGCTTAGGCGTCATTATGCCTTAGTTAGTTACCCCATCTCCATCACTGATCACCTAGATTCTCCCCAAGTGCCAAATGAGTGCATAGTGTCTATGTACCAAGCACTGTGAAGTGTGGAGGATTCAAATACAAGAAAGAAAGATAGCCCCTACCCTCAAGGAGCTTACATTCTATCAGGGAAAATAATCTATAAGTGGGAGCTTTAAAGGTGAGGAGAGGTGGACAGCAAATTAGAAATGACCAGGAAATGATGTGGAGGCCCATGTGAGGCAAGGTACACTTTTCACAGCCCAGGGTGGTTCCCAGGAGAGAAACCAAGGTTCTGATGGGAAGGGAAGAAAATGGTGGGGTTTATGGATGAAGTACAGAAAAAAAATCCTGGAAATGGCTGAAAAGTGACACAAAGACCTAGTTCCAGTCAAGATGGGTAAAAATTTTAATCTACAAGAGTTTCCTGTTATAAATCTGACTACTAGTAGTATCAAAAAACTCTCATAAATAACTACACATACTTAATACTACTTCTGTCACTACAAAGTAAGATGAACAAACTTACAAGAGCTATTCTCCAATTAATAGTCAAAGAAAATGAATAGCCAGTTTTCAGAGGAAGAAATCAAAGCTATCAATGATCATATGAAAAAATTCTCTGAATCATTAATAATCAAAGAAATGCTTATTAAAATAACTGAAGTAACACCTCACGCCTGTTAGATTGGATAAGACAGCAAAAAGAAAAAAAATAAGAATATGACAAATGCTGGAGGGAATGTAGGAAAACAAGTACACTACTATACTCTTGGTGGAGCTGTGAACTAGCCCGACCATTCTGGAAAGCAATTTAAAACTATTCCCAAAAGTCTATTAAATACCGTGTGACCTTTGACCCAGCAATACTGCTTCTGTATTCCTAAGGAGATCAAAGAAAGAAGAAAAGGATCCATAAGCACAAAAATGTTTATATCAACTCTTTTAAGAATTTGAAATTGAGGGGTTGTCCATCACATGGTAAACAAGCAAATAAGTTGTGGTATATAAATGTGATAGTTTCAGAAAAATGTGGGAAAATTTGTATGAATTGATGCAAAGTGAAATGAGTAGAACCAGGAGAACACAGCGATGCCGATATTGTAAAGATAATTAACTTAGGAAGACTTAGTAACCAGTCAACATAATGACCCACTACACTTACAAGTGACTCATAATGAAATATGCTCTCAGTCTCCAGATGGAGAACTGATGGACTCAGATTGCAGAATGAAACTTGTGTTTTCCTTTTAGAACATAGCTAATGTAAAAATTCTGTTTGCATGACTATGTATATTTGCAATAGATTTTGTTTTCCTTGCTTTCTCATTGTGTGTGGGAGGGGAGAGATGGAGGGAGAAAATTTGAAACTGGAAAAAAAAAGTCTCTGTGCTTTAAAAATAAATTTTTTAAAAGTACAAAAAAAATTAACACAACACACGGATGTCTCCTGCTCTATAGGAATTTATATTACTCTCTAAGGTAATAACAATAGCAGCTTAGTGCTTACTATGTGACAAGCTCTGTGTTAAGTGTTTTCAAAATATTCCTCACAACAGCCCTGGGAGGTAGGTGCTATTATTATCCTTATGTTACAGATGAGGAAACTATGACAAACAGAAGTTAAGTGACTTGTCCAGGGTCAAAAAGCTCATAAGTTTCTATCTGAGGCAGAATTAGAACTCAGATCTTTCTTGGTTTCATGCTGGGTTCTCTGTCTTTTGTGCCACCTGCAACTTAAAACAACTGTTGGTAGCCCAATTATTATTATCCCCATTTTAGAGATGAAGAAACTGAGAAATAAAGCCATTAAACGATTTTTTTTCATGGTCACACAGTTAGGAAGTATATGAAGCAGCATTAACCACTATTTGCAAAATAGGGGATTGGATGCTAGGACTTCTATATCTATGATGCTATGATCTGTGAGGTGAGAGAATTGAAAGTGATGACTCCCAAAGTCTTTCCCCACCCAGCTCTCTATCGATGATCCTATGAACATTATGCCTGATTGGCTTCCTGTAGATCGACTGGCAACCTAAATTGACAGTCAGGAAGGATAGAAAATGTGTTGCAATAGAAAAATCAATGAGTTTACAAAAGTCTCAAGAGACTAGAATCTGAATGTTGACTTTCCCGCTAAATTGTAGCTGTTTTAATTTACTTAATATGTCTGGGCCTCAGTATCCTTACGTAACAAGGGAAGGGGCTTGACCAGATGATTTCTTAGGTTCCTTTCAGCTCTATCAAATTTCAATCCAATATTTATCTAATAAGAAATCACACTGAGAGAAAGGGATTTAAAGTTGGAAGGGACGTTATAGATAATTTACCCCAACTCCCTCGTTTTGTAGGTGGAGAACCGAAGTAAGACCCAGGGATGTGCAATAATTCACTTCAGGTCATACAGATTATAGCAAGGAGAAGAACTGAATCTAGATCTTCCGTCTGAGGACTCATCCTCCTGAGTCTAAGCCCAGACTCAGACACTGACGAGCTATACCACTCTGGGCAGTTCATATAATCCTGTTAGCCTTAGTTTCCTCATCTGTGAAATGGACTGGAGAAAGAAATGGCAAAGTGACCTAGTATCTCAACCAAGAAAACCCTAAACGGGGTCATGAAGAATCTGATATGACTGAAAATGACTCGGCAACAGCAACAAACAAGCCCTGTCTGAACCATGACTAAGAAAAGGCAGGTAGGTGAGGCATGCATAGAATGCTGAACCTGGAGTCAGGGAGACCTGAGTTCAAATTTAGCCTCAAACATTTAATAACAATGTGACCTTGGGCAGGTCCTTTAACCTCTTTTGCCTCAGTTTTCATATCTGTAAAAAAAACCAAAAAAGAATATATCTCCCGGGGTTGTTGTGATGATCAAAAATGGTAATATTTTAAAAGTACTTTGAAACTTTAAAGTAATGTATAAATGCTAGCTATCATTAAAACTTTCATTTGCTTCAATAAAAGTGCAGAGGCTTTCCTTGTGCAATAGAAAGAGCCTTGAAGTCACAAAATCTGCGAGGTGACAAAATTGTAGGATTGAAGAGACCTGATTAAAAATCTGGTCTTCGCCTCACAGAGGCTGGATGACTACTTGTTGGGTATGCCCTTTCCAACTCAGGGGTATACTAAATCCACAAATCGTTGCTTTTTTCTAAGTCCCCATTTTACAGATGAGGAAACTGAGTCTGGCAGGTTAAACATGACTTGTACTCTTACAGAAGCATGATGGACAAATTCTTGAAGCATCCCATGTTTCAAAAACAAAGATATAATAAACATGACTAACACAGAGTCACACAGCTAATTAGTATCTGAAGCAGGATTTAAACTCAGGTATTCTGGAATCTAAGTCCAGTGCTCTCTTCATTATACTCCCTAGATTTATGTATAGTATTTAATAACATAAGAAATACAGTTGTTACCTGCCAATATGTTGGAGCTTATTTCTGAGTTCTAGTTGGAAGATGGAGGTCAAATTTAGCTCTTTGTATTAGTAAAAACCTTTGTGTTGTTCAGTCATTTCAGTCATGGTCAACTCTTTATGATCTCATTTGGGGTTTTCTTGGCAGAAATACTGTAGTGGTTTGCCATTTCCTTCTACAGACCATTTTACAGATGAGGAAACTGAGGAAAACAGGGTTAAGTGACTTGCTCAAGGTCACACCACTAGTAAGGGTCTGAGACTGGATCTGAACTCAGTTCTCCTGACTCCAGGCCCAGCGCTCTATCCATTGTGCCACCTAGCAAAAATTTTACATATAGGCAAAAGATGGCCGTTTACTGCTATCATTTTAGGGGCAAAAAGCCCATTGACAAAAATGTCTTTTCCCTTACTCTACTGTTATCTATAATTCTCACCCAGTGCTAGCTGACTAGAGTACAAAATGCAAGAACTGGGGAGACTTTTTTTTAATTCAGTTTTATAAATGCACAGATTTTTTACTGACAGAAAACTGCTCTCCATTGTGCATAAATATTTATTTTTTGATAATGTTAGTACTTCAGATCTTAAATATTTAAAAAATGTCTATGGTTTCATCGGGGGGCACCCTCCATTGATTATAGACTACAACCCCTTATGGCTTAAGAAATGATCTTCAAGGAAGTTGGCCGCAGAAATAGTCCAACACTAGTGATGAGGTGGGAAATGGGGAAATAATCCAGCCTCTCATTGGGCTTGTCTTCAAACACTTTGCAAAACAGGGAATGTGCTTAGACCTATCACAGTAGCTACTCTACTGACTTGAAAACTCACAGACTACCTCCACCCACCCCAGAATGAAACATCAGAAAAGGCCAATGGAAATAACCAACATTTGCATAGTGTTGTGAGCCTCACTATACAATGAATCTGCCTCACTACCACCCTGCACAGTAGGTAACAGAGCAGCCTAATGGAGAGGAAAGCAGATTTGGATTTTTTTTTTTAAGCCTGGATTCAAATTCTGAGGACTACTTTCTGGCTGGCACATCACTTAATTCCTCTGGGCCTTGGTTTCCACATCTGGCTTTGAAGACACCCTTCAGCTGTAAGCATTTTAAGTACAAGCCTTTTAATCTTGTCTTCATAAACAAGAGAACGGAGGCCCAGAGAGGTTAAATCATGTCCGTAATCACACACCAAGTACTGTACACAAGATTTTAAACTTGGTCTCATGACTCCTAAGATAAGCATTCTTTTCACTGAGCCACATTGACTTAAATCAAGTGTCAAATGTTCTAGTCAACACTCAACACAATACACAAGGGATATAATTTTTAAACTTTTCCTAGGACACGCATTGCACCTCTGCTCTGCCCCCAAGAGGAACAATTCATTACCCTTTAAACAGGCCTAATTTATCAGATCTTGGAGGCTCAGTGATCAGAGTCCAGAGAGAGTAGGACACAGGGCTCGAATGCATGCAAGGGGTTGGAAAAAGTCCAGCTTCACAGATGTGTCTCCTGCTGATCTGAGGCAGCCCTTTAACCCTCTGGGGTGGTCCCTTTTAACTTTTCTACCTTATGGAGGCCTGCAATTTGTCTGTTAAGTACAACCACACAGATACCTCCTGTGAGTCTCTGTGTTCAGATGAAGCATTTGCCCAAAGATGGGGCATTGACCAAGACAGACTGATAGAATCATTCCAGCATAGCTGTGCTGGGGGCCTGTGCCATGAAGGGGACATTTGATGGTGCTTGGCAAAGTCAGATGGGAACACCCAAAAGAGTAGGTGCACCTTCCGTTCTGCAATTCAGTACATGTATGTTCAATTGAATTGTCAAGTCGAAGGCATCAATGACAAATTTCACAATCTTAACTACTATAGTTGCTGACTGAAGGGATGAAAATCAGAAGATTGTGCAAGAGTCCATTAGAATTATATCACAAGTGTCCTAAAAGAAAAAGGAGAGAGTCATCCTTAATAAGGAAGAAAGGAAACATTAGTTTTTATGTCCCTGTCAAGCTTACCAGTAGTTGTCTTTATTTAGATGAGGCAAATTTTGTCCCCATGTTCTAATGCTTCCCAAATAACTCATGAGACCAGGCCTTTAATTGTATCTAGCACAGAGGTTCTTTACATTTTTTTCTGTGTCGTGGACCCCTTGAAGGTCTGGTGAAACCTATGGACTCCTTTTAGGATAATATTTTTAACTGCACAAAATCAAATATGTAGGATTTAAAAAGAAAAATTATATGCAGACTTTAGGAAGAAACAAACTTTTTAAGGGGTGGCTAGGTGGCACAGTGAATAGAGCACTGGTCCTGGAGTCAGGAGGACCTGAGTTCAAATCTGACCTCAGACACTTGACACACGTACTAGCAGTGTGACTTTGGGCAAGTCACTTAACCCCAATTACCCTCCAAAAAGCAAAAAAAAGAAAAAAGAAAAAAAAAGTTTTTGAAGATTTGCCGCCTTGATCATATCCCCATCCCAATTTACCAAATTAGAGACTTTGGGGAATTTCCCCTTGAGCAAGATCTGAGATTCTCTCTTGAACTGATTTATCTTGTTCAGTTCTTCTTCCTCCTCTTTTTCCTCCCCTTCCTTCTCTTCTCCCTCTGTCCATATTGGGAGTCATGCTCTTACGTGTGTGTGTGCGCACGCGTGTGTACACTCTGTCTAAAGGAATATAAATTTTGACTGCTTATACTTCAAAAGCTAACTTGGAGTTTGGGGCTAGATTTTTTTTCTTCCTTATTCATTTATTCTATCACTCCCCCCAAAAAACTAGATCAATTAACTTTTGTCTCATGTAGTTTTTCATTTATGATTTCTTGAAACATAGCTCTGGAAGACCAGGCTTTGTTAAAAACCCATTGTGATTCAAATAGAGCTACTTGACTATGCCTTTAAACCCAAATCACTCTGACTTTTACTAATTGACCAATAATATGTCCTCACTTGTCATTGTTTGGGTTTTGATGGGTCAGAGTGAATGTAAACAGCAATTGTTTCTGTTCTGGTCAGAAACTCTGAGGGTCCTCCTCTCCCAGACTGATTCTTTGATAAAGGCAAACTAGGCCATCCTTTGCCTCAATTCTTACCTAGTCTTTAACTACTAAATATGTGTTGCCACAGACAAACTGAGACCTGGGAAAGACTTTCCTTTAAAAAGGCCAACATCTCCCACTGTATTTCAGGCCTTGCCAATCCTCCTGATCTATATCTTGTCACTGGATTCTGATGACTCTGGAGGAGAGAGTGAGGCTGATGACTTTTCACAGCTCTACCTCACTTAAATCCAATTTACTTGCAAATCAAGATATCACCCTTCTGATGCCATTGGTCCTTTTCCAGAATGAAAGATGGATAACAACAACAACACTATCTTGTCCCCAGTGGCACAGCTAATTTACTTTATGCATTATTTGGTATACTCTCATCTGTATACTTTCTCTGATTTCCTTGCTATCAGAATGGATAAATGGGTTTATTTACTATTAGCTATATGTAGTATTCTGTGGGAAGGGAATAAATCCTTGGAGATATGTAGAAATATGCAGAGAGACATAGATTAGATAGATAGATACATAGATAGATAGATTGATAGATAGATCGATAGATATGTGTGTATATATAGATATCTATAGATAGATAGACAGACAGACAGACATAGATAGATAGATAGATAGATAGATAGATAGATAGATAGATAGATAGATAGATAGACAGACAGACATAGATAGGGAGGTAATGTAGATAGATGTCAGGACACTCTCCATTAAGGGATAGTTATCAGGAACATAGCCTGTACCTAAAAATTATTTTCCCTAGATTAATAGTAGTTGTGGGAGGGAGGCCCAGATGTGTGTATGTGTATGTGTGTGTGTGTGTTTGTGTTTGTGTGTGTGTGTGTGTGTGTGTAAATTCTAGTTCAATACTCCCTGAGGAAAGCAGAATGTCCAGTCTCATGACTCTAATATCCTGCTCTCTTCCTGAAATGAATCAAAGTCCACCTTGGAGAAAGATAGACTAGGTTGATACTAGATGCGCACACACACACACACACACACACACACACACTCAAATGCATGTACGTCCGTGAACGCTCTACCTATATAACCAGTAATAGTACACACTTAGCAGAGCAAGTCAGTACAAGTCAGAGGACCTAGCACCAGTTATTCCTGGGTTATGTCCAGCCTTATATATTCCATGTCCCAACAAAACTGCAATAGTTAACATTCTTCACACTAGATATTTATTTCCTGTCTCCATTCACAGATGCCCTTCCATTCCTGGAACAGTCTTACTACTCACTTCCACCTACTGGAGTCTCAAGTTCACTTCAGTTCTCAGCTTAAAGAAACCTTTCCTGGGTCAGCTAGGTGGTGCAGTGAATAGAGCACCAGCCCTGGAGTCAGGAGGACCTGAGTTCAAATCAGGCCTCAGACACTTAACACAAACTAGCCGTGTGACCTTGGGCAGGTCACTTAACCCCAACAGCCCTCCAAAAATGAAAAATTATAAAAAGAAACCTTTCCTGATTCCTTCAGTTAACTGTGCTCCCTCCAATCACAAATCACAGTTTATTTACTATACATCTATCTAGTATTCAGAGAGAATGTGTGGCATGGAGTTTAGAGAGCCAACCATAGAGACTTTGGCCAAGTCAAGCCTCAGACGCATACAAGTTGTACAACCCTGGGCAAAACCTTAACTTTTTCACAGCTCTAGGCAAGCTTCTAAGGCTGTACATTGCAGAAAAGGTACCAACCTGTCCTGATGAAAGGAGTTTCCTCACCTGGGAGATAATAATGAAATAAAAAGCATTTAACCCTCTAGTACAGAGATTCTTTACCCAGGATTAATGAACCAGTTTCATTTTTTTAATAATTCTTTTCCTTTGTAATCCTATGTATTTTAAGACATTATTCTAAGGAGTACATAGCTTTCATCCCCCTGTCAAAGGGATTTATGACACAAAAAAGGCTAAGAATACCTAATGTAATAGCAAATAAACTGATCAAATAAAATAAATTCTTTCTTTTTTGTCTTTATATCTCCAGTGCTAACATAGTCCCTGGAAAAGAGTAGACATTTAATAAATACTTGTTAAATTGCAACATCAAGTTCATATGACTTTCAAATATCTTAGAGCTTTTGTCATTACCTCTGTGGTCTAGACAGCCCCAAATCACTAATTATTAATGAATTAATTTTCATTAATGAATTAAAATTGTCCTAGGATTTCTTTGGAGCACAGATCCTTCAATCCCTTACTACAGCCTTATTGAGGTCACAAGGACCTTTAAGAAAACCTTGGCAGGGTTATCTTGAAAACAGCCTATCGAATGTCTTGGTGTTTGATTTGGTTAGGGGTTTATTTACTTGTTTAAGCTTTAACATATCTCTACTGAGCTAAGTTGCTGAGCTTATAAGAATCTACAACCATAGGGAGTCATATCACCTCACAGTGATCCTTAAAAGACGTTTATTTCCTGTGGGAGGTTTTTAATACAGTGTCAAAAGTAAATCATAACAGAAAATCCTTGTTCAGACTCAAGACTAAAGGCAACTGCATTTCCCAACATCAGTGCATTATGACTACTCCCTTTCCCACAGATGAACTCCAGCCTTCCCATTGACCTATAGTAACCCTTCCCCCTTTCCTCAGTCAAACCAGATGTTTTACCACAGAATAATAAATCCCCCTCCTTGGAATAACTATGGGCAAACAAGTCATTGCCTTCAACCTCCAAATAACCTGTAAACCACACTGAGTTTGGGTGAGCATGGTGCTGGGAAAGAAGCTATCCAATTTCACCTCACAGGGATGAAGTCACCCAATCCAGACCAGTGCTGCTAGCAAAAATAAGAGAGGGAGCAACATGAAATGTTCAAATTTCCTTTTCGAGAAATACATGACAGAAATACATATTCTACACCTCCTCATGAAGGAAAGAGATGAAAAACCCAAACCCTGGACTATCTGGGAAGGCAGTGACATAGCAAGGTAAGACAGCGGTGCCAGGGACATGATAGCTGAGCATATTTATCCCAGATGAGAGATGAACTGAATTACCCCAGCTGGAAAAGATGGGAGCCCTGCTGGAGAGAGGAACAGCAACCTAGGAACAGGCAACAATAACCAGGCAGAGGAAAGCTTTGATTTAATACCAGCAATCATTTTTCTGGTGCCTCAGCAATCATCTTCAGAGGAAAGCAGTAGAAGTGCCTTCCCAATAGACTGATTCTGCTGTGGAAATGCTATTCTTGGCTGCATCGACTCCATGGGCTTGCTTTGACCTTGAGACAGTTCTGTAACCTTGATCTCTACCTCAGCTTCCCCACCAGCCAAGTGGGACAGCCTCCTCAAAGCCTGTTTGTCTGCTCATGTGTCATGAAGATTAATTAATGGCATTAACTCTCTCAACATTCTTTAGGATGGCAAGGGAAAATTACGATTATGGTTGTTATTACTGTGACTTGCTAGGTAGAGGACAATCAAAATAATCCCAAATGAACTAGTGGGAGGCAGACTATATGGTGTGATTTTAAGGGTTCCCAGGAGAGATCACCACAGCTTCCAAATACCTCTCCCTATCCCACCAAAGGACAACAAATTCCCACCTTTAGTCACTTTTTTTCTTCAAGACACCAATGACCCCATTTAAGCATAAACATGGTTTCTAGGAGAGGTGACACATGAGGCTTATCAGTCAATAACATTTTAACATGAATTAGCTTATTAGATTACCTAGTCAGTCACCATGGGTAGAATAATAAAAATAATAACTCACAACTACACAGTATTTTGAAATTTATTAAAACACTTTCTTTAAAAAAACTGTCCCTTTGAACTAGTAGCAACGTCAGTATGGTCATTAGTACCCATTGTGGGAGATGGGAGGGGTGTTGTTGTTCAGATTATAGAATGCTAGTCCCATCCTCATAAGCAACTCTCTTGGTAGCTGTCTGCAAATTATAGTTTTAGAGAATTTCCTGGAGCATTCATTGAGAGGATCAATGACTTGTTCAATGCTTGTTACACAAGCAGAAAGTGTCAAAGTCAAGACTTTAGCCCAGGTAGTATTGTCTCCAAATAGACCCTTTCTAATGACCTCAAGCTTTTCATTCTTGTTTTACAGATGAGGAAATTGAGGCTTATAAAAGTGTCTATGGTCACTACTTTAAAATTCTACCTATAATAGTAAGCAGGAGTAAGGGAAGGAAGGAAATGAGCATTTATTAAACATTTACTATATGCCAGGAATTAGACTGAGCGCTTTATTTCATTTTGAATTCATATTTTCATTTGAATTTCATTCAAAATTATTTCATTTATCATCCCCATCTTCCAGATAAGGAATCTGAGACTGAGAGCAGTTGCCCAATTGTCACATAATTCGTATCTGAGACTGGATTTGAATTCAGATCTTCCTCACAGTGCTCTATCTTTTGTACTACTGAGCTGCCTCTGAGAGTACTCTTAGAGTTCTAAGTCTGATAAGATTAAATATTGATTAGGAAAGAAGTGATGAAAGACTCCAAGTTTAACAGCTACAAGCGATCTTTAAGGTCTAGTTCAACCTCCTCATTTCAAAGATGAGGATGTGAATTGCAGAGATGTGAGCTGAATTATAGTTACACAGCAACAGGACTAGAGGCTAGGTCTTCTGACTTCAAACTCAGCATTACTTCCAAAGTTCCACACTTCACCAATGAGGAACTGAAGTTCTGGGCTCTAGGTAGCAACCACATGGCCCTGAACACTTAGAAATTGGCAGGACCTTTGCAGATAGCCTTTGTTGATAGCCACCTCTGATTTTCCTGAGTCATCGTTGTCAGAGTGGCATTCAAAGGCCTAAAATCATTTTTTCCTGTCTCATTCTATAACTACAGGATGGAATCTGTCCACATGAAGACAAGACTGAATAACATCGACCTCGTTGCTCTCATTTAGGAAAGGAATTGACAAAAATAAAATTAGAAATGAACCACTTTACAAAGATATGCTGTTCATCTTTAAGAGGAATTCAATTGTAGTTTATAACTGCATTGTTGGGAATCATAATGAACTCTCTTTGGAATTTCCTTATTCAGATCAAATTAACCATCAGCAATTTGGATCTGATTATATTACCAAGTTATACCTTGGTATTGCCACACCACAAAGCCCAGTGTAATGAAAAGTGTATTTCTGTGATTAACCAACCAGGTACAAGTCGAAGTTGTTTGTGGTTTCTCTCTCCTGAAGATGTCAAAGGTCATAGAACCATTCATTCACAAGTCCCTTCTCAAAATACCAGATGAAGAAAGCAAAAATGAAGATCTTTCTCATGGAACAGCAAGTGCAATGAAGACCAATACATTTCAATGTGAATACTCATTGTTATCCCACAGGGAAGAGTCATAGACTGGTTTTGTCATATATTGACAGAAATGCCGGTTTTCTGATGACTAACCAGACATGACAAAGATAGAAAACATCCATCAGAGGCCTTGGAGACTCCATTTTGGAAAACATTGTTTCTTTGCCAAGAAAAAGGTAGAAGGAAAAGTGTCGCACCAAAAGTTATGATGACTGGAGGAGGGAAAAGTAGGACTTTCACTTTATAATTGTACATTTATAATTTCTCTGATTTCTCCAGGAAAGTTCACTACATAAAACGTCAATAGCTGTGAAAGTCATTTCCAATTTTCTTCACTAATTTTGACAGACCAGAAAGGTCATTTCACAGTTTCAAAAGTACAGCTTGATCTGATTTTTGAGTAATATCTTATGTGGAGCCCTAGAGTCTCACAAAATGTGGCTTTTTTCCCCCTTCTCAATGAAGCAAACAGATCACAGACTTTATTTTAATTTAAGGGTTATTATCTTCATTTCAGAGGCCAAAAGGAGTTGAATTTTAGTTTCTCAGCTCAGCTTCTAAAGATAAACAAAGAGGGGCGGCTAGGTGGCACAGTGAATAGAGCACTGGCCCTGGAGTCAGGAGGATCTGAGTTCAAATCTGACCTCAGACACTTAACACAAGAAAAAAAACCCTAGCTGTGTGACCTCAGACAAGTCACTTAACCCCAATTGCCCTACCTTCCCCTCTCCAAAAAATAAAAAATAAAAATACTTAAAAAGAAAATGATAAACAGCTGATTACATTACTTATGATCAGGTCCTATTTATTAAGCAGCAGCATAATAATAATAATAACATTGATACGGTACTTTACATTTTATAAAGTATTTTATTGCATTATACTAGATTATTATTACATTACACATTATACATGATTTAGTATATTTATCTCATTTTCTCTCTAGGACAGCGGGTTTCAGCCTGTATGTTATGTTCAATTTGTAACAATGAAAATACATCCTGCATATAGATTCATAACAGTAGCAAAATTACAGTTATGAAGTAGCAACGAAAATAATTTTATGGTTGGGGGTCACCACAACACGAGGGACTGTATTAAAGGGTCGTGGCATCAGGAAGGTTGAGAACCACTACTCTAGGAAGTAGATGCCATTATTATCCCTGTTTTACAGATACAGAGAATAAACCCGAGAGGCATTAAATGACTAGTCTAGGGTCACTCAGCTAATAAGTGTGTGAAGTAGATTTAAACTCATACCTTCCTGAGTTCAAGCTAGACGGGGCAGTGGATAGAATGTTGCACTTGGAATTCTGGAAGACCGGAGTTTAAATCTAGCTTCAGGCACTGTGTGACTGCACAAGTCACTTACTTTCTATTTGCCTTGGAGTCCACTATAAAAGGGTATTATGATTGCACCTACCTCACAGGCTTGTTGTAAAGATCAAACGAAGTACAATTTGTAAAGCACTTACTTAGCACAGTACTCGACCGAATAGTAGATGTTATGTATATGTTCATTATTATTTATTATTATTTTTATTATGATTGGAACCAGGAGATCATTATGTAACAAGAGATTAAACTTGTTCAACTTGGCTCCAAAGGATTTATCTAAAAGCAGTGGAGAGAGGTTACAGAAAGCAAGATTTCCAGTCATTAGGAGGAAAAATTTCCTAATAGTTAGAGCTGTCACACACACACACACACAAAAAACCCAGCTATATGAGATGCTTTGGGATGTCTTCAACCTTAGATGTCTTCAAGTATAAGAGAAATTTGTCCATCTGTATGAGATGGTTTCTTGGCAGTCAACACCAGTGATCAGTGAGTTAAAATTTAACTGACCCTTGGATGAGACATTTAGAGTCTATTGCCAGGCCAGCACTTGAAGTGTTTCCAATTTATCAGGACCTGCTATAACTTGAACTCGGGACAGCTAGTGGTACAGTGGATAGAACGTCAGATCTAGAGTCAGGAAGACCTGAGTTCATCTGTCCTCAGACACTAGCTTTGTGACCCTGGATAATTCACTTAATTCAGTTTCCTCGCCTATAAAAATGAGCTGGAGAAGGACAGGGCAAACCACTACAATATCTTTCCCAAGAAAATCCCAAGTAAGGTCACAGAAAAAAGGGCCATTAACACAGCATTAAACTAAAGCCAGGTAATCTTTTTATGTAGTACAAGTCCTTTGAACTGATGAGAGAAAGGAGCATCACTGATAGGAAGAATAATGGCACACCATGCTCCCAAGTGATCTTAAAAGTCAGTTTAGGTGGAAGTTAGAGAGAGGAAGAGAGTCTGAACTTAGAAGAACAGAAGGCAACCTTCTTAAATACAGAGGTCATGACTTTTGGCCATGAAGAGTATTGGGATAAATGCTCCAACCTCCTGAATTTGTAGTTGGTTAAATAAGGATGCCTAAAACAATGTTTATTAATGGCTCTCTGTCACCCCAGAGGGAGGTTTCTTGTAGAGCACCATAAGCCATTACACTTGCCCTTAGCTTGTTCCATTTTTTTCAGTGTTACCCTGAACTGTGGCCTGTCCTGATCCTCCCAGTTGTGAATGCCTTCCACTGTAACCTAAAATTACTTTGCATTTTTGTTGTGTTGAATTAAAATTTTAAAGCAAACAGCAGACAGTGAGAAATGAAGAAGTACATTCAAGGTGTGTAATAAGTAACCAAAGAGGAATTCTGAAGGAGGACAGGAGTAAAAGATGTTATCAAACCTGGCAAGAAATGTCAGGGTGCTTTACTGTTCCCTTTATGATATCAAGAGAAAGGGAGGAAGGTCTCCAACACATTAGGTGCACCTCCTATAATGAACTTATGGGAATACACAGAAAAGAATTACATAGAATGTAAAGTCATGGATGGCTTACCGTCTTCATCTGAGAGAGAACTTTCAAATTAATAAAATCACAGAGGCATATTTTGTATTTATTTACAGGACTTGATGTTCCCCCAATAAAGTGTAAGCTCCTTGAGATCAGGGACTATTTAATTTTTGGTTTGTATCTCTTGTACACAGTAGGTGCTTAATAAATGCTTGCCGAATGAATGACTCAATAGAAGTTATACTTACAGAATTTTATAAATGTTGTAGAGTTGAAATGGATTGCTAATATGACAGATGACATAATTTAAGATTCAAAATCATTTTAGTAGAACATTGAGCCAAAACCACAAAAGAAATTTTAAAAGTGATAAAAGTAAAATTTTAAATTTGGGTTCAAAAACTTAAATGTGCAAGTGTAGGTTAGGAAAGACTTAGGTTGACAGCTATTCATGTAAAGAGGAAATGAAAAAGGTATAAAGTTACTACAAGTAAAGTGTAAGTCAGTAGAATGGCCTGACTGCCTAAAAAGTAAATGTAATCTCAGGCTACAGTAATATAAGTCAAAGTTTTGCAGAAGAACCCAAATTTTAAACTTGACACTGCTGTCTCTCACCCATGGTCAAGTGGGCAAGGAGTTAATGGCGAGTTGCTTCCATTATTTTGTCTCCCTGTCTCAATACCTATTTCCTCTCATCTTGATACCTTCCTCCTTTCTTCTCTTCTTTCTTCCTCTCCCCTCATCCTCTCCTCTCTTTTTTCTCTCTTCCCTTCCTTTACCTTCCCTTATTTCCCTTCTCTTCTCTTCCCTTCCCTTCCTTCTTCTTTTTTCTCTTCTCCACCCTTTTATTTCCCTCTCCTCTCTTATCATTCTGCATTCTCCCTATCAGTGATATCATGATCTCCAATGGATTCCATTATCATCACTAAGCCAATGATTCCCTAGTCATATTTCTAGCCCACATCTCTTTCTTGCATTGCCCACCTCTAACTACCTATTAGACATTTTGACTTGAATGTTCCATAGACTTCCCAAACTCAACATGTCTAAAACAGAACTTGTTATTTTTCTGTTCAAAACCTGCACCTCTTCCTACCTTCTCTATTTCTGTTGAAAGCAACATCATCCTTCCAGGCACCAGATTTACAATCCCTTGACCCCTTCACTTTAATCAGTCACCATGTCCTGTTGATGCATTCTCCAATCTCCGCAATATCTCTTCATTCGTCCTCTACTTTCCACTTATATGACCACCACCTCAGTTTAGGTGCTCATCAACTTTCACTGAGACTATTGCAGTATCCTTCTAATTGGACTCCCTACCTAAAAGTAGTTCCCTTCTGTGATAAGACTAATGTCTATACAAGTTTCTGCATTCTTCCTTCTCTCCTGTGACTCAGCCATAAAAAGCTCAGACATGGAGTAGCTTTCACTAGAAGGAGATAAAGCTGTCCCCAGGATCTGATTAGCCTCAGCTTCTCTGGCAGCAGCTTTCTGATTACCTAAAGGCAAAAAATGTCCCAGTCATGTGGGGTCAGGGCCCTCCAACTTGGCAGAGTCCTGAACACTGTGTAAATCCTACTGTCCTTCACTACATCCTGCCTTGATGACCAGATACATTTCATTTTGATGAGGGAGGCTGAGTCCAGAGAGGTTAAAGGCCACTGTATCCTTATTGCAAATTCTTACTGTGTTAGAGCTCATTTTATTAACTATCTAATTATTTGTATGTGTCTCATTTTGTGTCAATATCAAACCTGAACTAAGAGAATGCTGACATTAGAGCTGACACCAGAACACACCCCACCCATCCTCTCCAAAGCTGCCAAAGTGATATACCTAAAGCATAGTTCTGATCATGTCTCTCCAGTGATCATCACATTTCAGTGTCTTCCTAAGAAAACTCTTCTCTTCAGCATTTAAAACCCTTAAAAATCTGGCTAAAATTTACTTTTTCCAAGCTTAAACTCACTTTATAGACCAAGCAATATGGCCTTCTTATTATTATACACAACTTATGTTATCCCAGTTATGTACCCTGGAAATAGTCTTTCTCTCTTTCTTCTTCTTTCCTCTCCTCCCTTTGAACAATATGGTCCCTGGAATGCACTCCCTGCTCAATTCCACCTCATAGTCCCACCTCCTATAGGAGGCTTTTGCCAATTTCCCTCTCCCCTTCCCATAGCTCCTTAGAATGTTCCAAGCTTAAATTGTATTTCTTTTGTCTTAGAGTTTGTATCCATTTACACTTACAGGTAGATATATAGATAGACAGATAGACAGACAGACAGACAGACAGACAGATAGATAGATAGATAGATAGATAGATAGATAGATAGATAGATGGATAGATAGATAGATGGGGAGGGAGGTAGACAGTCTCCCTCCATCCCCCATAGAATGTAAACTCTTTGAGGACAGGCACTGTTTATTTTAGTTTTGTGTTCCCAGAGCCTAGCATAGTTAAAGATACGTAGAATGCATTTGATTAATAAATCCATGTTGATTGATTGCTAATGCAATCCACGTCAAGCAACCAGTGGTTCCTATATATTTGAGAGGCAAAAAGAATTTTCTAACTCTGTTTTCTACATGGCTTCTTTCACTGGTTTTATTTTTAAGGCTTATAAAAATAGAAGTTACTTATTTATCACTGCAGGTATTGAGAAAACTATTCCCGTAGGCTGAATGGGACTCTGCTGATGATTAAGGTAGCTCTAATCAGAGCGCCTTCTTGAAATATGTGTGCGGATTATTATAAACCATGTCATTTACTCTCTTCCTACTGTGTGAGCAGCCCTGAAGGCCCACTTCTAACCCAATGAATTTATCATCTCACTGGGCTGACCAATCCATGCCAATGAAAACTCACAAGATGGATCATGTGCAGCAGGGAAGCTTAATTGACCATAGGTTTCTTGGTTCAATTATGTCTTTCAAGGCCCAGATCAACCATATGTGTTAAGGAAGGAAGGAGTCAGTAGAAACTAAGGCAGAAAAGAAGGACATATGGAAGAAGTGGGATTTTTAGTAGGATTTTATATGAGGTACAATTGGATGAACATGGTAAGCAAGGGCAATGACCTTGTCAAAAAAACTCAGATTAGCAGTGCTATACTGGCTCTGGTCACAACTGCCAAGCTCATTTACTTTCCTAGTTTCAGAATATTCTAGGCATGGGTGGTAAAACAACCTAAATCATTACAATAGGACTGACCCAGGAACCAGTAAACTGGACCACACATCTCTATGAAGCAAGGAGAATGGAGCCAAAAATGAACACTGGATAGAGTCAGGAAGTCCGGAAGTCAGAAAGACTCATCTTCCTGATGTCCAATCTGCCTTCAGACACTTACTAGCTATGTGATCCTGGACAAGTCACTTACCCTATTTACCTCAGTTTCCTTATCTGTAAAATGAAATGGGGAAGGAAATGACAAACCATCCAAATATCTTTGCCAAAAAAACCACCAAATGGGTCTGACACGACTGAAAACAGCTGACCTATGGCAATAGCTATATATGAACAGTGACTGGTGATTTCTCAGAGCAGATTCTGAGCAGGAACAAGACGTGCCAAAGAGAACTTGGCATTTTGGGGAAGTCCTCAAAATTAGAAAAAATCTTTGTTCAAAAATTTGGGATCTCAGGTAATAGACATTAGAGTCTTGGATCTATTACTCAGGACATCATTTCCAGGCCATAAGAATCATTCATTTTGGGGGTGCCTAGGTGTTGCAGTGAATAGAGCACCAGTCCTGGAGTCAGGAGGACTTGAGTTCAAATCCAGCCTCAGACACTTGGCACGTAATAGCCATGTGACCTTGGGCAGGTCACCTGGCTCCAATTACCCTGCCTTCCCCACTCCAAAAAAAGAAAAAAAAGAATCATTCATTTACTAAAGAATATTTTCTGCAAACTGTCTCTGAATAGGAATCCTTTCCCATCCCAGACTCCAGAAAGTAACCAAAGATAGGATAGCGCAGAATCAATTGTTTTCCCCAAAGTTTCATTGAAAAATGAAACCACTCTTCCATTCCCTACTACCTTGAGAAATAATGAATTCTCCTTCCCTTTAGTATTTCTGTAAAAACTAGGTGTCTGTGGGAGATGTTGCTGAGGGATTTTTGTTTCAGGAAAAGGGAGGCATATTCTGGGAAGAATTTGAAACAGCTCATGAGAACCATTGTTAAATTTTCAGTGTAAGCATTTGTACCTTGGAAACAGGTAAACACCAAAAATTAAAGCTTGTTTTATTGCTCTGCTGGTTGTCTATACTTAAGAAAGTGGTAAATAAAATGTTAATAATGTAGATTAACTGAGTTCAGAGCCAACCTCAGATACTTTCTATGTGTGTGATCTTGGGTAAGTCACTTGACCTCTGCCTGGTTGAGTTTCCTCAACTGTAAAATAAAAATAATACCAACACCAACCTCACAGGGTTGTGGAAAGGATCAAATAAGAAAATACTTATAAAGCACTAGCACAGTGCTTGGCACAAAGTAGGTACTTAATAAAAACTTCTTTTCTCCCCTTAACCTCTTAAAAGTGCATTATGTGTATATATTTTTTCTCAAAGAGTCAGTTGTTAAACATTTAGCAGCATATCCCCAGGTGTAGGTTAAGACTAGATGGCTCTCACATCTCTTCAAAGCAAATTTCATGCTCCTTTTATTTTTTTATTCATTTTATTTATTTTCTTGTTTATATCTCTCATTTCCATGAGATTTTGAGTTACAAATTTTCTCCCCATCTTTCCCCTGCCCACCACCTCAAAACAGTCATCCCATTGTATAGCCCCTCCTCCAATCTCCTCTCTCCTGTGTCCTCACCCATCATCCCTCTGACTTTCTGGTAGGGCAGGATGGGTCTCCCTACCCCAGTGCCTGTATATCTTAATTCCCAGTTGCATGTAATTAATAGTAGTAATAATAATACATATATACATATATATTTTTAACACTTAATTATAGAACTTTAAATTCTAGATTCTTTCCCTTCCTCCCTTGTCACCCACACCCACTGGAAAGACAAGCAACTCAATACAGGCTGTACATGTGTACTTATGCAGAACATCTCCACAATGGATATATTGTGAGAGACCAATAATATGTCCCTCTTTCCTATCCTGCCCCCCACCTTGTTCTGTTCTCTGCCCTGTCCCTGTCCCTGTCCCTTACAGAAGTGTGTACTTCCAGCAACCCTAGCCCCCAGCCTGCCCTCCCTTCCATCATCCCACCTCTCATCCCCATCCCCCCTACTCTCCTGTGTGGCAAGATACCCAGTTTAGAGTTTATGTCATTCCTTCCCTAAGCCAAATTCAATGAGAGTAAGGTTGACCCATTCCCTTTTGCCTTCCTGTTCTTCCCCTCCATTGTAACAATTATCCCTTGCCTTTTCTATATGAGATGATTAACCCCATTTTGTCTCTCCCTGTCTCCTCTCATTCTAGTCCTTTCCCACCTCAGAATTTCACCTTTTAAAGTTTCGTCCTTTCCTATTGAATTGACCCTGTGCTCTCTATGTACACATATATACACATACTCAGATGTGTTCATACACATATATAAACCCTCCTATATAGACATATGTGT
>CM053594.1:96187044-96232612 GCA_028646575.1 Pseudocheirus occidentalis
AAAAAAAATAGAAGGCAATGTGAAATATCTCATTGGAAAAACCACTGACCTGGAAAATAGATCCATAAGAGATAATTTTAAGATTATTGGACTACCTGAAAGCCATCATCAAAAAGAGCCTAGAAATCATCCTTCAAGAAATTCTCAAGGAAAATTGCCCTGATAGTCTAGAACCAGAGGGCAAAATAGACATTGAAAGAATTTACCAATTGCCTCTTGAAAAAGATTCCCCCCAAAAAAAATCCTCTTAGGAATATCAAAGCCAAATTCCAGGGTTCCCAGGTCAAGGAGAAAATATTACAAGCTGTAAGGAAGAAACAAAACACAATCAGAATAACACAAGATCTACATTAAGGGATCAAAGGACTTAGAATATGATATTCTAGAGGTCAAAAGAGCTAGGATTAAAACCAAGAATCATCTGCCCAGCAAAACTAAGTGTAATGCTTCAGGGCGAAATATAGTTATTCAATGAAATAGAGAACTTTCAAGTATTCTTTTTCCGCCACTTTTTGGAAGGGGTAAGGTAGGGCAATTGGGAGTAAGTGACTTGCCCAAAGTCACATGGCTAGTTTGTGTTAAGTGTCTGAGGCCAGACTTGAATTCAGGTCCTGCTGACTCCAGGGCCAGTGCTTGATTCATTGAGCCACCTAGTTGCCCCACTTTCAAGTATTCTTGATGAAAAAACCAGAGCTGAACGGAATATTTGACTTTCAAATACAAGAAGCAAGAGAAGCATGAGAAGGTAAACAAGAAAAAGAAATCATAAGGAATTTATTAAAGTTTAGCTATTTACATTCCTACATGGAAAAATGATTATTGTAACTCATGAGACTTTTCTCAATATCAGGATAGTTGAAGGGAATATATGTATGTATGTATGTATATATATGTATGTGTGTATGTATGTATAGGAGGGTATGTGTGTATATAAATACATATGTGAGTGTGTGTATAAGGAGTTAGAAATACAACCAGGAATCACCTGCCCAACAAAATTGAATATAATCTTTCCAGGGGACAAATTGTAATTTAACAGAATAGAGGACTTTCGACATCTCTAATTAAAAGACCAGAGATGAATACAAATTTGACCTCCAAATACAAGACTCAAGGGAAAAATACAAAGGTAAAAAAGAAACAAGAAAGAAAACATAAGAAAGTAAGATTAAACTGTTTACATTTCTATATGGCAAGATAATATAACTCTTTAACAACTTTATTACCATAAGAAAAATTAGAAGGAGTATATGTAGACAGTAGGTGTGGAAATAAGGTGACTTTGATGAGATAATACACAAAAATAAATAAATAAAATTAAGAGGTGAGAAAGGAAATTGCACTGGAGGAGGGTGGGGGAGATTGAATGGGGGTAAATTATCCCAAATAAGAGATATAAAAGAACTATTTTAATGGAGGGGAAGGAGGGGTAGTGGTATTGGGCAAAGCTTAAACTTTATTCTCATCAAAATTGACTCAAAGAGGTAATAGTATACACACTCAGTTCATAAATAAATCTATCTTACCCTACATCAAAGTAAAAAAGGGACAGGGATAATAAAAGGGGGAAGAGTGACTGACAAAAGGGAGAATCTATTGGGGAAGGTAGTGATCAGAAGTAAAACACTTGTAAGGAGGGAAATGGGGGGGGTAAGAGAGAGGGGAATAAACAAGGAAAAACAGCATGGAGGGAAATACACAGTTATCATAACTATAAATGTGAATGAGATAAACTCACCCATAAAAAGAAAGCAGAGCAGAATAGATTGAAAACCAGAATCCTACAATATGTTGTTTACGAGAAACACATTTGAATCAGAAAGATACATGAAGGGTAATGGTAAGGGGCTAGAGCAGAATCTATCATGATTCAACTGAAGCAAAGAAAGCAGGAGTAGCAATCATGATCTTAAAGCAAAAGCAAAAATAGCTCTAATTGAAAGAGAAGGAAACTATATCTTGCTGAAAGATACTGTAGACAATATCAATATTAAACATGTATGAACCAAATGGCATAGCATCTAAATTTTTGAAGGACTTGAGTGGAGGAAATGGACAATAAAACTATACAAGTCAGAGGCTCAACTTTACCCACACAGAGCTAGATAAATGTAACCAAAAAATAAATAAGAAGCTAAGGAAGTGAATAAAATTCTGGAAAAGTTAGATATGATAAATTTCTGGAGAAAACTAAATGAGAATAGAAAGGAATATACCTTTTTCTCAGCAGTACATGATTGTACATTGTACCTGATACAATATGGTACATTAGGACATAAAAACCTCACAAGCAAATGCAGAAAAGCAGAAATAGTAAACACATCCTTTTCAGATCATAACATAATATTACCTTCAATAATGGACAATGGAGAGAGAGATTAAAAATTAATTGGAAATTAAATAATCCAATCCTTAAAAACAAGTGGATCAAGGACAAATCATAGAAACAGTCAATAATTTCATTAAAGAAAATTGCAACAATGAGATAACACATCAAAATTTATGGAGTGCAACCAAAGCAGTACTTAGAGGAAAATTTTTTATCTCCATTTGCTTACATCAATAAAAGAGAAAAAGCAGATCAATGAATTAGGCATGAAAATAAAAGAAAAACTAGAAAAAGAACAAAATAAAAATCCCCAATTAAACACCAAGTTGGAAATCCTGAAAATCAAAAGAGAGATTAATAAAACTTAAAGTAAGAAAACCATTGAACTAATAAATAACAGAAGCTGGTTTTGTGGAGGGGGGAGAGGAGGAGAAATGATAAAATTGATAAGCCATTGGTTAATTTGATTTATAAAAAGGAAAGAAGAAAACCAAATTACTGGTATAAAAATTGAAAGGGATGAATTCACCACCAATGAAGAGGAAATAAAGACAATTGTTATGAGTTATTTTGTCCAATTATATGCCAATAAATTTGACAATCTAAGTGAAATGGATGAATATCTACAAACATATAAATTACCCAGATGAACAGAAGAAGAAATGAAATACTTAAGTAACCCAATCTTAGAAAAATAAATTGAACATGCCATCAATGAACTTCCTAAGGAAAAAATCCCAAGAACCAGATGGATTCACAGGTAAATTCTACTAAACATTAAAAAAAAAAAACATTTAGTTCCAATACTATAGAAACTACCTGAAAAAAAATTGATGAAGGAGCTCTACCAAATTCATTTTATTGGACTAATATGGTGCTGATAAACCAGGAAAAGTAAAAACAGAAATTTATAGGCCAATTTCCCTAATGAATTTTGATGTAAAAATTCAAGCGGGATTTATACTAGGAATGCAGGGCTGGTTCAATGTTTTAGAAAACTATCAGTATAATTGACCATATCAATAACAAAACTGACAGAAATCATATAACTATCTCAATAGATGCAGGAAAAGGCTTTGACAAAATGCAGTATCCATTTCTATTAAAAACATGAGACAGCATAGGGATAAATTGAGCTTACCTTAAAATGATAAGTAATATTTGTCTAAATCCAGAAAGCATTATCTATAATGGGGATAAGCTAGAAGCTTTCCCAATACAATAAGAGGTGAAGTAAGGATGCCCATTATCACCTTTACTATTTAATATTGTGCTAAAAATGTTTTAGTAATAAGAGAAATTAGGCAATGAGGAAACAAAATTGTCACTCTTTGCAGAAGACACTATGTTATACTTAGAAAATCTATACTTAGATTAGAAAATCCTAGCAAATCAACTAAAAATGACAAAGCGGCAGGATACAATATACACCAACTAAAATCATCAGCATTTCTATATATTACCAACCAAGTCCAGCAGCAAGAAATAGAGAAATTCTGCAGTATTGCAGAAACTAGGTATAGACCAACTTCTCACACCTTATACCAAGATAAGGTCAAAATGAGTACTTGATTTACACATAAAGGGTAATGTCATGAACAAATTAAGAGAGTATGGACTAGTTTATCTGCTTCATTTATTGATAAGCAAATAATTTAGGATCAAAGAAGATATAGAAAATATTACAAAATATAAAAATAGATGATTAAAAACTGGGGGGAAAATAAAATAAGAAGGATGAAATAAAGGAATTTTCCCCTATCAATGGTACTTCAAACTATATTTACTAACTCCCCAGAATTTAAAAAAAATGTTAGTCTGCTTTTTAGTACATTAAGCTATTATCTACCATAACACCTTTTTGTTAATAACAAACTTCACAGTCTCCCACTAAATCTTACCTGGGGAAAGAGAAAGTATTTCATCTTGGTTTGTAGAGTATTCAGTGATTGTATATTCATGTGTCAAGCCAGGTCAGTTTTATAATATCGCATCTACAGAATTGAATGGTGAGGCTCTGGAAAGCCTACATGGGATAGCTTGGGGTTCTTACCAGTTTCTCTCTGGGTGTGTTTTGTTGTAGTTGTGTAACTATGAAGTCTGGGAAAGGCAAATACAAACCAGATGATAACTAAGAATTTTTAACCCAGTAGCATGAAGCACATTCTCAGTTAATTAAGATTGGTAGGAGTTAGATGGCAGGGACAGAATAGAAAACAGAGCTCTTGTATTGCTATGTAGAGAGAGCTGAGTGGCGGATGGCAGCAACTTAACCAATACTCCGTATGGCTTCCTGTTTTAATGAATTATTCTTCTTTACTCTACTGGAGAAGTACTTCAAGTGCTATTAACATCCTCAAAATTTCATGCCCTAGGACAAAGTGCTAGTCACCCTGTTCTACTTGTGATTCCATCAGGAGCTTATATGGCATATCTGTGTTCCCCTGGGGTATCTTTGTGTGGTCTACAACTAGTTCCTATGGTGCTCTAGAAATACGACCCAGAATACTTTGAAAGAAGAACTGAGTGATGAGGAACTGAGGACATGTCTTAGAGCTACGTATCCTATCTTCTAGGAGTTAACTCAGTCTCTGTCACCTAGAAAGATTGTTTATGATATTTATTTATCTGATTAGTTAATCTATCATCCACAGGGAGGAGGGTACTCAGTGAATGGGGCTCAGGAGTAGTTGTGGAGTTGGTTTGTTTGTTTAATGGGCATTGGGATCAAGATGTAATTAAGTCATGTCAGACTCTTCATTTGGGGTTTCCCTGGCAAAGATGCCAGAGTGGTTTGCCATTTCCTTCTCCAGTTCACTTTACAGATGAGGAAACTGAAGCAGTGACTTGTCCAGAGTCACACAGCTAGTAAGTGTCTGAATCCAGATTTGAACTCACAAAGACAAGTCTTCCTGACTCCAAGCCCAGCACTCTATCTACCACATCACTTAACAACAAGCGAAGCCCAGAGTATGGTTCTGCCTTAGATGGGATGCCTAGGTGACTGACCCACATGGATTGTTTCTTTTTTAGCCAGCTGTCTGGTTATTTTGACATACTGTGGGCACATAATGTGTTGCCATAACGTGAATTATTATGAATCTGAATTTCTATGAGAGGAAGAAAGAAAGGAAAACCAAATTTTCAATAAAAATGTCAAGTGCAATCCACAGTATAGAATATAAGAATCTACATCTCCATCTTCATTAGGAGACCTTCATTTTAGGGAAATCCACAGCTTCCTGAGGAAATTTAAGGACAGCTCTTAAACTTTAATTTCATTCATTACAACCTGCACACATTTGTTCTTGGTTTGCCTTGGTTTGTCAAGCAGAACCAGTTCAATCACTCTTCCACAGGACAGATATTCAAACATTTGAAGACATCTCTCATGTCCCTCCTCAAATTTTCTCTTTTCCAGTGTAATATAAATCAAATAATCAATTAAAGAGTATTTATTATAGGCATGCTATGTAGTAGGCTCAATACTAAAATACTGAAAATATAAACATAAAAGTGAAACAGAGGAGCTTATATTCTACTAAGGATGCAAAGAATTCACAGATGTGTATATACTGACGAGGTACAAACTAATTACACGTTGATTTGGTGGGAGTAGACATTAGATGCTTGGGGACACAAGAAAGATTTCTTGTCAGAAGCAACACCAGACCTAGGCCTGGAAGGGAACTAGGGGTTCCAAGAAGTGTAAGTGAGGAAGAGGAGCATTCCAGACATGAGGGACAATCGTGGAGAGAGGGGAGGTTCTGCAAGTTCTAAGTAAGCTGGTTTGCCTGGAGCATTGATGGGGTGGGATGAAGGATTGGGGGGAGGGGAAGGCAGGAAGTGGGAAGTAATGTATAATTACCCTGAATTATTGCAACACACAGCGTCCTCATTGGTTCCCCTGCCTTGAATATCTCTCTCCACTAATCAGTCTTCCAAACCAATTTTCCTTAGTCCAAATGTGACCATGTGACTCTCCTAATCAATCAACTATCATAGTTCCCAATGGCTTCTAGGCTCAAATACAAATTCTTCTGTTGAGCTTTAAAGCATTTCCTAACTCCTCCTGTACTCTGACACCCAGACAAACTGGCCTTCTCTCTTTTGCTCCCATCTCAGTACCTTTGCACTAACCATCCACTTTGCCTGGAAAAGACTCTCTCCTCACCTCTCCTTCTCTTTCTTTAAGACACATCTCAGACATCACTTTCTACATGAAGCCTTTCCTGATTCACGCAACTGTTGGTGCCCTCCCTCCTAAACAACCTTGTATTGATTTGTATTTATTCTAGGGACATCTAGGGTCAGCTAGCTGGTGCAGTGGATAGAAAGCTGGGCCTAGAGTCCAGAAGACCTGAATTTAAATCCAACCTCAGATACTTATCAGCCACAGGACACTGGGTTAGTCACTGAACCCTGTTTGTCTGTTTCATCATTTTTAAAAATGGGTTTAATAATAGCACCTGCCTCCCAAGGTTTTCATAAGGATCAAATGAGGCCATAATTGTAAAACACTTAGCACAGTGTCTGGCACATGGTATGCACTATATAAGTGTTAACTATTATTAATTATTATTATCTTTATATTTATTCTATTAATGCCTATATATGCACGTCTTATCTTCCCCATTAGAATATAAGCTGCTCAAGAGTAGGAATTGTTTCATTTTTTTATATCTCCAGGGTCTAGCAAAGTTCCTGGCCCATAGTATTGCTTAATAAATGCTTGTGGAATAATTGAAAAAGATAGGCTGGAGCAAAATTAGGGAGGGCTTTATATGATGTACAGAGGAATTTATATTTTATCCTTAAGTCAATGATGGTCTCCCAAAGCTTCTTGGCCAAGGGAAGTGACATAATCAAATCATTTTGACTCCTCAGGCCTTCCTGGGTCGAGGACACCAAACAGGTCTTTTGTTAGTCCTTAAAGAAGCTAAGAAAACTATAAAATGGAAGAAATATCTATGGATAATTACCATAAAGGTCTTCCTTCCCTCGGGAGGCCATACCCCAAAGCCCAGTCATGGCAGTTAGCACCATAACCATGTACGCTATTGAAGTCAATAATTGTGTAATCAAGAGCAGCACTAAGCAGGACATTCCTGAAACAGCAACTATTCCCTCTGAGAGTGTTTCTCCACTTTTCTGTGTACAATCAATAGTTTATTTGGGGGGAGTCCCTTGTTCAGGTCACAAGCTTTTGTATTTCTGATTTTTTCTATTTGTGGCCAAAGAGGCCAATATCTAAACTAGGACAATCTTTTCCATATTGATTCTGAACATCTTCTGGTCTTTGGGTACTGGGAAATGCCTGTTGCATTTAACGGCTATGTCTTTTAACCTCCTGACCAGCCCAGCAGTCAGATTCCAGCAGAGGTACAACTAGCTCTAATTACCTCCCATCCTTACAGCCAGACAAGTGCTGCAACTTCTTAGTTCTTATTGTCGATGTTGGGAATTACATTTCCCAACGGTCAAGGGACAGGCAAAGAATGGTGTTCAATAAAGCCCAAACTAAGACATGAAATAGCAGGGAAGCTAGAATGGTACACACACCAATTAGCCAGGAGTCTGTGGCCATCAATCAAGTGTGACCCAGGCTCTCAGCATGTAGGTCAAACCTAGGCCCTGCCATAGTAATTGCATTGAAAAACTGTCCCTGGAGGAGGCTGGAGCAGCTAATCCTGCAGGATACAAAGGCAGGTAAAGGCTTCCAGCTAAGCAGATCTATTTCAAAACTTGGAGCAAAGGTGATGGAACAAAATGGAAAGCTGTTCATGATCCATTAAAGAGCAACTATTTATTAAACACCTACTATGTGCAAAGCACTGGAATTCCTTGTAGACTTGTCTCTATGGATGAAAAAGCATTAGATTAAACCATAAGAAGAGAGATGAAAGGAAATTGGAGATGTTTATCCTGGAGAGAAGACTTAGAAGGGAAAATGATGAATGTCTTCAAGTATTTGAAAAACTTTTAAGTGGAAGAGAGAATATGATAATAAAAGTAATAGCTGGCATTTACAATTTGCAAAGCACTTTACAGAATACTTATTTATCTTCACCATAAGCCTAGAAGGTAGGTACTACTATTATCTTCATTTTACAGAGGAGGAAAGGGAGGCTGAGAGAGGGTGACTTGCCTGACCAGGAAAATTAAGAAATGTCTAAAGCCAAATTTGAACTCAGGACTTCCTGACTCCTGGTCCAACACTCTCTTAGCTATGCCACCTAAACATTGTGTTTGAACTCCAGAAGTCTGGAGCAGGAACAATGGGTGGAAGTTTCACAGAGGTAAATTTAAGCCTAAAGCAAGGACAAAAGAGAAACTGGAGCTATTCCAAAGTAGAATAATTCAATTTGGGAGGTAGTCAGTTCATCCTTCTTGGAGGCCTTTGAGGGAAATTTGGATGGCTATTCATTAGCTATACTGCAAAAGTGATTCTTGGTTAGGGAGGATTTGGACCATCTGACTGTAACAGCAAGCACTCAAGCATACCCAGGATGGCTGCTAGCACAGGTTCTTCAATATGCCTTTCTAAAGGAAAGCAACTCAAAAATGGTTAACAAATCTTACTTTAATCAAACATATACCATCTACCTAGTTCAGGGGAAAAAGTCAGCACCCTGAACTTAAGAGAATACAAACAGAAATTACAAGCAGACAAAAAATATGCAGAGAAAATAACACAATTCAACAGACCAACAGATAAGGCATCTAGCTGTCTGACAATTACATCCATACCGTGTTAGTCACCAGAAAGAGAAGCACCAACATCTAGGTTTTCAAAGCCAGGGGGCTCAACAGCTGCCCAGAGTCTCATCTGGCCAAATCACACAACTCTTCCCAAAGTGAGCCCCAAAGCAAAACTTCACACTGGCCACTGAAGTCTCTTCTGTTTCTCAAACTGGGATGCCACTGTGGAACAATTATCACAATTTACATTTTCCTAAAATTCACAGTAATTTCCCGGAAATGCTTGATAAATTATTTTTCCTCCACTTTTTCTAAGGAAATTAGGCATGAAGATTCATACAAAAACTGTTGGTGCTTAGCACCATTCTCAGAGATGTGTAGGCCACCTCAATGCAATGCCACATGTAAGGGTCTTGATAATGGTGCTTAAGGTCTACAGTCTTTTGAGATGCCTTCTGAGTTGATGCCCACGTATCATCCTTGACCCCTTACTCTCACTCTCTCACTACCACTTGCCCCCACAACCAATCTGTTTCCAAGGCCTACTGATTCCAGCTTTATAACATCTCTCAAGTCCTTCACCTTCTCTCCTTGGACGCTGCCACCACCCTGATGCAGGACCTCATCACCTTATGCCTGTTTTGTTGTATTTAAGTCTGGTCTGACTCTTCATGACCCCATTTGGGATTTTCTTGGTAAAGATATGGGAGTAGTTTGCCATTTCCTTCCCCAACTCATTTTATGGATAAGGAAGCTGAAGCAAACAGGATCAAATGACTTGCCCAGGGTCACACAACTAGTACCTGTCTGGGGCTGGCTTTGAACTTGGGAAGAGAGTCTTCTTGCCTCCAGGCCCGGTGCTCTATCCAATACAACAACCTAACTGCTCTTCACCTGGTACCTGAATTATTGCGATAACCTGGTGGTTGGTCTCCCTACCTCAGTTATCACCTCATTCTGGTCCATTATCCAAAATGATCTTCCTAAAGAGAAGGCCTGACAATGTGACCCATAAGTCTTAGCACAATGCCGAGCACATTCAGTAAAATGCAGTAGCTCCCATTATATCTAGGTGCAAATATAATAATATCCTCTGTTTGACTGTAAAAGACCTCTGTAACTTGGCACTTTCCTGCCTTTCTAGTATTCTTGCACCTTATTTTCCCCACCTGACTGGGCATCTTTTAACCTCTGTTCTCCTCTCCTGTACTATAAAGACTTGTAAAAATTTTGCAGTTTTACCAGTACTCTTCCATTCCCCAGCAATCTCTAAATTCATTCCACATGAGCAGAATGACTGAAGAAAGACAAGTAAAAGAAATCAGTCCAAAGGTAAGAGATTTTGAAAAACATAATGGCAGACAGTGAACAATAGTCTAGCTTAAAGAACGCTGGATCTAGAGTCAGTCAAAAGTTATTGCTCAGTCATATCTGAGTCTTCATGTCTCCATTTGGAATTTTCTTGGCAAATATACTGGAGTGGTTTGCCATTTCTTTTTTTAGCACAGATGAGGAAACTGAGGCAACCAGGGTTAAGTGACTTGCTCAGGATCATATAACCAATTAGTGTCTGAGACAGGATTTGAACTCAGGTCCTTCTAACTCCAAGCCCAAACTCTATCCACTGTGTCACCTAGCTGCCCCTAGAAAAGAATATATACTTAATAAATGCTGTTGCTTTTGATTCTAAGAGTCCTTCAACAAACATTTCCTAAGTGCTACCAGTCTTAGTACAATGGAAGATGCTTAATATATGTTTATTGACTGACTGACCTGTTGTATAAAGCATTGTGCTAGAGCAGCAGTTCTCAACCAGTGGGTCACGGGAGTTGAATGACCCTTTCACAGGGGTCGTCTAAGACCATCAGAAAACACATATTTCCAATGGAAACACATTTTTCTGATGGTCTCAGGAACCGAGACACAACTCCAGGGGAATGCTCCCATGCAGATATGCCCACATACAAGTATTAAAGGGTTACAGCATTAAGAAGGTTGAGAATCACTGTGCTAGAGTCTGAGGAAAATGCAAAGTTTAAGTAAGATTCAATCCCTACCATCATGGAGTTTATAATCTAGCATAAGAATAAGAAGTTACTTGAGACAAGTACTGTTTTGTTTTTAACATCTAATACAGCACTTGGCACATACTAGGTTTTTAATTAATCATTATTTATTTATTGACACAAACACAAATAGCCATATTACACAACCTTATGTAAGTATGATAGGAAGGTACAAAACAAAATATTATGTGAGTTCAGAGGAGGAAGATAATTACTGATGCAGGGTGGGGTGGGGGAAGAGAAGGAGAGATCAGGGAATGTTTTAAATTGTACAACACCCCTTGTAATTTTCTTAAAATTTCTCCCTGTTCTTTTCCCTTTAATAACATCTTGCTTCACTCTACATGTCATATTTCAGTCATATTTCATATTTCTTCCTATCAAGCTGTTTTCTTTTCTCCAAGGCTCTCTTGGTTTTCTTTTTTCCTTCTTCAGCTCTCAGTTTTTGAGGAGAAATGTGTCTGCTAAAGATTTCAGCCACAGAATCTTTCCAACACTAGATTCAATTTCCTTGTCCACAGTTAGTCCCCTACAGGCACTGGGCATCCTGGGGTGCAGAAAGACAGATGACACTATGTCAGGCTGCTGAAGTACTAGCAAGGGACTGGGATGCTCCACTTTTGTCAAGGTATCATGGAACAGGGGAAAGTGCAAAGAGAAGAATGAAAGTTAAATAGAGAGTGTAGCAGTGTGGTAGAATAGAAAGGACACTAAGTTAGAATAGGCAGAATGGGGGGATGAGAACTTTGTGCTATGGAGCCAGCTGAAGCAGGTGCTGTGGAGTATCGAGTTTGGTTAGACACCAAAGGTACTGAGGCTACCCACTGCATCCCGAGCCATCACCAGTCATGCTGACTTTTGTCCTGCAACTGAACTTCAATGACTCTGGAAGAGAGAGTGGGGCTGAATTTTGTGCAACTCTGCCTCACTGAAGTCTAGTTCACACACAGACATCAGCCCATAATATTCATCGGTCATCTTTGGAAACGAAGGAAAAACAACAGTACTAGACTCAACAGACGTGGGTGTTAATCCTGATCCTGCCACTTATTAGATGGTATCTGTAGTCACCAGAGTGAATCACTTCATCCACAAGTAAACTCAGTCTAAAATATTGCCCTGACCAGTGACCTGCAGTACTAAAGTACTAGCATAAGGTAAAATTACAGAATCATGGAATGGGAGGGACACCTACTCAAACTCTCTCATTTTACAGGAAGAGAAAATTGATTCTGAAAGTCCTTTGTTTCTCCCATGACCATCCCTCCGAAAAGAATGATAGATTTCCTAAACCAACCTAGGCCTATTTTGAGCTTATCTGGTATACTGGTGGGCAAACTAGGATCTCTTCCCAGGAATAAATCTAACTTGAACCTGCTTTTCTATGACTTGAGAGCAAAAAGTAGTTTTCACATTTTAAAATAAATTTTTATTCTATTTAAAATTATAAAAACTCATTCTTAGCTTACAAGCCTTACAAAAGCAGGCTGCAGGCCAGGATTTGGCTATGGTCAATGATTGCCGCTCCTTGATCTAATCCAAATACCTCATTTTACAGAGGCAACGGGGTAGCGCAATGGATAGAGTGTTGGGTTTGGAATCAAAAGGGACTTAGTTCAAATTCAGCTTCAGATACCTACTAGCTGTATCACTAGGCAAGTCCTTAACATATATCCACCTCATTTTTTTTCAACTGTAAAATAGAAGATAATAATAGCATCTCAGGACTTGAACCCAGTCTCTGTTCTCCAAATCCAATATGGTTTTTTTTCCTACCATACCTTGTAAATATATTGCATTAAGGTCAATACAAATGCAATTTCTTAGGCATAACACATTAATACTACTACTAAGAATCTCTATTTGGGTTTTAAAGTTCTCAAAGCTCTTTTGATACATTGTTTCATTTATACCTTACAATTTGGGGAGGTAGTCACTATATGTATTATTCCCATATTACAGATGAGAAAATTGAGGTATAGAAAAGTTAAGTGAACTTTATCAGGGAGGGAAAAAGGGAAAGAGAGAGAATTTGGAACTCAAATTTTTTTAAAATGAATGCTAAAATTGTTTTTACATGCAAGTGGGAAGAATATTTTTAAGCATAACACTACACTTCCACAGACAAGGTAGAAGACCCCCTACACCAAAAAAGACAAAGTAGGAGGTTAGGAGATGGGGGTATTGTTCAGTTAAATGTAAGTTCCTTAAGAACAGAATGCTTTTTAGCTTTGTCTTCATATCCCTTGTGAGTTGTTTATATTAAGTGCTTAATAAATGTTTCCCAAGTTGTCACTGAATTACTGAAAGATGATAGACTAGGGAAAGCAAACCTTCACTATTGTTCCTGGTCCCGATACACAAAGCACAGTGTTTGTCCATTGTAGCTATAGAGTAAAACAGGCCAGATAAAACAGGAGCTGCAGATGGCCGGAGGTTCAGCTGTGAGCTCTACAGTGGACAAAATTTCATTCCATGTATAAAATAATATCTTTCATCTAGAAGCTAAAATATGCATTTTTTTTCTTTCAAGAACTTATTGTCCTCTACAGGTTTGTCTGTGAAGCTACCTGATCCCCTTACATTTTCCCTCATTGGTGTTTCTGAGGGTGCTACAAGGCAATGGACAGATTAATTTTCACCACAGCTGGTAATCTCTAGGGTTCCTTTGCAGGCTGGCTACACACTATCACACAAAGCTCTAATAATAGTAATAGGGATTAGTCCTGTGGTTTCATTGATATAGACAAGTCCTGGATGAGGAAACTCTTTCAACCTATACAGATAGGCACCTTCTCTTCAATTTACAATATTAGATGGGAGAGGGACAGTGAAAGGTTTAATGAAATACCCAGGGTCACACAGTCAGTATATCCTTGGGGCAGTACTAAAATTCAGTTCTTCCTGTCTCCAAGGTCAGCTCTCTAGCCAATATACCACCTTGCCTCTTGAGCAAAAGACATTCATTTAAACAGCTCCTTATGCTTTCCCTAACACTTTTCTAACAGCAACCTTAAGTAAGCTATTACTTACATTTTGAAATGAGACTCACATAGATTTAAATGGCCTACCCACTATCACACAAATAATAGGTGTCAGACTGGGTCCTACTAGAGTCAAGATTGGAAGAGGTTTCCAAGGCTTCTAGAATAAAATAACTCTATTTGACATTTTTAAAATCTATTCATAATCTGGTTCTAACCTAGCTTTCTAGAGTGGCTTCATTTTTCTTGCCTTCAGAAATCTACATGTCATCCAAATTGCTTACCTGTTGTTCTCATAGAGGATATCTCATCACCCATCTGTCTGAGCCTTTGAATATGCCTGTGCCACCTCTCTGTCTCATGCCCAGAATGGGCATCGTCTCTCTTTACCCTCTACTTCTTAGAATTCCTAGTACCATTGGAAGCTCAGGTACCACCTTCATAAGACCTTTCCTGATCCCCACAAGTCATTAGTAAATTTCTTCAACTCCCACCCCAAATTATTTTGTATTTACTGCTCTTATATTTTGTCTTTGAGAGGCAATGTCATGCAGTGAAAAGAAAGCCAGCTATGAGCACCAACTTTCATTGGTAGAGAGACTATCCTTGCCAAGGAGCATAAAGCCAAGCATGAGCAGCTTTCCAGAGGACTGCTGCAGTGGATAGCTCTAAGTTTCTGATCACATAATATAGCAAACTCTCTATTTGTTCAAAAGTAAATTAAAGCAAAACATTCGCAGAAGCCAAAGTACAGCATTCACAATGTTATAACATAACAACTTATCTAAAGTGGACACATAGTTTTCACCAAAGTGGTAACATAGCTTTAAACAAAAGATATCATTCAGTCATTCGATCATCCTTAAGGAGCAAGCCTCCTTAAGGGGCACAAAGTACAAAGCTCAAAGTTTTCCACCCCTAGGTCACTTTGTATTAATCTCTCAGTCAAAAAGTCTTCTTTCTTCTTGATTGGAGATTAGTTTCAATCATCCTTAAGAGATGCAAGGTACAAGAGTACAAAGTTCTCCCACCCCTAGCCCACAGTAAATCATGGTCTTCTTAGTCAGCATTAAGTACCCAAGGAGAGGTCTTTCCATCTTGACTTAAGGCTAGATCCCAAATTCCATAGTTCCTCTTCCGTGGGTCCAGCTCCTGCCTGAATCTACCCAATTGTCACTTGAATTCATAGATAGGCAGCTCTCAGCTCCTCATCCAACTCTTGGTCCAGTTTTATATTGAAGCTTAAATTGTCCAGTTCACCTCAAGTCCTTTGCAGATTCTGATTCTGGGAAGGCAAAGCTTAACAGAGCCAAAACAACATTCACACACATTGCCAGCACCATCATCAATTCACTATCTGCCTGTTAAATCAACACAGACCCACATACAAGGTCTGAGAACCCAACACAAATCATCAGTATAGTCCCAAGATTTTTTGATCCTTCCTCCAGGACTTCTGTAAGCAGACAACAAGAAAATCCTCTTTCAGGGCTTCCAGTAAGGTCCCAGGGCTTCTGTACAAAATATCACAAACAAAAATCAATACAAACAGAACAGACAAACGGAGTACCAGCCCACCACAAAGTTTCCCTTCACAATTCTGCTCTTTCCCAGCTTGCGCTTCTCCTTATATATGGTCATTAGCTCCTCCCTGTTCCATCCCTTCCTATTACATCAGCAAGTTCCTCCCACTGTGGGGTTCACAAGTTCTGTTTCTTAACAAAGATTTGATGTAATCATGGGTAAGGCTTAAAAGAAACTTGAACTGAAACAAGGTGCTAAATAATTAAGTAAGTAACTGAAGCAAGTAAGGACTTCTTTGCTTGCCATTACAAGGAGTCATTACAGGATACTAATGAAAAATAGGTCCAGTCCCTAATCCTCAAAATAAGAACTTTGGAAAAGTTTTTGCCTTGAGGACAATTGCTCATGAGACCTCAAGGACATATTTTTAGAGCCCTCATACTATTCTAGTCCTCCTCGAGTCAGTAAAATGTAGGGTATACTGGAATTAGTGGTTTTTTTCTTTTTTTTTTTTTTTGCTTTTTGGAGGGCCGTTGGGGTTAAGTGTTTTGCCCAAGGTCACATGCCTAGTTTGTGTGTGTGTGTGTGTGTGTGTGTGTGTGTGTGTGTGTGTTAAGTGTCTGAGGCCAGATTTGAACTCAGGTCCTCCTGACTCCAGGGCCGGTGCTCTATTCACTGCGCCACCTAGCCACTCTGGTATACTGGAATTAGGATCCTCTGCTCCTCTGATTGGGCCCTTTGATTTGAGGGCAAGGCCATGACCTCTCCTCTATGTTGGGGTGACCTCTACTTAAGAGTAAGCTCAGCCCAGTTTTTCTCCCCATTTCCCACCAGGCACACTGCTTTGAGACTCTTTTGGAATTTTCCATCATGGCCCTATACCTTGTCCTCCACCCTCTTCACACTTTCCATCTTCCTTTTATGTGTGTCTTCCCCTATTAAATTAATTATAAGTTCCTTGTGGACAGGGACTGTATGTTTCTATTCTTAGTTGTATCCCTGGCATTTAGCAGAGTGAGTGCTCATAGCTGCTTAATAAATGTTAATTTACTGACTAAAGAACACAGAAATAGATGATCAAGGGAACTCAGAGAAAGGTTTCCCTGTCTTAGGTTCTAAGTTTATAATCTTGAATACAGGTCTTAATTTTTCTCTCCAGGTTTATGAAGTGAAATCGATGTAGAATAATTTACACGGGATTTATTTAGTGTTGGAACAGGGGTTTCCAACATTGAGAGTCACTCAGGCTGATGGCACATCAGCAAGGAAATCTCAGGAACTGGAAAAGGATTTAATTATAGCAAGTTTGTACCAAATTCATCTTCCACACATGACCAGCCCCATATAATGCTCAATAGATACATGTAACCCTTATGTTGTTATTATTGATCAGTCATGCCCAGCTTTTCATGACTCTGTGAATCGTAGCATGCCAATACTGTCTGTGGGGTTTTATTGGCAAAGATACTGGAGTGGATTGTCATTCCCTTTTCCAATGGATTAAGACAAAAAGAGATTGAGTGACTTGCCCATGGTCACACAGCTAGTAAGTGTCAGAGACCAAGTTTGAATTCAGGTCTTCTTGACTCCAGGCACAACTCTCTATCCACTGAGCCATCTAACTACCCCTGTAGAACCCATAATAGAGTTTAATGCCAAAATGATACCGCTAAGAGGTACTGACAGCCTGGCCACACTAAAGGGCCATATTGTATATGACCCTTTCTGATGTTTTTCAGGGAATCAGTTGACAGGAGACTATGTCAAGGAAGCTATTTTCAGGACTAGTACCAATGAACCATATCTTCAATTCAGAAACTCAGGGTCACCTTTGAACATTGTCTTGCTTAATGGTCTCACCATGCAATCTGCAATGGAAAAATCATTCTATGTGTTTCATAATTCTGCCCAGGGAAAGAAAGTCTTGGCATCTTGTACTAACTTTTGAGCAAGTAAACCATAGTACTGGAGTCAGGGTATGCCACTTTCTAACCACTGGCCCAGTGGGAGTCAGCGTTTTTCAGATAAACTGTCAGCAATATTAGGAGACCCTTTAAGCCGAGTTCACTGCACCACCAGGCAAATCATGGCTTAGAGTACCCCAAAACAGCTTGGGATAATTTCATCCCTACCAAAAAAAGTAATCAGAGATAAAAAAAAATCACAGAAGTTGTAAAAATATATGTAACAGGTGCTATTCAAAGGAAGAAAAGGACAGAATGAAGCTGAGTGCATTGAAATGATAAGAAAAGCAAAGCAGAGAGTGAAATGAAGATTGTTTGAGAAGTCTGATAAATAATAGAATATTTTTTCCTGGCTATTCCTGGAACAGGTCAATTGAGGCCCCCAGTAGTTTCTCAGAGAGATAGGAAAAAAGGTAACTCTGGGGGCAGTAGGCATTACTGGAAAATTGGATGGATATTTTATTTGAGGATTTACTTGGGGAAAGATGGATCATGACCAAAGAGAGAAATATTGTTGATTTGTTTTTCTAGGAAGGAAAGACAGCATTTGAAGAACTAGGCCAAGAAAACTCAAGGACCAAAAGAAGTAGTTTGGAAGTCCAGCATTTGGAAGATAGATCTCATGGGCTCCACTACTGAATTACAGACATTGAATATGGAAGCACTGTAAGTCCATATTGCCTCCAGACAATGTGAGAGAAAACTCTCTTGAGACTAAGAAGAGAGCTTTTGAATTTTAGCCTCTCAATCAAGATTTTATATTTCATAAGATCATAGTTATGGGGCAAAATGTAAGTGATTATAACCCACTCCCACCTGAAGGTGCTGCTGCATTTGTCAAGATATGACTGAGAGAATATAGAGTCACAGTGTTTCATGAGCGGGGAAGACTTTTGTTCAGTTGACTAGATACAACACTTCAGGAGGGCACATCTACCCTAGGGGAGTGAGAAATCTGTTTTCATTAGTCTCTAAGGATGCTGGTGCTAAAAATCAAGGGACATGCTGTACGTTGCATGTCTGCCATTCAGGTTCTCTAGTCTGTTATTCAACATCCATTTATTGCCTTTCTTCCAACCCAGTTCTCTTAAGATCATGTCTTAGAGTAAATGTCCAACCAACCAAATAAAGTCCCTCTTTCGATCATGCAGCAACAAGGTTCAACATTATCTCAGATAATCAGGAATCGTCCTCTCATACATAGTGCGGGATCTTCAGAACAGAACAAAGTGGTTTGAAGAGGGTACTATATAAATAACAGACATTGGGGGTGAGCAGGCTTCTTTGTGTAGGCTGAATAATCTCAAATGGTCCAATTTACAAACCTACTTCTGGACCACATATGGAAACAAAATTTCTTGTACCTGGGCATGTCCATTGTATTGTAATAACTAAGACAGCAGTAGGTTTAATTCCATGTACCTACTGCCAAGCTTTATCGAAACATTGCCCTATATGAATATTCAACATTTATTAAGTACCTATTATGTGTAAGGTACTAAGCTAGGTACTGATACTACACATTATTATTAGATGGTGGTATTACATGATTCAAAGCTATATAACAAAACAACAAGAATCATGATGCTAAAAGACAATTATTTTTTTAGACCAGAGCATAGCTTGGAGGTCAGTGAAAGTGCTACACAATTTCCTAAACGCAATGCAATCCACTCCCCTCCTTCTATTTCTTCAGTCTTGGGCACAATTCATTGTGTAACTCTAGTGCTTGTCCCAGGTATGTGTGTCCATTTTTTAATATATACACACAGACATATGTATGTGTGTATATATCATACATGTAATATTTATGCATATTTGTAAACAACATAGCAATGGAATAATTTGATGAGTTACCATTCCAACTTCATATTATCCTTTTGATAATAGTTTAGTTATTCTTCATTCACTTTTTTAGTTTGTTTTTGTTTTTCCCATATAGACAAGCTGTTCTCATTTTAGGAGTCGCGGAATTCATCAAAGCAACTCTGTAGTATTCTGGGATTTGATGAAATCAGCATGTTACCAGAGGGTTGCACAAAGCAAGCACTTAATAAGATGGTTGAAGCCAATTGTTTGAATATTACTGAAAGATAATCTAACCTAAGGGTATTGGATGAAAGAATGAATAATTAAAGAATAAAGGGTAAAGGATCTTCTATAAATTATCAAACAATTTAAGAAGGGAAGCATTTTCTAGAACCTAGAAAGGATGACTTTCCATTATATTCCTGGGGAGGAACCATCTGGTGGTGGGGAGAAGAAGAGACCTCTCTTTAGTGTTGACCTTGTCTCCACTCCTCTTGAACATGTCTTTAACTGGAGTAGGACTTTCCAACTTCAAAGAATTTGTAGGATGTTGAACTTCCCCTCTTCTCACTGGTTCCCTAAACAGCTTCCCCAGATTGGTTGACAGAAATATCTACACCATCAAGGATCAAGAACAAACTGGATTCATGGCTCTACCAGGAGCCACATCAAAGAGACTGCAGTGCTACATGCCTAAATGGCACTGCTTGAACACCCTCAGGAATAGAAGAAATAGTAAGTAGGAGCTCTGAGTTGCCCCTTAGCCACATGGACTTCTCTTTGCATATTGTGGGAAGATATGTCAGAGGAATATACATACATATGTGTGTGTGCATATGTATACACACATATACATACACATATGCATATATACACCCTATGTACTTAGTAAATACTATGTACTTAGTAAATACTTAAAACAGGTGACTAATTCTCAACTGACAATATTGTAGGGAAGTACACTTAGGAGGTCTTAAGTCAATAGCAATAGAGAGTTACCACCAACTCCACAGGAGAACTTCAGAGTCCTAGAACCTAAAGAACAAAATGTAGCTAGCTTAGTTCTAAGAACTGACTCATCTGTGATAGCGAGAGTTAAGAAAAACACCTAGCTAATGTGGGCTACACATCCGTGACTCAACCAGTCCAGAACTCAAAGGAGATGATATAAAGGAAGGGAATCTGTATTCAGTCAAGTGGTAGTCCTCCCAACTGGTACCCAGGTACTACCAGCTCTTAGCTCTCCTTCAAATTTAGTTCTGGAACAAACCAAAACATAATAAAACCACTTTGCACTGGAGGGTTTTATAGGGAAGAGTGGGGTCTTCCTCAGACATATCTGATTGATTTCCCACCTCTGATATCACCAACAGGGGGGCACCAATTAATATGTTTTCATAAAGCATGAAAAATTCCAGCCAAATGTGGGGGCTCCAGCAATAAGGCAGGGTGGGAGTAACCAGGTGGAAGGACGGGATAAGTCTACAGCAAAGACAACTTGTCTCAAGAAAGGCTAGACCTAAGAAACCAGAGGGGTTTGAACAATTATAATAATGTTAATGCCTTCCGTCTATTGATTGTCTCTAATCTATCTTGTACACATCCAGTTTGTATGCAGTTCTCATATTGTCTTCTCCATTTGACTGTGAATTCCTCAAGAAAAGCAACTATGTCCTGCCTTTCTTTGTATCCTCAAAACCTTAACACAATTCCTGGCACAAAGTAGGAACTTAACAAAAACTTGTTGACCAACTAACAAAATCAGTGCAACATCCAAGTGTGGTTACATCAAAGAAAAGAACACCTCACTTGGATGTATAATTTCAAGCAAAATTTATGGCTGTTGTTCAGACATATATATAATTTTATTGGCATAAGGAACTCCTGTTGAGGAAACTGCCTCCACCATGCAGATCACAGCCTGTTCTGTCATTGACAGTCTAACAGAGTTTCCTCAGGAACTAAAGGCTTAAGTGGCATTTTCAGGGTCACATGTCAGAATCCTGATGTCAAAGCCAACTCTTGATACACTACGACATAGGATCATGGGATAATGTTTCTTTAAAATGTTAAGTCCCCTCCCACTTCAGTCATAGCATTCTGGAGATGGTCCCTTGGTCCCACCTTCTTACAAACCAGGTCTCCTTTCACATGTTGTGTTTGAAAGTCTCTACGTTTGCAGAGACAGCACATCTAGCTTGCTCATCAATGTCCCCACGTCAAACTATGGACAGATTAGGAAGTGGGGTGGTTCCCCGCATCTGTAGTCTCTCTGGGGAAAGTCCATTTCCCCTCTTAGCACACTCCAACCACAACCCATGTGAGGAAGAATGAAAAAAAAGAGCCTCCATTGGCAAAGGTTAGTTAAACATCTTAACTGTCAGACATGAGTTTTCAACTATGATGAAGCAGATATAGGGTTAGCTTGTGAAGGGGTCTTCTTGGGTCTCTGGAAGGGTAGGAATTCTGCTCCCCCTGTACTGTTTTCCATTTCAGCCTTGCTCCTCCTATTACTCTTTTTTCTCATGGGCACCCATCCAAATATTTAGATTTGTTAAACCTGTTTAAAAGAACACCCTTGTAAAATCTCAATTACCCGTGGCTCCAGTGGATGCAACTCTTGGTTTTTTGGCTCTCAGATCTCCAGATAGGATGTGGGTGGGAACTGAGACTACAATAAACAGAAAATATTCCACAACATTTTCCCCTAGGCCCTGCTTTCCTAAACTGACAAAGTTAAAACTCTTCAAGGTCATTATCAAATCCAGGGATTATCTGACACAGATGTGCTTGAGCAAGTTTAGCCACCCTCAGCCACTCTGAAATCATGACCAGGTTTTAATGTTTAAAAGAAAAGAAAGAATATTATTCCAACAACACCAAGTGGCTTCCATGCCTAAGAGTAGGTTCATCTCCTCTTTATTAGATTCAGTGTTAAAAATTGCCCCTGCCCAGGGTCTCCACTTGTCCCTGGGATACAGAGCTAAACCTGGGGAAGGACAGTGTTATCTACATGTGGAAGAGGCTGAAGAAGCTTTGGAACAGTTCTTCCTGTGTTGAACATATGCAAAAGCTACTTTGGATTGCCCCTATAGGCCAACACTAGACTATCAAAAAGAGGCATTCCCCACATCCGTAACTGTCCAGTCTGTACACTGAGCTGTCATCTTCCTGTTCTCTCTTTCCCTTCAGGCCAGCCCATAGTAAGACAGTAGGGTGGTGGGTGGGGATGGAGAGATTGGTGCCTGTGTTCGAGGATATTTTTTTGTAGTCAAACCAGTTGTTACAGTTCTGCCCCATCCAATCACTTTGTAATTACTTTGTATATGAATAAATAATCCTTTAACACATGTTTACTATGTGTCAGGTATTGTACTAAGTACAAAGGATAAAAACACATAAATCAAGACTTTCCATACTTTCAAGGAGCTTATCATCTAATTAATAGAAAGGAGTTGGGAGAAAGCAGTGAAGACAAATAAATAGTTAGAGAATGAGAGCAGTATAAATAAATCAAGGCAAAATGTTATTTTTAACAATTGAGTCAGCAACAATCATTTTCAATTTGAGGATGAGGTCTGGGATAGCATTGAAGTTTTATGAACTCCTTTCAGCTGGATCTTAAAGGAAAGGAAGAACTTTTATAGGTTAATTTAGTTTAAAAGAAGGAGATTCCATACCAGCAGGGGTGGCAAGGACGAGGGGTAAACGAGGAAACAGCGGCCAGATAGGAATGGGAACAGAGCTGTTCAGTCTAGCTGGAACACAAGATGTGCAAATGAGTGCGGTGGAAGGGCTAGAGATGTAGATTGGAGTCAGATTGTGGGAGGCCTTAAATAAATCTATTTTACCAAAATGCTACCGAAATATTCAAGGCCTAGATCAAGTCCTTCTCTCACAAGCCCCTACTGATCACTTCAGCGCACAATAATCTTTCCCTTCCTTTAAATTCTATAGCACTTAAAGTCTAGCACTTCATACAGTGCCTGACACAAAGTAGGTGCTTAATAAATACTGATTAATTGATCTGTAGCACTTTCCACATACTGTCTTACATTATGATGAGTGTGTTCTGCTTTCCCATTTAAACTGATAACTCAGTGGGGGGGGGGGATCTCTTTGTATTGTCCACAGGACCTAGTTCACTGCCTTGCACCAAAAAAAAATTCAATAAATATCAGTTGATTGGTTGATACTAGAATGCGAATTCCCTGAGAGCAGAGGCTGTCCTCTGCTTCTTTCCATATCCCATAATGCTGATTGACTGACTGAGAGTATGGATTGCTAAGTGATACTAACCCACTAGGTCAGGCACCTTCTGTCTAGTGCAGGGGATCATGTCAATAGAGATAGCTGGAATGCTTGATAAATTGTCTCTCAGTGTTGACACTGACCACAAAGGAACTCTACCCACTCCACATCTAGCCTTACGTTACTTCTTCATAACTGAAATAGTCAAAGCGGATTGGGATTCACTTACCCTAGATTGGAGTATCCAGCTCCTTTTGTCTCCCTCATTATAAAACACTACACCTTCTAAAATCTGTGGGCCGCCTCAGGCTGGTTGGAGTTAGTTGCCTGGCTTTCAAACATGTACATGATTAGCTTTATTTTTCTGAATCAGATAAAATCTGGGACCTATGAGGGCAGTAATGTAGTAAGGAACATGTCTCTGAGACTCTTCTTGTAAACATGAATTAGTCAACTCAGTAAGGTCATTAAGATATCAATGACTCTAATGCTCAGGTTAAGATAGGTAAGGCCATGGCTCTTTTTCTTCCAACCCCTAACCTGATCAGCCACCAAGGTATGCCACTTTTGGGTGTTTAGGTTTCTTCACAAAGTTGAGTGTTACTGTCAATACTGCCTCTGAGAGTTTGGTTACAAATTTGTCTCCAAGAGTCACTGCATTCCTAGTAGCTATAACTAGATTGGTCAGCCTGCTGCTGCTGCTGCTGTTTGCCAGAAAATCAATGGTTATGCAGCCTCAGCTGTGGCTATGCAAGCTAGCAAGTCCTTTAGATGAAAGATTCTTACCCTTTTTTGTATCCTGGACCTTGTTGATGAAGATTAGCAAATCTTTAAATGCATAAAGAAAATACTTAGGATTGTAAAGAAAGCCAATTCGAAGAGAAAGAATTATCAATATTTTTAAAACCCCACAATTTCACACACCCCAAATTGAGAATCCCTGTTTAGAATATGTTTTCAGCCTCTTCAGATTTTAGTCACAATCTTCCCTTTCAGAATAGAGAGCAGAAAACTTCCAGACAATGAAAAAAAATGCAGGTGTCCCCCTCAGGCTGCAGAGAGGAAATGCCACTGAGAGGCTCCCAAGGGTGTGCTAGAGACACTGCTAAATTTTCTATATGGGCATTCACACCTTGGAAATTGGCAAATGCTATGAATAAGGCTTTGATTTATTGTTTTGTTGATTGTCTAGACTTTAAAAAGTGATGTTAATAATACAAATTAAATTTTAAAATGCTTCATGGGTCTTTTTTTTTCCTTCTAGAGAGCCAATTGTTAGCCTTTTGCCAGCACTTCATTCACCCTTCAGCGTTAGCATTGTTTGTCAGACAGGAAAGCTGGAATAATCATAATGGCCAGCATGTATATAGCACTACAATGTGCCACGCACTGTATTAAGTGCTTTATATTGATTATTTCATTTGATCCTTACAATAATCCTAACAGGTAGGTGCTATTATCATCACTTTACAGATGAGGAAACTGAGGCAAACAAGTTCAATGACTTGCCCATGGTCACACAGCTAATAAGCATATAAGGTCAGATTTTCATGCTGATCTTCCAGACCCCAGGTCTGATTCTTTATCACTTTGCTACCTAATTGCCCCAAGAAATAAGTGTCATTAATTGTACAGTGCTTTCATAAGGACATTTAAGGGAGTCAGACAGTGGGATGGTGGCCAGTGTGTGAACCATATTTAAGAGAACATTTGGAGAAAATATAGATGAAAATGAGTAGAATGCATGCTGGGAGAGGCAGTTAGGTGTCTCAGTGGATAGACAGTGTCACAGTGTCTCATGGGCCCAGAGTCAGGGAGATGAGTTCAAATCTGGCCTTGGACACTTACAAACTGTATCCTCATAGGCAAGTCACTTAACTTTGTTTTGCCTTAATTTACTGGATGGCACACCACTCCAGTATCTTTGTCAAGAAAACCCCATGGACAGTATGGTCCACAGAGTCCCAAAGAATCAGACATGACTGAACAACTCAACAGCTACAATGCTGGGAGATGTGATACAGAGTAGAGCCCACAGTGTTGGTTTCTGGGTCTCCTATACTTATATTAGCATTATGGTACATTGAGTAAAGGGAGTGAACCTTGAGAATGTTCATGAAAGTTTCAGTCAATATAAGACTATGGCTTTTGCTGCTCAGGAGCCCATATGTGGTATGCACTAGAATTGGGAGAGTAAGTAGCCACACAAATTATGACCTAATCTGGCCTAGTGCTTTGGTCACGGTAGGAAGGGTTTTACAATCAGTAAGCCAAGGGAAAAAGGAAGGGCTCAGAAGGGGTTGGTGAGGATGCAGTTTCTCATTGACTTTGTGACAGTCATCTGCAATGAGCTCTTTGGCATACTTTGTGGCTAAAACATCAGGCAAATCAAGGCTTAAATTGAGCTATACAAGACTTTCTTAAGGACAGATGAACCCAAACACAGTCATTGAGGCAAAGTCACCCATATAGCCATGGTCCCCAGAGAAGCACTGTTTGAACATGAACAAGATATTCCTTGACTTTCTTAGTTTCATTTCTATCAACACATTCAGTCCAGAAGTCTGGTTTCTTCCTACCTTAGTGTAATTCTAATAGGCAACAACACATTGGGAGAGGTAGACCAATATATATCCCAGCAGGAACATCCTCTGCCTCTCCAATGACTGTCATGATAGCTATTCTATAGGCACCCATGATAATGTCCCTAACCATTTTCTGGGGAAAGCAAGAGGAGACATTGCTCATCCTTGGTCAATGTCAGCTACTCTTTCAGGCTCAAACTCATTTTCCCCTCATTGGATTAGACATGAATAGCATTCACTATTTGAAAAATAGAAAGAACTTTACTTGATTGGGTGGTGACTTTGATGGAAGCCTTTTTCTAGGTAATTACCAGCTCTGAGGTGGATTTCTGGACAATTTAGGGATATTCACATCGTCTGCTGGCTGCTGCAATTTCAATGCAGAAAGCTAGGCCACTGTTCATAATTGTCAATGAGTTTTATCAGCTTAAAGCCATTTTGAGCTGGAAGGAAGCAGGACTGATATAAATTTTTAATCAAAGTTTGAATGAGGAGTTGAAAGACCATTTGGCAAGGTGCCCCTTTTCCAGATAACTTGTCATGACTGATGAATATGTACATCTAGCTTAATAACAGATTGTCATGACTCTGTCACTGTCAGTCACACAGACCCCATACAATACTAAGCACTGTATGGTCTGCCTCAGGTGTGGAGTGCCAAATCATCTGGTCTGATTGATGGTGTCAGTGGAACCAGTATCAGGACAGGAAAAAGGAGCCCTTAGAAAGTAAGAAGAGAGTGGGAAGTTCTTTACTGGATCTCAATAGGGACCTCAGGATATGACTATAGTGGTCTCACATAGGCCCTTGTTTTCAATGTGGTATCTGGCCCTGGCCACCTGGTTTAAACACCCAAGGAGAATAAGCCCTACCTCAGTGAAAGATGTGGACAATTTACAACACACACACACACACACACACACACACCATCAGTCTAATGATTCCATAAACCTCCTAATTCCACTCTAGAATCAAGGGCCTCATTCTAGATTTGCCTGAGGAAAGAGGCTACAAGGTACTACAATAACAAGATCTGGGGGTAGGGGGAAGGGAGGAGGAAGGAAAATTGACTAGGATTCTTCTTGTACTGAGTATATTACACTATACTAAGGAGTAAGCCCCATCCAGAGTTCCAGACTTTTGATTCAAACTTCCAGCTCAGGTGGAGAAACTCCAGGAATAAAACAAGGAGAGGGGTAATGATTGTCCTCAACACACCTAAGGTTTCTGAAAAACAGGAGGAAAAAATCCCAGGAAAATTTTAAAAATGCTGGCCAGAGAAGCACTGAGAAAAAAAAACATTTGCAACTCAGAACTACCATTTTAACAGAGAGAACCATACTAGCAGTTGCCCTGTTAGCTCTTCAAGGAGAGACTTTCATGACTGTGAAGTCCTCCCTCAAGGAGAGAATATAAGTTCTTCCACAAGACACAGCCCTCCTCTGTGCCTAGGAAAGAAGAGGAGTATGGGTCTCAAACATATCATACTTTGAGACTAGTAGAGTTTGTGAAACATCTGGGAGGAGAGGCAAACACCACATCCCAGAGGAACATCCTTCCATAGCAAGATTTGTGAGAAAAACATGGAAGCAAATGGTGGAAGATCACACCAATGATTCCTGTAGGGCTCTTAAATAGTGGGGCAAAGTCTGGCATATTCCTTGAAAGTTGGTGTAATAGTCAAGAAGATCTGAGTTAAGGTCCTTAGTCTGAAAAATAAGAACTGTGAGAAACTGAGCAAGTTATTTAACTTCTTAATGCCCCAAACAACTCTCTGCCACAATAAATTTTAGAGAAGATGCCGATCTATTTAGACTAAGGAAGTTACACCAATGAAATCATAAGTCTAGTTTAAATAAACAAACAAAATAACTTCTCTTGGATCAAACCAGCTTAAACTTGGTGTCAAGAGAACATCTGGTACAAGTCACTAAACTGGGTGTTGAGAAAGAACATTTTGGTGACAGCCAAGAAAATGTGCGTTTGGGAGAGATCGAATGAAGGCCAGCGAGTGATATAGTTCAGCTGCAGTACCCACAGTCTTTCGTTCTACAGATCCTCCCTCTGTGCCGTCATTGTGGTGTGTGGGTGGAAGGCTTATGAGCATCTATGTCAACTGAAGGTCATGGCTCATGTTGTACTAAAGCCACACACAGAGAAATGGGAAAGTAAATGATTAAGAAAACCATAGTCAAATCCAGATTAGTCCTTTTTAAGTTTTTTAAAATTATTATTCTGAAGTTAACATTAACTAAAATCAACATTACCATATACAAAACAGAATAGGACAGAGGACTGTACATGACACTGTACATCTCTATTCCATACAGGTAAAATGCTTTTTCTTTTAAGTATGTGATTATTCAACATGTAACTTTAACATCTATCCTACTTGCCTGTGTTTCTTTTAATCTTCCTTCTGTTGTTTTCAATGAATTTTTGAAAGGATATTTCAATGCTATAACCCAAAGAGATCAAAGAAAAGGGGCATAGATCTTTTTCTGTCATTTCAAAAAACCAGAAACTCAAAAGGTGCCTACTAATTGGAGAATGACTGAACAAAATAAACATATGAATGGTATAGAATGCTTTCATACTGTGAGAAATTACAGAGGAGATGGTTTCAGAGAAACCTGGAAAAAAAAAACTTCTATGAACTGATACAACATGAAGTGAGCAGAACCAGGGGAAGAATTTATACAAACTAACAAAAAATATTGCAAAGACAAATGAATTTGAAAGACTTAGAAACTCTGAACAATACGGTAACCAACCACAATTCCAGAGGACTCAAAATGAAACATGCTAACTACTTCTTGAAAGAAAGGTCATGAACTTAGGATCTCTCTCTCTCTCTCTCTCTCTCTCTCTCTCTCTCTCTCTCTCTCTGTCTCTCTCTCACTCTCTCTGTCTCTCTCTCTCTGGGTGTGGGTGTAAGTGTGAGTGTGAGTGTGGGGGTGGGGGTGTGTAGGGCCAATAGAGGAATCTGTTTTGCTTATGTGTATTTGTTACAAAGGTTTTGTCTTTCCTTTTCAGTGGGGATAAGGGTTGGGGAAGGAGGGCAAAAAATAGTCATTTCTAATCTAATCATATGCCGTAATGATAGGTAAAATGTGTGTTATTTTGTTCTGATTTTGTAGATAATCTGTTAATTAATTTGAACTGTTAGGTATCAGTATCTTTCAGCACTTCTTTATAGTCTGTTCTAGATTATCATAAACTTGCTTTTATTTTCTGCATTGAGAAACTTCAACATTTGACGTCCTCCCTCCTTCCCCCTGGGTGTAGTCACTAACCCACTATTATTTTGTTGTTGTTGTTGTTGTTGTCTTGGACTCTTGTGAACATAAATCATATTCTTACGCATTTCTCAGCCCTGCACAGCACCAAGCACAGTGTTGGGATGCTAAAATAAACAAAGGTTCTGTGAATCTGGCAGCAGTAGCCAGGGAACTCTTCGTGTAAGTTACTTCCACCCAATCATCTATGACTTAGTAGATAAATACTAAGGCATTTTCTGAACCACATAGAACTTAAGTGATGTTATGAAGGGACAACCCACCATGTCAGAGGCTGGAATCTGAACCCAAATATTCCTGACACCAATGTCAGCACTCTAACCACTATTTCAAGCTATATACAGTAGGCACTAAATAAATATTGGTTGGTTGTATGCTATGAGTGAGTAAGACAACTTACAGGATCCTGTGAATGGAATGATTCTAGGATGATATCTAGAACATTTTTATTTGCTAGTAAAATTATTAATCATAATCATCTTAATAAGACAATAGCTAGCATTTATATGATTCTATAAGATTTGCAAAATGCTAAATAAATATTAACATATTTGATCCTCACAACAGCCCTGGGAGATAGGTACTATTATTATTCCCATTTTACAGATAAAGAAACTAAGACAGACAGTGGTCAAGGCACTTGATAATAATAAAAATTATCACTGTTATCTTGTTCACCCAACATTTTTATAAGATTCAGATGGAAAGAATCTTAAGAGAAGTTGCTTTTCTCTTATTATTCTTGCATATTTAATCTTCTATAGACTATTAAATAGAGGCATAATATGACTGCCTTTTGTAACTAAATAAGCATATTGGAATATAAGTACATCTTTCATAGACTTACTAAAACCACGTCCAAGAAAATTCCAGTAGCGTTCAGATGATAGGAGTAATATGTACTTTGTCCCATTCCTTCCTTGTTTGTCTTCTTCTAGGCCTCTATATTTAGAAGCTTTTTATTTCATGTAGTTTGGAGATTATTAATGGCAATGTCTATTTTTAAATAGACTTTTATTGATGTAATATATTTATTGATGTAAATAGTCTTTTTATTGATGTAATTTCCAGGAAGTTTGGGGCAGTAGTTCTTTGAAATGATGCTCCAGTTACCATACAGTTTATTTGTTGAATTCTCAAGGATGTTTTGGGGTTTGAATTTGTAGTATTAGAATCTGTCATATGTTAGTTTCTAAATTACAGTGAGCCCATATTCTATAAGTCTAGCCACCTATAATTCTATCAAATAGAATTCTAGAATTTTAAAATTCTTTCTAGGTATGTGGTGAATGCTCAAGTTTTGCAACTAGGAAGTGCCATGTTGATAGGTTCCCACCACTTCATTATACCACTTCATGATCAATTAGTTTAGGTTCCAACTGGATAACCTTTTTGTAATTTATGTTAGCAATGATCTGATACTGAATCAACATCATGAACCCCTCCATTTCTATAAACAAAACCACATGACTCAACTATTTGTTTAATGTTTGTGAGAGATGATTATTGAAAACCAACGATTTGGTGAGATCCAGAGTCATACCCCCTCGCCTTTTTCTAAAGTCCTGATTTTAAAATTCACTCTCTTGAAGGACATTGCTGATGAGGTTGAACTAACTTTCTTTTTCAGACCCTACCCAGGTAAGGCAGTTATTATGTTTCGCTCAGGCTTGGGTAGGGGATAAATTATTTTAATAGGTTGTCCAAGGCTGGGCAAAACTGAAGAACTAAATGATTTAATCAAAGTTAAGGTCCAGTCCCTTGTTGTAATATTAATTCTCTCATTAATTGTTAACCAATAAGGACTGACGTCCACCCTGGGAAATATTTACTCTTCAAAGGGTATATAAACTGTAAGCCTACTGCCATGCATGTCTTTGGTCTAAGAGAGATAGCCAAATGCCATCCTCTTATTAATTAACATGCTGGTATTATTAATAAAATGGCTAAATTACTCATAAATTATGCCTCGAATCTTTTTAAGCACCAATTGATAATAATAGTAACAACAACAATAATAAATAAAAACAGCTAACATTTATATAATGCTTACTAAGTGCCAGGTACTATGCTAAGTACTTCAGAAATATTGTCTCATTCAATCCTCACAACCCTGGGAAGTAAGTATTTTTACCCCATTTTATAGGTGAGGTTGAGTTGAGTTCATTTAGGTATTACCCAGGAGGTGCCTTTTGATTCCACTCTTGTATCTTGGGCATTTCATAGGCTCCACACAAAAATAAACCACCCTGTATAATATTTGAAAAATCTACTGATGTACTCTTGCTGTCAGACTTTACCACTGGTCTGTGGAATGAGGGACATTGACCCAAAGGTATTTCTGTTTATTTTTATCCTGTTTATTGTATTGTCTGAGAAAGTACATCAATGCACTTCTACTTTTGGATGAGGAAGTATTTATCGTTCTCCAGCATCCTTGGAGGTGATGAAACATTATACATATTTTATTCTTTGTAGGTGAATGGATTCATTCATAAAAGTTTTAACAGATAACAACCTTTTTTTACTACTCATTTTGGGTATATAATTAGTCTATTAGTTGGAGTTATGATATCAGACTTATTAAAAAGGCTTTTGGTTTACTTCCTTTCAAAAGTAATAGAGATGGTGGTATTATTTTTGCTATGCATATTTCAGTTGTACTTCTGGGATGATGTCATCTTTGGTATTATTGTCCATTCTTCCTCTCTTTCCCCCAGTCTATGACAACATGCTGGCACTTATCATTACCAATGTGACCTTTATACATGTACCTTTGATCCCATCCCCTCCAGTCTCCTCCAGAATTTTTTGTTTCAATCATACCCTCTATTGCTCTAAACTCCAACCTCTCCCTATTTATTGGTCCCTTCTCTACTGCCATCAACCATGTATAAATCTCCTTACTCATTCCAATCATCCCAAAACATTCTTTAGACCCTACCATTTTCTTAGAGTATCATTCTATGTCCCTCCTCCCAGTCTCAATAAAGCTCCTTTAGTTTAAAAAAAAAAGCTATGCTCAATGTCTCCATTTCTTCCCATCTCACTAACTCCTCAATCCCTTGAAATACATCTGCCAACCTCAAACTGAAACCACACTCTCCAATGTTAACAAAGATCTCTTAATTGCTAAATCTAAGGGTCTTTCCTTAGTCTTCGTCCTCAAACTGTTATATTTGCAAGTGTTAATCACCATCTTCTTTTGAATTTTTAATCCCCTCTAGTTTCCCATAACCACTCTGCCTTTCTCCTGTTTAAATCTTCCTTTTCAGTATATTTACAGGCTCATAATTCACATCACATATATCTTTATGAATTTTCCAAGGCTTTGTCCCAGGACTTCTTCTTTTACAACTCTATACTCTCTTGAATATACCTGTGCTAGTGGTTATGATTATTTTTTTTATTCACATGATTCTCACATCCATATTTCCAGTCCAAGTCTCTCCACTGAGCTTCAGTATAGTATCACCAACTATTAGACATTTCAAACTGGATGTCCCAGAGACATCTCAAACTTAACATGTCCAAAATGGAACTCATTATCTTCCCCCTCTTCCTGCCCCCTCTACCAACCATCTCTCTTCTAGACGTCCTTGTTTCTATAGAATGCATTACCATTCTGTCAGTCTTCCATGATTGTACATCAGCTTTATCACTGACTTCTCAGCCTCTCTCATTCTACATGTCCCATAAGTTGCCAAGTTTCATCATTTCTACCTCTGCATCCTCTCCTATATGACCCTTCATTCCACTCACGTAGTCATCATCTTATTTAAGGTCCTCACCATCACTCATCTAGATTATTGCAGCACCCTCCTAATTGTTCTACCTGCTCAAGACTCTCTCCATGACAGTACTACCTAATCACTTCTGCTAAAATGATTTTATTTAAAAATATATGACTATGGTATTCCCCTACTTAATAAACTCTAGTGTCTCCATATTACCTTTAGAAGAAGGAAGGAAGGAATCAAACATTTATTAAGCACCTACTGTTTGCCAGGCACTGTGCTAAACAGTTTACAAATATTATTATCTCATAGAATCCTCACGATAACCCTTGGGCATAGGTTTTATTATCTTATTGAGGAGGCTGAGGTAGGCATTAGAAAAAATAATTTTCTCAGAATCACACAGCTAGTAAGTGTCTAAAGAGGGATTTGAACTCAGGTCTTCCTGACTCTAAGCCCAGTGCTCATATCCACTGTGACACATAGGTGCATCTGTGTAGTTTTTAAAGCCCTTCACAACCTGGTCCTAGGTTTTCTAGGTCCTAGTCCTTTTTAGCTAGTCCTTTCTAGCCTCACAGGACACTATTCATCCCCTTACACTCTTTTAATATTCAACCAAATAATCTTTTCTTCTATTCCTCATACATGACGCTTCACTTCTCATCTCTGTGTCTTTACACTGACTCTGCCTAGAATGAACTCCCTCCTTTCCTAGGTCTAGCACATAGAATTCTTCTCTCCTTTCAAAACTAAGCTCAAGCACTGATTTCATATGAAGTCTTTCCCAATCACCCAACTACTAGTGTCCTCCCTGCCAATCTACCCCACTTAACTCCTTTGTATGTAATCTCTTTACTTTCATTCTATATACACTTATGTATGTTGCTACCTACCTGTTAGAATATAAAATCCTGGAAAGCAAGGACTCTTTCATTCTTTGTATTTGTATTTCAGTTCCTACCACAGTGCCTAGCACTTAGTAGATGTTTAATAAATAATTGTTGTTTGGATTAATAGATTTTTCAATTTTTCAATTCCTTCAAGCCTTCAGCATTGTGCTTTTCAGATTGTTAATAACTCCTCCATATCCACACCTTTAATCAGGACTCAGGGATGGAGTTATATTTGACAATTGATCTGTATGCTTGGTAATGCATTCTATAGTTCTTTCACAGCTTGGAACTGAGACTGTTGACAAAAGTTCCGCGAAGCCCTTTCTTAAATCTAGTAAGATCTATTTTCAATTTTTTCGTGATGTTGCATCAGTGTAAACTAAAAGCATTAGTGTCTTCAGTTCATTCTATGTGTTCACATGGTTTGTCTGCTTTAGCAATCAGTGCCATTGGCATTTAACGGTCAGCACCATTGGCAATAAGTCAGCACCATTGGCAGTGATGCATTTCCAGAAGATGAGGCACTGGCATTTCTCATTTGTACCCATATATCCTGCTTTTTGTGGTATCACACTAGATCTGCTGTTGTCCATGTCAAGCTGTCCATCACATCAGTTCCAAGTAGGACTAGCCTACAGCTCTATTCTTCTCCATCTATTTCTTAGATTCATAGGAGTAGTTACATCACACTGAGCAGAGTGTAACTCAAACAGTGGTATTGCCAGAGACCAATTAGCCCATGTTTCAGGGTTTCTGCCAAGGCTTCACAGCTGCCATAGCTTTCTCAAGGCACACAGAGTCTCCTCTGTACATCACCATTGCTGGCATTCCCTTCTTTGCCTTCATTCCCCCCTCATGTAATGGACTATGGATTGGACTATAAGGATTATTATTCATTATTCCTATTTTAATAATAATAGCACTTTGAGTTTGAGTTCTTTCTGCAGGCATAAGGAGTTTATATAGAATTGTCCATGCTCTCTGGGACTGACCTTCCCTTGGAAAGAACTCCACATGTTAATGAAAACACTAGTCTATGATAGAAAGAGTTGAGGTCCCCAGTCATAAAGCAATGTCAAGTATCCACAGGAATTGAACCCTTTTATCTTGGTTTCATTAGCACATTAATGCCCTTTTTTGATTAATTGAGCTAGCAACTATCTGTGTAGCAACAGAGAAGACATGATCCTGAACAACCAGTTCCTCCATATTGTTTCCAAATACTTTACCCTTTGTTGAATTTTGTTGTTGTTGTTGTTGTTGTTGTTGATTTGTTTCAGTCATATCCAATGCTTCATGGACCCATTTGGGGATTTCTTGGTAAAGATAGTGGAGTTCTTTGCCATTTCCTTCTCCAGCTCATTTTACAGATGAGGAAACTGAGGCTGACAGGGTTAAGTGACTTGCCCCAGGTCATACAGCTATTACATCTCCAAGGCCACATTTGAACTTATTAAGATGACTCTTCCTGACTCCAGGTCTGGCACTCTTTCCCTCTGTGCCAGGTAGCTGCCCTTTGGTAGAACAAAGGGGAACAAAACATCATTGTTGCTGCTTCTTATAAACAAGTAAAGGAAAAATACAGGACTTGTTCTGCATACCTTTGGAAGCAAATGTTCTATTTGTGATCAGGCTCAGCTTAGGGACACCAGGCTTGCTACTTGTCAGCAAATGACAATTGACACAAATATCGATTGTGCTGACTAGCTAATTATCAGCTGGTTATTGCTGAGGTGCTGAGACTGCTTCTTGCTAGACCACATTCAACAGCCCCCACTGAAGCATCCTCGTTTGCTTACAGAACAACCCTTCCGGGTAACCTCTCCTCTCTCCAGCTTCTGCCATGCCCTCTCACTGCCTCCACCATCACTCTGCCACTTTGCTTTCAGCTTATTGCATAATCAGCTTCTCCTCTGACCTACCGTCATTACCTCAGGGTTGTTGGAACTCTGCTGGGTGGTGATGACAGATCATTAAAGGCCCCAGCTGTTCCAACCCCAGCCACGTGGTCTCCTTTGGGAATTGCCTCTGAAATCTCTGGAAGAAAGGAATGGAGCCTCACTTAGCCTGATCCCAAAGTAATAGGAAACAGTGACATCCCAGGAATTCTGGGAGCTAGGAACTTGGCATTCACAGCAAGGAGTTGGTGGGAACAAAACCTCAGGAAGAGACAGGAATTTGTATAGACAGAAGTGCCAGAGGAAGGAGCTCAAGGCATATCATCCTCTTCAACTATTAGCCTTCACAGGAAAATCCCTTTGCAGACCTTGGCTCAGCTAAACCTTAGCAATGATCACAAATATGTTACCAGACAAAATGAACAATGAGAATTCGAGAGTGCTGATAAGAAAATATGCTACCCATCTCCTGACAAAGAAGTAATGGGCTCAAGATGCAGAATAAGATATACATTTTTGGACTTGACCGTGTGGGAATTTATTTTGCCTGTATATACATACATACACATACATATATAACATATGTATGTATGTGTGTACATATATATACATATATATATATACACATTGTACTTATGTATACTTAAGCAAAATATATTATATATCTTTATTAGACGAACTTTTTTTCCTTTTCTTTTTCTGCTTTCTGTGAGGAGGGGAAAGGAGATGAGGTAGGAAAAAAGAAAAGGAGAGAGAGTCATTAAAGGAGCTTTTAAAAATACAGAAGAGAAAAAAGGCTAGAGGTAGAGCCAAGATGGCAGAGTAAAAGCAGAGACTCACTTGAGCCCTCCCACAGATTCCTCTAGATCCCTCTAAAAAGTGAATCTGAACAAATTTTAGAGCATGAGAATCCACTAGGAGACAGAGTGTGGCAGATATCCAGACCAGGACAACATGGAAAGCCTATGGGAAGGATCTGTTGCACCAGTGCAGAGCATGTGGGCTGCACTAGTACAGGCCCAGCCATAGTAGAGTGGGAATGGGACCCAGCAGACTGAATCACCCATGGAAGTGGCAATTCCCAAACCTCTCCATACAGGATGGGGGTCTGTTGAAACTGGGTGAGAGACAAGTACAGAGTCTGCAGCAGCAGCTACTTCTGGGACTATCAACCCACAAACCAAAAGTTTAAAAAGCATCTATTGAACTTCTAGGAGCCAAGATGGTGGAGTAAACCATAAATACTCTGATCTCCCCCTGCCCTTTTGAGCTTGAAAAACCCAGATATTATTGCCCCAGGAAAAATCCTGGAATAGTGGAACCAACAGAAGGTGTACAGTTTGGGAGGCTAGGGAGATCAATGGGAAGGATCCCTCTTGCTGTGGCTGAAGGGGACCAGTGCAGGACAAGAGGCATCCAGAAAGTCCCGCCTCAGTGGACCAGTGGGAGATCCTGAATCCCAAAGAGTTGGAATCAGCAGGCACCAATACCAGGACCCTAGGTGTGCCTTCACATAGGCAGAGGAATCAGCAGACACCAGCGCAAGCAGGCTTCCACCAATGGCTGACCCTACTTGTGCTGTAGCACAGCCCTAAGGGAGATGGAGACCTGAAGCAGTGGGGCCACCCCTCCCCCACACTTCATGCTGTGAGCTTCAGTATAACCCCAGGGAAACTCAGAAACACATCACCTGGCCTCAGCCTTGGCACACACCAGCCAGCTCCAATTCAGTATGCAATTTAGGTGCAGCATTATATGATTTCTAACTGACAAAGCCAGAGGTCACAGCTCATAAAGCCAGTAACTAGACCCCTAGCTACCAGCACAAGAAGTGTGGGACAGAACCCTTGTGCCCCAGAAACAGGGATCTACTTTAAAATTCAGGAAATAGGCAATCACAGTGGGCAAAAAGCAAATTGGAAAAGCTAAGACCATAGAATCTTACTATGGAGTCAGGGAAGATCAAAATATAAATTCAGAAGAGAACAGCATTGACACTATACCCACATCTGAAACCACAAAAGGGAATATGAATTGGTCTCAAGCTCAAAAAACATTCTTGGAAGAGCTCAGATAGGATATTAAAAGCTAAATTAGGGAGGTAGAAGAAAAAGTACTAATTTTTTTTAAAAAATACAATTGACAAAATGGAAAAAATTTTCACTGAGGAGAACAACTCCTTAAAAATTAAAATTGGCCAAATGGATAAGGAGGTACAAAACCTAACTGGAGAAAAATAAATCCTTAAAAGGAAAAATTGGCCAAATGGAAAAGAAAAGGAGGTACAAAAGTTACCTGAAGGAAACAATTCATTAAAAATTAGAATTGGAAGAGTAGAATCTAATGACTCTATGAGGCATCAAGAATCAGTGAAACAGAATCTAAAAAATGAAAAAAATAGAAGAAAATGTAAAATATATCATTGTAAAAACAACTGACCTAGAAAAAAGATCTAGGAGAGAGAATTTAAGAATTATTGGTCTACTGGAAAGTCATGGTGAAAAAAGGAGCCTGAACAATATCTTCCAAGAAATCATCAAGAAAAATTTCCCTGAGGGCCTAGAACCATAATCATTGAAAGAATCCACAGATCATCTCCTGAAAGACATCCCAAATTGAAAACACCAAGGAATATTGTAGGCAAATTCCAGATTCATCACATCAAGGAGAAAATACTGCAAGCAGCCAGAAAGAAACAATTCAAATATTGCAGAACTACAGTCAGGATCACACAGGACCTAGCAGCTTCTACATTTAAAGATTGAAGGGATTGGAATATGATATTTCATAAGGCAAAGAAGTGTGGATTACAACCAAGGATCAACTATCCAGCAAAACTGAGCATAATCTTTCAGGCAAGGAGATGGACATTCAATGAAATAAGGAATTTCCAGACCTTCCTGATGAAAAAGCCAGAGCTCAATGGAAAATCTGATCTTCAAATGCGAGATTCAAGAGAGACATAAAAAGGAAAACATGAAAAAGAAAAAAATCTCATTATTCAATAAGAGTAAACTTTTTGCATCTCTACATGGGAGGATGATACTTGTTAACCCTTAAAATTGTATATTTATGACATTTTAAAGGGGTATACATAGATAGAGGGTGTGGGTATAAATTAACTGATGTGATGATTTTTTAAAAAGCCTAATTCGGGGTGCAAAGGGACTGTAATAGGAGAAGAGGAAAGGAGGAAGAAATGGGTAAATTACATCACATGAAAAGGCACAAAACATCATAGTAGAGGGAAAGAAGGGAGGGAGATGAGCATCGCTTGAGCTTTACTCTCATTGGATTTGATTCTAGGAGGGAATAACATACTCAGTTAAGTATAGGAATCTAACTTGCCCTGTAGGCAGTAGAAGGGGAAAGGAGAAAGAAGAGAAAGAGTGTGATTATAAGGGAGGGAAGAAGTAGTAAGGGAAAGGGAAAGAAAAGGGAGGGAGGCTGATAGAAGGCAGGGAATATTGAGAGAGGCAGCAATCAAAAGCAAAACTTTTTTGAGGAGAGGAAGGGAGAAATAAGAGCATCAATGGAGGGAGGGAAAAGAAATAGGATGGAGAGAAAGACACAGATAGTGATAATAACTGTGAATGTGAATGGGATGAATGCTCCCATAAAACAGGTGGAAAGCAGAATGGCTTAAAAACCATAATCCTACAATATGTTGTTTACAAGAAGCACATTCAAAACAGAGGGATACACACAGTGTAAAGGTAAAAGGCTGGAGAAGAATATATTATGCTTCAGCTGAATTTAAAATAGCAGGGGTAGCAGTCCTATCCTCAGACAAAGCAAAAGCAAAAATTAATCTTATCAAAAGAGATAAGGAAGGAAACTATATCCTGCTAAAAGTTACCATAGACAATGAAGTAATATCATTACTAAACATATACGCACCAAATGGTATAGCATCCAAATTCTTTTATTTTTTAGCACCCAAATACCTAGAGAAGTTAAAGGAGTTACAGGAAGAAATAGACAGCAAAACTATACTAGTGGGGTACCTCAACCTTCCCCTCTACGAACTTGATAACTAACAGAATGGTAAAGTGGACTAAAGTTCTCTACAACAAGAAAGAAAGATTCTGCACATAAGATCATTATACTGTAAGGGGAAAGGAAAGCCAACACACATAAAGTGAAACCAGGAGGGGAAAGGAAGTAATGTGGTAGCCTGGATCTGGGCAAGATAAGATGAAAATTCATTTCTCAGAGCTGAGGAACCCAGGTGGTTCCAGAAAGAAGGCATCAAGAAGGATAGTTAAAGTAGAGGCAGTAGGTCCTAGTGACACACATTTGTAGTCCTTGCTCCTGGTGCCACTGAGGCTGATAGATTGATTTAGTTCAAGAGTTCTGAGCTGTAGTAGGCTAAGCCAAATGTGTGTCTGCACTGAGTAGTGCGCCAATATGGTAAGCCCTCAGAAGTGAGAGGCCACCTGACTTCCTAGAGAGGAAGAAAACAGTCTATGTCAGAAACAGATCAATAATAAAGAAAAGAAAAAGTAATAGTAGTAGAAAAGAAAAAGAAAGGAGAAGGATGGCATCTGTGATTTCCTTGATAGAATGATCCCTGAGGCAAGGAACCCTCATCTGTTAGTCTAAGAAAGGTGCCTAGAGGTCTAAGAGGTTTAATGATTTCTCAAAAGTCACAAAACTAGTGTCAGAGGTTCTTGAAACCCATGTCTTTCTGTATCCATGGCTGGCTCTCAATTTTCTTGTCACCAGCTTCTGAAATTCAACCATTAGACATTCTTTCCTTTTGTTCTTAATGAGACTCCCTCCTAAAATATAAATAGCCCAAGAGAGGTTACACTTAAAACCTTTATTGTTAAACACTTATTTAGTTTAATGGATGGATCAATTTAGGAAATATGAGCCCTGGGTTGAGAGGAAGAGAGCATCTTCATTTGTAAAGGAAAGAGATATGCTGAAGGAAGGGGAAGGAGATTGCTAAACAAAGGAAGGGAGAAGAGAAGGGAAGTAAGTATGTACATACTGACTACTATGTGTCAAACACTCTGCTAAGCTCCTTTACAAATATTATCTCATTTGATGCTCACATCAACCCTACTAGGTGAGTGCTATTATTATTTCCATTTTACAGTTGAGAAAACTGGGAGAGATGTTAAGTGGTTCATGCAGGATCACACAGCTAGTAAATGTCTAAGACCAAATTTGAACTCAAGTCTTCATGATATCAGACCTAACACTCTATCCATGGTGATACTGACTTGCTAAAAGCAAAAAGCTGCTAAAGAGAACTTTAGCCCACTTCACAATTTGGAGGGGGGGGTTTAAATCCAGTAGAAGGCAGGTATGTGCTGCAGCGAATAGACAGCCAGGTCTAGAGTCAAAAAGATTCATCTTCTTGAGTTCAAATCTGGCCTCAGACACTTACATCTGTACAACCCTGGGCAAATCATTTAACCCTCTTTGTCTCTTGTTTCCTCATCCATAAAATGAGCTAGAGAAGGAAATCGCAAACCAGTCTAGTATCTTTGCCAAGAAAAGCCAAATTAGGGTCACAAAGAGTCAGACATGACTGAAATCACTGAACAACAGCAATAAATCCAGTACATTCTAACCTCCCCCCAGCACAGGAAATATTCTTTTGCTTTTAACTTCTGAAACCCTAGATTCTAGTCTAGAGTGAGAGTTGGGCACATAATAAGTATTTATTAAATGCTTGTTGAAATGAATTTTTATGTATCCTATCAAACATTCATTGAGGAGGATTCTGGGAACATGGTAGAGTAGGTCAGAAAATTCCAAGCTCTTCAGATTTCTCCCACAAACAAGATAAAATAATGCTTCAGGCAAACATAGAGGGGTAAAAATAAACAAGAACTGAGGCAGAACAGTGATCCCCCAGGGATAATCACAGAAGATACAAAGCAAAATCCCAGGACCAAGGTTTGGTCCCTGTGAAGAGCAAACACTTCCAGGGTAGTTCCACTGAAATAGGTGGCAAGTCCTGGGGCTAAATTGCGAGGTGGCCTCTGGTCCCAGACACAGGAACTTTCACTTCCCAGACAGTGTTGGGAATCAGACAAAGCCAAGGAAGATTGAGGGAACCTCTGCTGATAAGGAACTCTAGACCAAGCTGTGTTGCTCAGTTGAGGCCCTGGGCTAGAAGGACCTAGTATATCCCTGTTGAGTGCAGAAGCAGTGGGGTAGGAATGCCACTGGCTATGGGCACTTATAGGAGGGCACTATTCTTGGTTTTGGTTCCAAGCTAGAGGGGAGAATTGAAAGAGAACTTGAGGCCAGAATCACCATGCCCCATATCCCAAGACTAGAGATGATGAAAATTATGCTGCTACAAAATAAAAATAAATAAATAAAATAAACAGGCAAAGGAAAAGTAATTCAACCACAGAAAGTTGCTATGAGACTAGAGAAGACTGGAGTACATCTTCAGTGGAGGATGTTGAAGCAAAAAAAAAGTCTCTCCCAACCCAAAGACTAAAAAAAGCAAATGAGAGAGAATGAGGAAAAAAAATTAAATATAAGAACAATTCAAGAAAAATAAGATTATAAAAAAAAGTTAACCAATTAGAAAAAAAAGATCCAGAATCTTAAGGAAGGAAATGACTCCTTGAAAATTAAAATTGGGCAAGGGGAAGGCAGCAAAGTTATAAGAGACCAAGAAATAATAAAATAAAACATAAAGAATGAAAAAATAGAAGAGATTTTGAAACAAGAAAAAATTACTTCTCTGTTGAACAAATCAAGAAGAGAAAACAAGAATAATCAGACTACCTGAAAGCTATGATAAAAAAAGAATCTTGATAAAATTATAGAAGAAATAATTAAAGAAAATTGTCCTGAAACATTAGAACAAGAAGGGAAAGTAGAAATAGAAAAAAATCACATATCACCATCTAAAAGAGATTCTATGAGGAAAACCTATATGAATATCATAGTCAAACTCTGAAACCCCTCACTCAAGGACAAAATATTATGAATAACAAGGGGGGAAAGCAATTTAAATATGGTGGTGACAGAGTTAGTATCACATAAGGTCTAGGAGTAGTGACACTAAAAGGTCTTGGAACACTATATATCAAAGAGCAAAGGAATTGGGGTTGCAACCGAAAATATCATACCCAGAAAGCTTAAGCTTAAGCATGATCCTGAATGGAAATAAAATGGACATTTAATGAATTTTCAGACTTAAGGATTTTGCTTTAAAAAACCTGAATGTAATAGAAGACGACATATAAGATCCAAGAGAAATATAAGGTACATATCAAAGACTAATTACAAGGGACTCAATTAGGACAGACTGTTTACCTTTTATTTGAGGAAATGCAAAACATATGTCTAAGACTGTTACTAGTAATTGGGCAGTTCATAAGAAAGACTGGTTTAAAGCTGAACATGATATTTTTTTAAAAGTAAAATCATTTAGGAACAGGTAAAATGAAGTACGAGGGGAAGAACTAACAGAGAGGAAATAGATGGGGAGGAGGGCTAGCAGTTATGGAAACCTACTTTTCTCAGGAATAGATTTAAGACGGAGCAATACATTTATGTCTAAAAGGGTATGAAGTCTTCTAAATTCAGAAAGAAATAAAAGTCTAAGAGGATGGAGGGTAGGATAAGTGAGAGGCTTTTAGAGGGGAGGGTGAGGGAATAGGATAAGGTGGGGTAGTAGAAGGGCATTTAGATTAATGGGAATGGGAGGATAAGGGAAGGATCCTTGCAGGGGAGTAGGGTATATAATAAGAGGGTAAGGTAGTGGGTAGAAGCAAAGTAGAGGATTCAGGAGGGACAGGAAATAAGAGATAAAAACATAAAATAAAGATCAGGAGTAGAATTTATTAGGGGAAAAAAGTAGGTGCAGTAATCTTGATCTCAGAGAAAGTTGAAGCTAAAATAGATTTAAGCATAAGTGAAAAATAGGGAAATTATATGTGAGCCATATTAGTCAATATTGTTTTAGACTATTTAAAATGACCAGACAAATAACATCTGCCTGGCCTCTAGCGTCAACCATGTGATATAAAATAACTAGACACTACAAGGTTGGAATATTGCTAAGGTGGAAGAAGTTGTTGGACTTAGAAAAATAAAGACTAGAACTTATTATGGAAGAGGTTACCCACCCTCAGAGAAACAGAGGACAAATAAGTACATATGTTCAGTTTTACATAGCTGCATATGAACATATATATCTATATACAAGTATGATTATAGATATCAAAATATATGTATGTGGATGTATGTATGTGTATATGCAGGTATATATCTTTGTGTGTGTATGCATGCATGGTTGTAAATGTATATGTGTATTGCATAGGTGTATGTATGAGTATATGCTTGCTGTGTACATGTGTGTAACTGTATAGGCATGTGTTGATACGATTGGGGACGGAAGAGAAAGGAAGGAAAAAGAACAAAGAATGAAGTGCACAGAAGAGAACAAAAGAAAACTTACAAGAATACAAACAAAAGATGTACACAATGCATAGTATTTATTATATAGGCTTTCTTAAAGTGGAAATTAATTATTGTATATTTTGAATCCTCTCTTCCATTCTGCTGTGCACATGGTAATTTTTTTTCTTTTCTTATTTTGTATTTAAGTTTATAATATATTTCTTTTTTATTGTGTATTTAAGTTTAAAATACATTTTAAAAATTCATTGAGCATCTATTCTAGGTAAGATACTATGCTAGATGTTGTCCCCATGAATCTAACAGGATGCCAACACTTTAATCCTTGAAAGTATAGATAATGAGTGCAGATACTGTTTTAGGAGCACTTCTTCTCCTTACACAAAAACACTGATCTTTTTCAAAAAATAATTTGTGGAGGATATTCAGCCAGAGTGAACTGATGAGTAGTTTTTTACAAGACTCATGCAGTCCTTTTGTAATTTAAAAACAGAACGAAAACCAAAACAAAACAAGTACTGGTTTGTTCTTTCCCTCCTACCACCAAAGGTGATATTGATAAGGGTCTTAAATTTACTACATGGTAGCAAGGCAAAGTTGTTGCTGGAAACATGGAAAGAACATGCATTTCCCAGTCACTCTTTTAGAATTAAACTCTTAAAACCCTTATGCCTTGCTCTTATTTAACTGTGCAGTAGAGATGGTAGATTGGCACAGTGCCACCAGAGGTATAGGGGAGCATAGGGTAAATGGGGCTTTCCTCAAGGCACTGACATCTAGCAGTGGGATCCACAGATCATTTTTCCAATTCCTTGCCATGCTGTCCTACCCTTGAGCATACTATCATAGAACTGCATCCTCAGTGTAACTATCTACCGTGCTACTGCCATGCTCTTTTTCCTCATATGGGACTCTCCTCTGCACCTTTGCTACATACTACCCCACTATACCACAAGGCACCGAGGTGGCATAATAGATAGAACCTGGAGTCAGAAAGACTTGAGTTCAAATTCAGCCTTAGACACTAACTGTGTGACCTGGGAAAACGACCTAACCTTTGTCTGACTCAGATTTGTCAGCTATAAATTAGTGATCATAATAGCACCTATTTCCCAGGATTA
>CM053594.1:96233112-96260088 GCA_028646575.1 Pseudocheirus occidentalis
TGGCCAGAGTATTTAATCTATGTATGTTTTATATGTTAAATTTGAAATTATGGGTATACATATGCTATGTGTATTGTGCGGCATATTGGTTATATAAATACCAAAATGCCCTGTATTATATAAATTATATGTGTGTGAAAGCTGGTTTGAAAGCCCTCTTAAAATGAATACTTGGAAAGATTTTTTTATTCAGCACTCAGCTCTCTAATCAGATGGACAAGGGATACTAATAAAGTGTGAGCATAAAAGTTGCTATAAACACACATATATACATACATGCATACATATATACATGCCTACACACATATTTTAATGAACTTATGTGACATATATAACATGTTTATATAATAGATAACATATTTAACTTGTGTAGCACAAAACCTACAGCATAATGTAAGCATAATAAATTATATATTGCACATGCCTAATTGTGACACATCACAAATCCATAATGTGTCATTTATTATGTATGTAATGGATGTGTGATATGTATTAGATGCCTATCCTGGGTGCTCTCTTACAATGGATGTTCTGTGCTGAGTTCTTTACTCCAGCCCTCCAGCCACACTCCATCCCTGTAACCATCAAATCAGAGAGGCGGAGGGTACTAAGGTTACTGATGAGATGTCAGTACCCATGTAGATGTAATGTCACAGGATGATGAGTTTCCTGGTCAAGCGGTTTCTTGAGAGTATTATAGAGTTCTGTTCAAAGGAATGCAGCTGGTGAGAACTGAAGACATGGCTGGCCTCGGAGCCCTCATTAAGTGGAAACTTTGGGAGGTGTTCTTTGTTCCCCAAGACCTCCAGATCTCAAATCAGAGAAGGGGATACTAAGGTTGCTAATGAGGTACGAATACAAAAAGGGGTCTGCATGTGATATATGTAATAAACACACATGTACACGTGGGCACGTGTGTATATATGTGTGTGCATATTTGCAATATACACATTTGTATAGTATACATACATATGATACATACATATATACTTCATTTACCATCAAACCTCCCCTAGGATAAGCTCATCACTGGAAATCTCATTATTTTAGAAATCAATTCCACTTTGATGCCATCTCTTCAGTACTCTCAGTTTTCTCTCCCCTGTCATTAGAAGGCTGGAGGGAAGAATGTCACCTAATGTCACCCAAGGCAGTAAAAAATGGACCAGTATTTGAACCCAGGTCCTCCAACTCATAGAAAAGCTAGATAGCACAGTGGATAGAACTCTGGGCCTGGAGTCAGGAAGACCTCAACTGTCTGGTTGTGGGCAAGTCACTTAGCCCTGTTTACATCAGTTTCTTCATCTGTAAAATTAGCTAGAAAAGGAAATGGCAAATCACTCCAATATCTTCACCAAGAAAGCCCCAAATGGAGTCATGAAGAATCACATTCAACCAAAAGGACTGAACAACAACAAATATGGAGAGACACTGGTTATTTTTTTTCAAATCCAATTTTTAAAAGCAGCATCTCACCTACTGGCCCTCAGGACACAGAGATTCAGAAAGGAACCAACATGCTATCCAATATATAAAGAAAAATAAATTATCTGGCCAACATTAAGCAATATCAGCTATCTCCATGGTCTGTGATGCTTAGAACCTAAAGAATGTTTAAAAAAAGAACTATGCCCTCCTTCCACCATCCACTATACCCCTGGCATCAAGGCTGCACAAGTTGATTTTATGTGAGAACCCGGTCCCAAACACTGACACCTCCTCCCTTCCCTCTTTCTAAACTCCAAACTGAAGAAATTTGCTGAGACTGCACTAGCCATTCTGTGCTGCAACAGAGCTGTGATCTACAGCTCCTCCAGTGCTGAGATCATCCAAACTTCCAGTGGTATAAGTCTGCCCACGTTGTAATGGCAATAGTGTGGTCAATAGTGTAGGAGACACAGGAAAGGGGGTAGGTCAACATGTGTGGGGACTCTGTGATGCTCCACTGAATCTTAGTGACAGGTCAGCCTCTATCTGGGACCAGATCTGTCTCTCCAAAAGTCATTAGGGGAGAAGACCTAAGCTAGTGAACCATGAATTGTGAGCATGGAAGGAGGCTTAAACACTTTGAGATCCAACCCTGAGGGAAACTACCATGAGACGTTGCTTTAGAAAGTGCACAATACAGCAATAGGGGGAAAAAGGAGAAAAGGATGAAAGGGCCAAAAATCTCAGGAGGAAGAAAATTCAAAGACCATGACCATAAGCAGATAAACTAAGAGAGAAAACAATAGAAGTAGAAGGAAATATGGCCTCCACTTCTAGTGAATGAGTTCAAGCATCTATAAATAAATATGGTAAAACAAAGGAAAATTATTCAGCATCTTAGTGAAAAAAAACATGATTTTTAAGGATATCATGGAATCACAACATATTGTTCGTAAGTGGATTTAAAAGAGAAATGAAAGATGTGAGAGCAGAATTTATGGCCTGCACAGCAAAAATAATGGATAGAATAGAAAAATTTGGGTCTTCAGTGGCAAATCTCATCAAAGAAACAAGAGATGATGAATTTCCTGATGATGAGCTTTCTTGGGTAGATAAGAGAGTTTACGCTAAGAAGTACAAAATGGTAGAAAAGGAAGAGATGACTAGCCTAGAAGCCCTTTTTAATGGAAGCATTGGGAGAACTTTGCATTGCCCTCTAGCCCTCCAATTTCAAAGAAAGAAAATACCGACAGTACTGTGAGTACACCATAATGCAAGAAAGAATGTAAGAAAACTGCCTAGAACTTGTAAACACAGAAAACAGAGGGTCAATTAAAAGAATCCATAACCTCTAGGACAGCAATTCTCAACCTGTGGGTTATGTTCAATTTGTAACAATGAAAATATATCCTGCATATCAGATAGATTAATAACAGTAGCAAAATTAAAGTTATGAAGTAGTAATGAAAATTATTTTATGATTGGGGGTCACTACAACATGAGGAACTGTATTAAAGGGTCACAGCATTAGGAAGGTTGAGAACCACTGTACTAGGAAGAAAAAAAAGACTGCAAACTATAAGACATGTAATGGTCAAATTGAATAATGCCAGTGAAAAATAACAAATTAAGTAAGCGACCAAGAGAAAGACCAGATAGAGATTTTAAGTAACCCAATCTAACTAGTAAAGGGGGAAAAATTCTTGGTCCTGATAGATTCACAAGAAAATTTTATTAAATATGTAAAGAACAATTAATATTCAATAATTAACACTATACAAATCATTCTCAAAAATTGAGAAAGTACCATACTTTTATCAGGCAAATAATCTTTATGTTATAATTGTTTATCAGGAAAGTATAGTCCTAATACTCAAACCAAGGAAGGATTAAAACAATAGAAGGGAAACTACAGGCCAATTAATGCGAAACAAAATCTTGTCAAATTGACCATAGAAATTTATCCAAGAAATCATTCATTATGACAAAGTTGAATTTATACCAGGAATTCAAGTTAAGGTTCAATATTAGGGGGAGAAATTAACATAGTTAATCATATTGAAAACAAAAAACATGTAGAACCACTTGATTTTCTAGACACTTTGTAGAACTTGAAAAAATAATAACAAAATTCATTTAGAAAAATAAAAGATTTAGAACACCAAAGACATCAATATATATTATAAAACATCTGGTATTGGTTGAAAAATAGAAGTGGACTGATGGAACAGACTAAACTAAGGAGAACGAAAAACAATGGATCCCCCAAACCCAGTATTTGATAAAGTTGAAAACAAAAATTACCTAGGAAAGAACTCATATTTGGTAAGAAAAAATGGTGAAACAAACTATGGCACGTGAATGGAATGATGCTGATCTGTGATAAATTATGAATATGTAAACTACAAAAGAGAATGAAAAGATACATGGATTGATACTGAGTGAAATAAGCAGAGCCAAGGAAATAATGAACACAATGACTATAACAATGTGAATGGAAAGAACACACGCACGCACGCACACACACACGCACACACACACACACACACACACACACACACCTCTCAAGAGCAAAACTATAGAGATCAAACATGACTCAAATGAAGAGATGAGGGAACATGCCCCAACAGTACCTTTGTATGTTTTCAGACATCTTTAATATATTGAGAGCTTGTGATGATTTTTTTCTCTTTTCTTTTTTTTAAATACTATTTGTTATATGTGGAGGCTCTCTGAAAGGAGAGGGGAAGGGATACTATGGAAATCAATAATGATGTAAAAAAAGTCAATAAAAATCGTTTTTATAAAGTTCTTCAGGGCTATAATGTTGATCAACCTCCCATTTTTCCAACTACCTATAGAGTGTTTCCTAAATTAGCCTGGACAGCCCTCAGTTCCCCCATTTTCATATCACTTAAAGACAATGGGACCCATAATGAATAGAATTGTTTAGAGAAGAGACAAGCCTCTAAGACCAAGAAGAAATAGTACAATCCCACTTCCACATGACAGCCTTCCTACATGATAGTTCAATGATTGCTACCATTCCCTCGCCCAGAGCCTTCTCTTCTCCAGGCCTCGAGCCCAACCCATCCCCACCCAGCTTCTCATATAGAATATATCTCAGTTGCCTCCCTATCCTTGTCACCCTCTCAAAGTCTTCCTAAAATCTGGCAACCGGAAATGAATAAAATACTGTAGATGTGGTTTATAGAAATAGTGACAAAGGATCAAGGATTCATATTTAGATATACTCAAAGCAATGAAGAATGTTTAACCAGATAAGGAGACAATCTGTGAACTTTTATTTCCCTGAAGACTTTCTGAATTTTTTTCCCTAAGCAACCTAAGGTTATCTGACTGACTTTGCCCCATGTAGGAGGATTCTGAATTTTTTTTAAAAGAAGACCCTGACACAATACCATTAGATCTGATTCTTTTGAGGCAAGAGATAATTTACATCAGATGCAGTGTGTGGTTTGTTACAGGGGTCTAAGACACTAAAAAATGCAGCTGGGTTAAAAGTTGAAGGGAAAGGTTGAGGGGCATTTTTCAGGCCCTCTAACTCAGTGTTAGCAAACTCAAATATAAATGGGGGCCAAAAAATAGTACATAAGTATCCCTACAACTATGAATTGACTAAGAAAACCACAAATTAACATTATCTGCGTTCTATTGCCTTTTGATTTATTTTGGTAACCATTTCCTATTTTCAATTTAATTTGACTTTGACCATACTTGTGGGCCATGCATTTGACACCTATGCTGTAGATGAGAATTATAGTAATTTCTTCATCATCCGGGTTGTGACTCAAAGCTTGACAATGCATCATTCCCATAGTGAAAGACAACATGGATAAAACATGACAGAACAGACTGATATAAAGTTCAATTGAGGAAAGTAAGGATTTGTTATAGATGAGATCTTCCAGATACCTTTTTTGATGATGACAGTATACTGACTACACTGAACCTTGGATTATAGAGCCTCTTAAATGGGATCTATAATCACTCCAAAAAGTGTGATCTAACTATCCACACAAGAAAAACCAAGTGGATAATGTGCCTATTGTCCAGATTGTGATATGCAGTTATATAGATAATTTATAGAGTTTGGTCCTTCATCACAGATATCTTGAATAGACATGGAACATAGACAATAAGCTGGACTCAGCATTGAACAGATTAGATTGAGAAACTGAACAATGCTTTTACTGACTCCAATTTTCTCAGCCTAACAAAGGCCCATCTCTTTTTGTTTTGTTTTGTTTTAAATTTTATTTTTAATTTATGGAATAAAATAAGCATTTCCATAACATAGTACAATAAAAAAAGATTATTACACATGAAATTACAAATCTACTATGTACAATTTCCTATTCCTTTCAAATATACAGCAAAATTATTGTGCAAAATTTCTTCTTTTTCCTTTTTTTCTTCCTTTCTCTCCCCCACCCTAGAGCTGGCTACCATTCAATACAAATAGGTATATATCTGTAAAAATTATTCTATACTTTCTTCTATTTATCAGTTCTTTCTCTGAATGCAAATAGTGAGTTTCTTCATGAGTCCTTTACAGTTAATTTGGGTATTTATAATAGACTAAATAACTTATTCACTCAAAGTCATTCTTTGTCAACAACATTACTGTTACTGTATACAGTATTGCCTTGGTTCTGCTCATTTTGCTCTTCATTATTTCATGTAAGTCATTTCATGTTTTTCTAAAATCATTAAGCTCATCATTTTTCATAGCACAATGCCATTTCATTATAATAATATACAACTTGTTCAGTCATTCCCCAATTAATAGGCATCCCTGCTATTTCTAGTTATTTGCCACCACAAAGAGAGCTGCTATAAACATTTTAGATCATATAGTTTCTTTTCCTTTTTCCCTAGTCATCTTTAAAAATAGACCCAGTAGTGGAGGTAGTGCTGGGTTAAAGGGTAGAGGTAGTTTAATAACTCTTTGGACATAACTCCAAACCTATTCTCATTAACAATATCCTTCTATTGTTGATATGTATGGAAAGTTATAGAATACCCACAGCCTCTGAAAAAATTAAAACTGAGGGTCACCAAAAGGGTGATGGAGAGGTATACAGTGCATATGCATTAGCTACATGTTATCAAATAAAAATTACACAAGAGAAGTCACATAAAGGATATCATCAAAGATATATAAAACTGCAAAAGGAGGTGGAACCATGACATAGCCAAAGTCAGGAATACTCTCAAGAGATCAAGTTAATCTTTGATCTCATTGTTTTAGATGGTCCTTCTGGTAATACAAATCACAACCCATGTATGCCTGACTATCTTGTGTATTCATGTTTGCCATAGATTTGACACAGGGCTCCATCCCACATGGGTAGAATAATGAAGCATAACTGATGAAAAGCACACATGCTTTATTGATATCTAACCCAAATCATATAATCTAGAAGAAGATCCCCAGCATGATGAACCCCTTCCAAAGATTCATAGGAAGAAATGGATGACAATGATGTAAAATAGGAGTACTCCAATGGATTGCAGTTTGCTTCACTGGAGGGAGGATCCATATTGACAAAAAACATCAAGTCCATAAAAAAAATCACAAATCCACTAAAGCATAAAAAGGGGCATGTGGAAATCCTATTGGACATAATATCTGGTACCTTAACTAGCATTTAATCTGTAGGCGAATTTGCATATCACATTCCCATGACACATTAGTAAGTGTATTGCTTCCACCAAATTAGGTAACAGTCTTTTGCAAATTTAGATGGTCTTCAAGAGTTGCTGTGACCAAAATCTTTTCACCCAGTATTTAATCTGATAATGCGTTTTTCAATATTTAGCTATGCTGGTCCTTGAACATCATTTATCCCTTCTTTGGAGCCTTTTCAGCTAAGCTGGACTTGCCAGAGCTTGTGATCCATCTACATAGCCTTTGAGAACTCAGGAAAACATCAGAGTTATAAAACAGAAAACGCTTCAATGTTATTCATACAATATTAAATGGCCAGAAACCTCCCTCTCCAGATCACTATTTTCTTCCCTAATTCTTAGTCCCTACTCTTAGTCATTGGGCTTTTTTGCCAGTATAAGAACTATAGAACTATTTCCTGATGAGATAATTATGGTATGTGTTAGTGATATGCCTTGACACCAATCTATATTATGTGATGTAACTTGAGTGGCATTCATAGGCATTTTTCATGGAAAGTCTATCTCCATACATTACTCTCTCCCTCTGTGTGTATGTGTGTGGGACAAACACTGAGGTTTGGAGGAGAGGTGGCAAAGGGGATCAGAAAATTCCTCATGAGTCTTCTAGCAGCCAAAAGCCCCCTATCAAAAAATCCCCCTAGTCAAAAGAGTGTTAGAGAAATTTAAGAACAAATGACACCAGGGACTCTGAGGATGCTTGAGTTGCATCCTTGCTTTATTGATATACAAAATATACATTCTTTTATTTTCAAAATATACTTTCCACTGATATAATGATGAGGATGCCTAAAGGCTTTCCTATGGCTTCTGCAAGCATCTTTCTTCACTGTGCCAATATCACTGCCTCCACTAGTTCACCCCCAAAATCCCATCTGCAAATTTATAGCCCTAAGCTGTCTAAATAGCCTTGCTAAGCTGTCTAAAATAGCCCTTCCACTGTCTTGACAGCTGTTAACTTTGAGGTTTGGAATTTACTTCTGGATATTGTACTCTCCCCTCTAAAATCCCATCTGCAAATGCATAGCCCTAAACTATCTAAATAGTCTTGTTCACCAAGTAAATCCCAAGACTTGAAGAAGCTACAGGAAAGGCTAGAGACATGCTCATCCTGAAATTAAATTTGTACAATGCTAAAACAATTACACCACCTAGAATGCAAGTAGCATTTTCTTTACATAGAGCCCTAGAAGTTAATGTTTCTCAAGATTCATGTGACTCCTTTCTAAGTTACTCTAGTTGTCCTGGGAATGATATGGAGTGAATGATTCTGGAATTGTGCTGTTTCTTCCCCAAAAGACAATCAGGTAGTTTCACGTAGTGAGTTTGTGCTTTGACAAGGCTACCTTTGATACACCTCTTCTTTGTTTTCTCTAGTTTCTTCCTCTTGTGAACCTTCATCTCATCTCTCTTCATCTGGCAACATAAGGAATAGAGGACCAGTGAAGGGAAAGAGCATTCTTTAAGTACCTATTATGCACCAGATACCAAGCTAAGGACTTTATAAATCTTATCTTATTTGAGAGTAGAGGAGCTCCAAGCATGAATGGCAACATGAGCAGCAGCATATTTTAATGAAAATAGTCCTGGATGTGGTGGCTAGGTGGCACAGTGAATAGAGCACCAGCCCTGGAGTCAGGAGGACGTGAGTTCAAATATGACCTCAGACACAATGCACACACACAAAAACTAGCTGTGTGACCTTGGGCAAGTCACTTAACCCCAAGTGCCCTCCAAAAAAAGCAAAAAGAGAAAAAGAAAAAAGAAAATAGTCCTGGATTCTTTTGGAGGTCTAGTCTCAGTTACATCACTCACTAACCAGTGGTGGGACCATGGATAACTTAAATCTCTGCATCTCTTTTCCACATCTGCAAGTAGTAAATAATAATCCCTACTCTGCCTCTCTCACAGGATTGTTGTGAGAATCAAATGAGAAAATGTAGAAAAAATTCCCCCTTACAGATACTTCTGAAGTCATACTTCAAAAGAAGGGTGACTGGGGCAGCTAGGTGGAACAGTGAATAGAGCACCAGCCCTGGAGTCAGGAGGACCCGAGTTCAAATTCAGCCTCAGACACTTGACACACTAGCCTTGTGACTTTGGGCAAGTCACTTAACCCTAATTGCCCTCCAAAAAGCAAAAAAAAAGAGGGATGATCTCATTGTCCTGGGCAACTCCCTCTATGAACATGGACCATAATAGCTTCCTCACCTATAAAATGAAGGGCTTGGCTAAGATGATCTGTAAGGTTTTTTCCTGCTCCAGTATTTTGGAATTCTTTAATATTTAATTGGGGTGGAATATATGGTATCATGAGTTTATGTGTCAAATTAAATGATGGCCAGACTAATGGTTGGTCAGGATTCTGGCAAAGAGTCCCCTCTGAATGTAACCAGGTTGGTTCTTTGACAACAAATATCTAGTGTGTCACTAGTTTCATATTCAAAGCCTCTTATATATTGGCAAGACCTGCCAGAACTTTCCCTCTCAGCACAGCAGATGAAAATCAGCATTACCTTCATCAGAATAGGATGTAGAAATATTCAAATCAAAGCCATAATAACATGTGATAGAAAACAAAGTAGGCATATGAACTTAAAGGTGTGTGTGTGTGTGTGTGTGTGTGTGTGTGTAACCATTGGCCTAGGCATCACATCACATTTCCACAGCTAGCCTGAAGTAGAGAACTATGGAAAAGAACTAGTTGCTTCAGCAATGAATTCCATAAAGGTCCAGAGTACATGGACAAGGGCCATTAACATTGAATAGAAGATACAGAGATCGTTGTCATGTTCTTGCAGCATGCTCATATCTTTTCTAATTCAACTGAATTGAATCCAGTGAACATTTATTAAGCATCTATTTCCTTCCATGAACCATGCAATTTACAGAAGACATGAAGACGAAAATAAGTCTCTGCCCTCCAGGAACTCACTTGCTATTTGAGAGATACAACACATAGACAGATAAGTAGATACAAGATAATTTGGGGAGAGATTGAAAATACTGCCAATCAGGAGGATCAGGAAAGATTCTGACAAACTGTGAAGACACTAGGGATTCTGAGTGGTAAAGGTAATGAGGAAGGGCATTTTAGACATTGGAGCAGATGGTGCAAAGATAACAATGGAAGGTGGTATACAGAGTTTGGAGAAGGGGGGCAGTTTTGCTAGAATGTAGAGCTCATAAAGCAGAGTAATATGAAATATCTGTCCAGTGAAATTGACATGGCCAGAACAATATATTAGAAAAATCATTTTGATAGTTGTGTAGGGGATGGATAGAGGAGAGAACTTGAAGGAAGGAGATCAGTGAAGAATCTAGTCAAGTTGTCCAAATGAAAAGTGGTTGCTAGAATAGCATAGATGTAAGAAATATTGTAGAGGTAGAATTGTCAATACTTGGAAAGTGATTGGAGATATGAGGAAGGCTAAGAGAGACTGAAGAGTCAAGCATAGCACCTACTCTGGGCTACTTCTCCAACTTGCACTCACATCCACAAGCTGAGTATCCAGGGAGCAGCTGCTACTCTTTTTGGTTCTAGGGTATGCTGCGTGTCTATACTTCTAATACAACAGTTTATAAGCCCCCCCCATTGGTCTGTTTCCTCTTAAAAGTCAGAGTACATGGACATAATTAACTCAAAGCAATGGTATTTGCTAAAATTACATAGTAAAAGCAATTGTTTCAAGATATTTTCCCCATAAACCTGGGGAACATTCTCCCACAAACACATAGAACATATATAGAAAGAGTGCATATGAACTTAGCATGCAATGATAACGCAACAAACATATAGGAAATACATGTGGCCATGGCAACCCATGTTTCTGGTATTGCTGGAACTCGACATCCTTTTTCTCCTCATTGGAGTCCTCCCCATAGTCTCCCTCTGACCCCAATTCTCTGTCAGGTGGTTTTATCATTTGTTTTCCTTTGGACTGCTCCTCCCTGTATCATGATCTCCATGGAGTGTGTGTCTCTACACAATTGTTGGCACCTGCCTAGATTCACTCAAACTGAAAAACTCTCAAACTGGCAGAAAAGATATCTCTTATTTAGCAAGTACCTCTACTCTACATATGGTTAATGGAAGAAGGAAAGAGAAAGAAATAAACTCCTCTGTCACCGTGTTGCCTCCTGGTACAGATAACCCGCAAAGTTACCCTTGGGCATAGATTTACTTGAACTTCTGAAATATTGACACTACAGTACTGCAAGGCTTAGCTCTCTAAAGACATCCAGGGGCAAGGTCAATTGTCATCTAGCATTTGACTTTGCCCCTTTTCAATACAATGAAGAAAAGATTCGTTCATACCTAGGAGACACAGGGGAAAAGAGTAACATATCATTAAATATTAATACATCATTTCCTTTTCATTATTCTTTGCTTTTTGTGACATCAGCTGTGTGAGAGGGAAGAACCAAATCCTCACTTTTTTATGCAAGTATCACACAGAGATTGTGAACCTAAGTCATTGGGAAAATTCTAAAACCTTTCATAGAAGTAGGAAAGTTTGGAGAAAGGATGGGATTAGAAGGAAAGATCATGAGTTCATTTGGGGTGTTGAATCTGAATTGTCAAAAAAAAATGAGAGCCAGAAAGTTTAAGTGTCTTGGCTAAGGTCACACAGGCAGTAAGCATCAGAGGCAAGGTCATATTAAAGACCTCATAGTGATCAAGAATTGCATCACCTCATTTTATTTTTGGACATTTTTTTTCTTATCTATGCTGCTGCCTTATCACTGGTCCTCATTCTACTTTCTGGGCTCAAAGAAAACAAGTCTAATCCCTCTTCCATGTAACAAACCTTCAAATATTTAAAGATAGTAATAGTGTCCACCTAAGTCTTCTTCAGATTAATAACATCTAATTTCTTCAACTCTTTCTCATATAATATGGTTTCTAGTACCTTTCACCCATTACAGTTGTTGTTCTCTGGATGTGCTATAATTTGTTAAGACCTATCTCAAATACAATGCATGGAACTTAATATGAAACTACAGATATGATCTGCATAGAGTGGAGCAGTAGGACTTTTACCTCTCTAGTCCTAGAAACTATACTTCCATTAACGTGGTCATAATTTGGCTCCATTAATTAGCTTTTCCCACTCACCCCTGGCTTAATTCACCTTGAACTATTTCAAAAATATGCCTTGAGAATAGATTAGGCTCTTGTTGTCCCACAGTACTGAGAAGCCCTTTGGGTAGATCTAGGTTTCCTGACCCAGTAGCCAATAGACTATTACTTTATGTGTACTGTATGATGTATCTTCATTTGCCTGGTGGAAGTTTGGAGATGGAGGAGCTGAGAACCTAGGGGCTGTTTTATATTGATTGCTGTCATTTTTCCTGAAAATATTAGCTCTTTATTCACTAGTACCTCAACTAGGAGTAGGGCCAATGGAGTTATCTGGATCATCCAGTGCTCTTTACCTCATCACTAAAAGAGATCACAATTTAGATTTGAAAGGAATTATCCCAAAAGAACATTCAATGGCAATCTGAGGACCTACTAATGCAGAGGAAAGAATGATATAAACAGGCTGCTGATCATATCAAATCCTTCTTGAAGGGGTGCAATGGTGTTGGAACAGTAAGAAAAGAGGGAGAGGTACAGAAGCTAACAGCTGCTGGCACCTTCCTGTGAGTAACAGAAGGATCTATTTAAAAAGAAAAGCAGTCAAATAAGAAATGACTTTATCACAATGCTTGTCTACCAGATTTCTTGGCTGGCATAGCACATCCTTCTGTATCAGGCTTGAAGCATTCCATGACTGGTATCCAGCCCCAGAGATGACTCACTCAGGAATCAGCCATGTGACAACTAACAGCTTTCACAGGAAGTCTTTCCTTTAAAAAAAATCGATCCAACAAAAGTCACAGAGGTGCAAATCATGCCTGCTTACACGAAATCCCCCATCCTTGGCAAAGGATAATAGCTAAAATGAGCGATGAGTCCCTTCCCCAAATAACTTCCTCCACAATAACTTCCAGCTATATACATTCCAACTATAATAACAATATGGTAACAGCATCATCGATTTCCAGCTCAAAAAAAGGACCTTAGAAGTTATCCAACGTACCTTATTGATTAGAAAACTGATCATTGAGAGGCAATATTGTGTAAGAGAAAGAACATTGGGACTGGATTCAGAAACCTGAGTTTAATTTCCCAATCCAACACTCATTAGCTCTGTGACTGTGAGCAAGATGCTTGAAGTCTCTGAGTCAGTTTCCTCATCTATAAAATGGGAGTACTTCCTTCATTACCTGCCTCATAGCAGTGATTATCAAATGAAATGGTGTAGTATATGTAAATTGCTATGTAAACTTTAAAGCGGCATATTATACCATTGTTAGCTATTATATCTCCATCCTCTATGAAATGCTTAAATTCAGCTAATTCGATTTAGTAACTATTGATAAAGCACTTATATGCAGCACTGTACTAGGTCTTAGGAATAAAAAGGCAATAAAAATGGTTTTTGCCTCAAAGAAATGGACATTTTACTGAAGGGGTGGACATGAATATAACATGTATGCAACCAAATGTCACCAAGGTACAATGATGGGTGCCCAAAAAAGTCAAACTTATTTAGGACTATGTTAAGACTGAGCAAATTCTATTAGCTAGGGAGATAAGGCAGACTAAGCAGAGAAAATGGTACCTGGGTTGAGCCTTAAAGGAAAATAATGAATATGAAAGTTGATATAAGAAGAGGATGTATTCAGGACAGAGAAAAAAACATGTGAATGCCCAGATGTAAACAATACTCTATTGAGTTTGGGAAACAGACTGTAGTTTGATGTGCCTAGAATTTAGAGTATATGAAGAGAAGTACAAAGAAAGAAGATCTAAAAGATAGAACCATATGATCATAAATTTAAAGTTGAAAGGAAACTTAGAAATCATGTAGTAGAATAGAGCTAGACTGTGGAGAACTTTACATATAAGGTTAAGAAATCTATTTTATTTTAGGGGAAATAAAGGATAATGGAAAATCAAGAGAGAGAGAGAAAGAGAGAGAGAGAGAGAGAGAGAGAGAGAGAGAGAGAGAGAGAGAGAGAGAGAGAGAAAGAGAGAGAGATGAGGGGAGATTAAAAATGCAAAAACTTGATCAAATAGTATATTATCTATTGTATATAAAAGAATATGGAATAGACCCTTGTCTAAAAGGAACACCTCCTATACTGTTAGACATGAACCCTAGCCTTTTAGTGAGAAGACAAAGGAGCTACACTAATTACTCCTTGGTGACTGTAGTTGTCACCTCATGATTGGTTGACTGAGATAAAGCCATCTGTGGTCTATGAGAGAAAGCAATACAATAACCCACCCCTTGTACCCTTTTCTCTTTTCCAGAGTATGCATCCTCTTGTACTTCCAAATTTGGGTACAGCAAGATGGGATGGGGATTTCTGTCCCTACTTCCACATTGGGCAGCATCAACAACCAGTAGCAAAAACATATGACCATAGGGAATATATACTTACATGAAGCCCGGGAGGAGAATTCCTAGAACTCCCAGTACTACCTGCCTTGTTTCCTTTTCTGAGCTCAGGTCAAAGAATTGCAATGCTGAAGATAGATATTTTAACCTTGGAAGTTTCCTTATGGGTAATCCTGAATTCAAGAGTTTCTAAATTTGAATGTTTCAGAAAATGGGAGTTCCTGAGTTCAAGAGTCAATTGCCAAGCACCCAGAGGGACACTACATTTTTAAACAGCAAACTTCTTTAAGAAGAAAGCTACCAACAGGATGATTCTGTAGTGAGCAGACTAAAGCCAGACTCCTAGAAGACAGGACATCTGGACGTTGTCAAATGTCTATAATAATGCTATGAATGACTCACACTGTGCAGTTCTGAAGCATAGGCCATATTTGTTCATTGTAAAGTCCCTTTACTTTCTAGGGGAATCTAACAAATGCAATGGGTCACTTGAATTTTTTTTTTGCTTTTTGGAGGGCAATTGGGGTTAAGTGACTTGCCCAAGGTCACACGGCTAGATTTTGTGTTAAGTGTCTGAGGCCGGATTTGAACTCAAGTCCTCCTGACTCCAGGGCCAGTGCTCTATACACGGTGCCACCTAGCTGCCCCTTGAATGTTTTACCTATCCTATATGTATCCACTTCTGAGTCCTTTGCATCTTGCATATTTTGGGGGGGGAGAGGAAGATGTCTCATATCCATTACTCATATTTTACATTCAATTTTACATTTCAGGAAAGGATCTTGATGCCTACATGTGAGCAGACTTAAGACAAGAATGACATTTAAGCTTTGCTTTGAAGATTTCCCCTGGAATATTGATCTAAGATGAGGGAGATGAAAATGGTGTGCCCAAAAAAGTACTTGGCCCCTGGGGCACCAGGTCCCCAGGTTCCAAACCCGGTCCACTGGAACCCAGGGCCTCAGGTAACATTTACCTACATTTTTCTCTGATCATGAGATTTTTTTTAAGTTGCTTCTCCTGCCCTTTGAAGTCCAGGTTGGTGTAAAAATCTAATTTTCTTAACTATTTAATGTTGTTCATTAACTACTATGACAGGGTCCTAGCCCCCTTCAAACCTGTTTATTTTCAAAAGGGCTTTCTTCTGAGCTTAGACTTTATATTTAAATATAACCTAGTTTTTAAATGGAATTATGCAGTGATTTCTCCAAAACTCTTCCCTGGAACTAGGGTACTAGTCAAAGAAAGAAGTGAGAAAGAGAAGAGTATTTTTATTGAAAAGTCATTCCACTGTCAGGCTTCCCTGAATTCCTTCTCCTAGAAAATAAGGAAAACAAAGGTCATTTATTTCTCTGTTTTTCTGATGATAAAATCAAACTCAAGAAATTTAAATGACTTGCTCAAGTCATCAGCGGTAAAATGAATGAATGAATGAATGGAATGAATGAATGAAAATAAAGACAACTCAATCAACAAGCATTTATTAAATGTTTACTATATACCAGACATTGGAGGATTAGGAGAAAAAAAACTTGACCCCGCCCTCAAGGAGCTCTCATTCTAAAAGGGGAGGCAATATGTAAAAATCAGCACAAGACAAAATTTTTTCACTCTCCTTTGTGTGGTTCTTTTCCCATTCCATTATTCCTGAATTTTTTTTGCATCAAAAATAATTTTGATACCATTTAGACATTTTTTTCAGTCACATACAACCCTTTTGGCAAAGATACTGGAATGATTTGACATTTCCTTTTCATTTTACAGATGAGAGAACTGAGGCAAAGAGAGTTAAGTGACTTGCCCAGGGTCACACAACTTATGTAAGCAGCTGAAAACAGATTTTGAACTCAGGGAGATGAGTCTTTCTGATTCCAAGTCCAGCACTCTGTCCCACTGAGCCACTTAGCTGCCCTGTAAAGAAATACTACTTTGGTGCTATTCAATTCAGAGAAGAGATAATCCATGATCACCCCATGTCTCAATGTACTAAGACCTATCTCTCAAGTTTGTTGTGAAGATGAGACAGGATAATATTTGTAAAGTGCTGAGCACAGAGCCTGCACACTGTGGGTGTTTAATGAATGCTTATCGCCTCCATCTTCCTACCCATTTACTAAGGACATGTGTGCATTTTTCTTCCAATAGAAGGATTATTTAAATCTGAGAAATGATCTATATTCTCAATCACCCACATTTTTTCTATTTTCAACAGAAGCATGTATGGTGTAAGGTAAAGAAGGGAGAAGAAGGAGTAGGTTAAGTTGGAGGAAGAGGAAGAAAGGGAGGAGGTGGTGGAAGAGGAGGAAGCTGGGTAAAAAATCGTGAGGCTGTTTTCACACTTTTTTATAACTCAGAAAAAAATGAATTTGAAGACAAACAAAAAAAGCAAGCACACAGATAGATATAGATTATGCCTAGTGAGAATCTGCTCTCTAGGTCATTCCCTGCAGTCTGCTGGTAGGCCCACCCCCTCCTATTATCTGCTCTTCTGCTTTTAAAGCCTTTCCTTCTAAAAAAATTCAAATACATCTGGTGGGAATGGAGACCTCTCCACATTCCTGGGGCTGCTTATAATCCTGGGACTAATACAAGTAAACCAAAATTCGAAAATACCAATTACAATCCCAACCAAATTTATTTCTTTGGTCCCCATCATGCAATTAGAAAAGATAAGTATTAGGTTCAGGATTCACAGTAGGATTCTGAGTTTTGAAATGAAATCATTTATAATTAATTGAGAATTGTCTCTCTCAAAAGTAATGTAAACCTATTTTTAAAGTCTCACTAGCAGGCATTGTATCAATTGTGAAGCTGCAGACATTAAACAAGGGATCTAGCAAAGATGATTAAAACATGTTCCTTTCAAGGGGGAAAAGAAAAGGAGGAAAGATAATTAACTTTACAGGCTGTAAAAGAACAAGTTACTTCAATTACTAAATGGATTTTTTTTCTTTTGCAAATAAAATACATCCCTTATCATGGTAATCTACACCTATCGATAAAGTACAGTGGTGCTGCTGGTAGTTTCAGAGAAATTATTATTCACTAGTAAGATCAAATGTTTCTTATATGGAGTGGGAGGAAATGAGAATATTTTAGAACTTTATTAGATGTTTCTGTTCTTACTTAGGAGAATTGCACTTGAAGTTCCTTGAGTATTGATCCACATAGCTCTGGACTTCTTATATTTCACTCTGGGAAGTCAATGTTTAGGAAATGTTGGGGGTAGGAAGGAGAAGGAGAGAAGCAACTTTGTAGCTACTTATGGCAGAGCTTCTTTCAAGGGGTATTTGAACATTTTAAGAGTTGATTAGCAAAGCTAAGGCCCCTTCTAACGTAAGAAAGCAAGCGCTAAGCACCTACTATGTGCCAGGTACTATTCTAGGGGCTGATGATACAAAGACAAGGAAGTCTCTGTCGGATATTCAAATAGTTATAAAGTGATTTAAGGGGAAGGTCTTTGAAGTTGGGGGGATGAGGAAAGTTTTCACTTTATTCTAGTTTACCATACATGAGTCTGAGGCAATTTATCCTCTTATTTTTCAAAATCACCTCTGTAAAGAAGTGAGAAAAGTATATTTTCTCCTGTCTTCTTAAGGGCAATGTTGAGAGGAAAGGAGAGGAGAGGAGAAGAGAGGAGAGGAGAGGAGAGGAAAGGAGAGGAGAGGAGAGGAGAGGAGAGGATTGAGGGTGAGGGGAGAGGAAAGGAGGGGAGGGGAAGGGAGAATTTTTATTTTTTTTGTTTTTTCCATTTACATTTTTGAGATCATTACATATCTTGTTTTCCTGGCTCTGTTTACTTTAGTCACATAAGTCTTCTAATGCATCTCTATATTCACTATTTCTTATAATGAAGTAATATTCCGTTATATTTATATACTATAATTTGTTAAGCTAGCCCCCCAATCCATGCATATCTGTTTCTAAATCTTAGCTCCTATTAAAAAAAAGTTCTGGGGTAGCTAAGTAGTGCAGTGAATAAAGCACCAGCCCTGAGGCAGGAAGACCTGAGTTCAAATCCAGCTTGAGACACTTAACACGTACTAGCCATGTGACCTTGGGCAAGTCATTTAATTCCAATTGCCCTACCCTTCCCCTCCTTCAAAAAAAAGGCTGCTATAATGATGTTGGGATATTTTGAAATTTTCTTTCTCTCTGACATCTTTTGTGTATGTAACTAGCACTGATATCTCTGGGTCAAAGGATATAGGTATTTTTTAATCATTTCTTTACATAATTCCAAATTATTTTCCAGAATGTTGGACCAATCCATAGCTCCACCCAACTGTTTAATTGTCTTTCTACATATAATTGCATTCAGTTTGCAATTCTGTTTTCAAGAATTTTTGTTCGTATCATTTGACCTTTTATTCATTGGGGAATGGCTCTTGGTCTTCTGGGCTTGCCTTAGTTCCCTATATATTTTAGGTCCTTATCTGAGATATTCAATGAAAAGACAATCCCATCTTTTCAACACAAATATTTTTTTACCAATGCTTTATGATTGTGATTCATAGAATATCACAATCTCAAAGGAATCAAAATTACAGGTCACCCAAAAGGCAATAGAGAGATGCATGGTAAGCATAAATAGTCTGCAGCATATTACCAATGACGGATTGCCCACACAGAGTAGTATAGAAGATATCATCAATGAGATATATGACTGGAAAACAATCTAGACTGGCCATGTATCAAGAGTACAGGATAACAGATAGATAGCAATGCCTCCTGCATCAGTACCTACATAGTGTCAGGAAATCTTGAAGGCCTACTGCACACTCATTAGATTTCCTGTGGGGAATTTACAAGAGGAACTGGACAAAAATCTCAATAGGTGTAAGGTCTGAAGGTCTGGATGGGTTGCATTCTGTACCACTGGAAGGAGTACCTTTACTGATAAGATCACAAATCCAGTAAAGTATTGAATAAGAGTCTAATATGTTCTAGGTCATTGGGGAGTGGGAGGAGAGATTATAATCAATAATGGCTAAGCAATATACAACGTAGCTAAATGTGATGACTCAGAGACAGATGAGAATAATATCTCTTACATGCTTCTGATGTAAGATCTAAATTGCAGGCTTTTCCTAAATCAAAGTTCAGCCTTCTCATGCTTTCTCTCTTATACATTCTAATCCCATCTAACTTCTTTCAATGTCTAACACATCTGAATAAGTGGTGCGTTTTTAAGTATGCGGATAATGAGATTTTGTCTAGGTACAGAATTTGCTTTCATAGGGAGCTATGCATCATTGATTTCCTGGGATTGCCAACTGTCCCTTTTGATTTTACAAAATTGTGTTCAATCAACACAATTAAAGATATTTCATTCCATTCTACAAACATTACTGAAAATTTACTAACCAGGGAAAGCTCTGTTCTAGGTGTTGATTGAAGGAGAGGAGACCAGGAGAGGAAAAGTACTAGAAAGAAGAGTAAAAAATTGTCTCTGACTTTAAAAGATTAAAAATTGAATAGGCAGGAAAAAGGGAGTGTATATATGTGACAAATCACTTACTTATATGCTAATGAAATTAAGAACACATTAAAAGGAGTTAAAGAGCAGAAGGAACATAGGTGCCCAGGACAGGGGTATGGTTTTGAAGTCCAGAAGCCAGGAACGGGCCCAGAAGGGAAATAAAGTTGAGTTTACCCCTCTCTCCATTTAGTCCTAATATATTTATTCAAGTCACATTCACACCTATTTAACAACTGAAGAAATGTGATGACTGGTAGCATTCTCCTTTCTCTCCAACTGGACAATTCCCTCATTTCTACTGCAAGTCATCAGCATAACACTTTTGCCTTGCTTGTTGTCTAAATTAGAGTGAAACTTGTTAGCTTCAAAGGATTCAGAGTATCTTGGCTTCATTTTTCCACCAGCATCCTTGCTGAGTCACAGTAGAGGAAGTTCAGAATATAGTCTAGAAATGAATGAGGACGCATACCGATGGGGGCTCATAAGCTATGGCAATAGGAAGGCAACCCCCAGATCTTCAGGGCTACCTCTGGATTCTGAGCAGACAAGTAATAGCAACACTCTGGAGACGCAAGTAATCAGTGGAAAGTAGGAGTTGGGTTAGTTGCTTCTGAGTATGTACACTAGCTAACTCTCTTCCAAACCCATTCTCTCTCTCTGTCTCTCTGTCTCTCTGCCTCTCTGTCTCTCTGTCTCTCTCTCTCTAGTGCATGTGTGTGTGTGTGGAGAGAGACAGAGAAACAGAAAGAAAGAGAGAGAGAGAGAGAGAGAGAGAGAGAGAGAGAGAGAGAGAGAGAGATCTACCTCACTCGTCCAGTCATGACCAGGTACACAGTACTCAACACAGTCTGAGGTATGGTGTAGAATCTTTGGTCACTAACTGCTCCTCAGAGCCACAGTTCCTTCCATGAGCTTTGCTATTCTTCTCCCAACAATAAGGCCAAATCAGAAGTCACAAATTCAGTCACATTCAGTCTCTTTTAACCTTCCAAGGCTCTAACTCCTCAATCCTTGATGCAAAGGGATCTTTGTGACAGCAGGGAAGGAGGAACAATCCCTTTGCTGTAACAGAATCTCAGAATTTTCTTGGCTAAGCTTTCTCTGTAAATTATCCTGGTCTCTTGGAAGACTCAAAAAGGCAACAAAAGAGGGCCAGATTCTTCTAGAAATACATTTAAAAGATAATTCAAAGTAGGCTATGATCATGCCTATGGAATACATAGCAAGTGCTAAGTTTTCACTGAAGAAAGAGATATTTTCTGGCTTGGGGGTTATTGGTATAACAGAAGACTTGAAGGAAATAGTGTTTGGACTGGACTTTGAAGAGGAGCAAAGATTTTAACTAGGAGAGATGTAGATGGGAAGAGTTTTCACAGCACAGAGAATATAATGAACAAAACCTGGACTGTATGTAACAATCCAAAAATGTTTTGAAATGGGGAAAAATCAGTAATTCATTGGCTTAAAATGCCCAAAATATTTTTTGCTAAAAATAAGAATAGCTTATAAATAATGATATAAGATTTTCAAAGTGCTTTAGCACATATATGGTTTGATTCTCACTACAACTAAATGAGGTGGGAATTATTATTAATTTTATTTTACAGATGAGAAAACTAATGCTCTGAGAAGTTATGACATACCTAGGCTCACACAGTTCATAAGTATTTGAGACCTTATTTGAACTCAGGTCTTTCTTATTCCAAATCCAATACTATCCATAAAATACCTGGAGAATTGGGTAACTTTAAGACAACCAAACCAATTTCAATATGTCCCACCCTTCCTAGTGCACCATGACTCCCAAGCTTGCTTTCCTATTGGCTACTTAATGTAGTGATGTTTGATGGGTACAGTTCTTTATAAAGAGAATGAATGGTTATGTAAATACAGAAATTATACTCAGTAATGAGTTTTAAGACATAAACTCTCATGATGTTTCTCCAATTCCAATACTCAGAGAAACCTTGGGGAAGTAAGGAAGTAACATTTCCAGCGGCTTTCAAATTGTACCATTTTTAGCTGTAGAAGGTACCATTCACATTCTTTTGTCCAAGAAAATGTACTTTTAAATGTCTTATAGATGAAGGGTGTGTATTTTTAGCTTTTATTTACATCTTTTGTTTTTATATCACTTTAATTTCTTAATAAATCCCTCTTCCACCCAGACTTAGCAAACCATCTTTGTACCAAATTGTATATGTACTTGAGAGGAACAAATGTGGTTAAAAAATACTGGAGTTGGAGGTGGTGCAGCTAAGGAAATCATCGAAGGAGAAAGGCAAAATTGGATTTCTTTTGATTCACTGCCTTCCTGACCTTCAGTGTTCATGCATGGGTCCTGCTTCTCCAAGCAAGACTCTTCATTTGGTCCCTGAATCTTGAAGCCACCTAATTTCCAGTGTAGCTAGTGGTGCCATGATGAGAGTTCTGGGCCTGACGTTAGGAAGATTTGAGTTCAAATTTGGTCTCAGATACATATTAATTCTGTGATGCTTTTTGCCTTAGTTTTATCAATTCTAAAATTTGGATAATAACAACAGTACTTACCTCTCAGAGTTATTGTGAGGACCAAATAAGATATTTTTAAGGTGCTTAGTACGGAGTCTGACAAATGGTAAGCTCTCAATAAATGCTTATTTCCTTCACTATTCTTGCCTAAAATGAAGTTATCATGTCTCCTCTGTTTGAACCTTATAATTTTGCTCACTAGGTAGCAAATACCTGCAGAAAAACACATACATACAATAACAAATGTTTGCTTATTAAATTAACAACCAGTATTTTTTCTTCTCAGAGTACACTAATGTCACAAGCTACACATTATATGATATTTTAATGTCAATTGCAGTGTTCTTGAAATCATTTGGAACTCTAAATAGTTTTAAGCATTTAAAGGAAAAGGAACATTTTTTCAATTAAAATTATTTTGAATGTAAAGAATACAGAATACTTCAGTATATAGAGGAGATTAGATTATACAGGAAAATGTAAATCTCTATTACCTACAGTTTGCATTTTAATACATATTAATAAATTAAACCTTTTACTTTCAAAGCTATTCAGCTTTTCTGAGTTTCCCTCTAAACTTCCTTCAGTTCAAAGGAGGGAAGTACTTCTGAACCTTGATTCTCCTCATTTCAAGATCTTCTAGAAAGGCAATAATCTAAGATCTAGAGGCTCAGCCTTTAGGATGCAACAGGAAGGCCTGTCCTCTATGCCACCCATTCTTTGTTCTACTTTATAAGAATGAAAGATGAGCTAATGGCCCGTGTTAAGCAAACTCAGAAATCAAATATATCAATTGGGAAACTAAATAAGCACATTCCAAGAAAGATACAGCCAACTGGATCGCCTTTGGGAATGGAGTCTGCCCTGGCAAGCTGATGAAGCAAAAGCAAGAAGTTGATCTGTAACATTTCCAGTGGCTTTCCAATTGGGCTGCTTGACAGCACCATGTTTCACTGGAGAAGGATGCCTGGACTTCTGGAAGGCAGAACTGGATGAAAGGAGAAGGACGATAACCCCACATCAATAATACCACTTAGCATTTGCCTAGCATTAGGTAATTGATCGTGTCTATATCCTCTATTGTAATAGGTCAAGATCTTCATTTTACAGGACAGGAAACCAACATAAAAGTTTAAGTGACTTTTCCCAAGTCTCTCGTGCAGTCAACTCTATAGCTGCCTTTGAATTTCAGCACTGTGGAGCACCCTTCCAGACCAGGTCACCATGTTGGATGTCTGCTCCAAACCGGGGCATTGCTCCAACTAAGCAATTACAAGAAATGAATGAGGCTTTTAGGACAACAGGACAGTAATAATGGCACTCTGTGCCCTCAACTCATTGCTCATCCAGGTATCTTTAAGCGTTTTACAGGTTGTGGATTTTCTCTTTCAACCTCTTGAGTGACTGCTCTCCCCCTTGCATCAGCAACAGGACTCTGAAGCACAGAAAGTGTGAGTGCCTTTCCCAGTATCAGGAAGCATATTGGTGGTGGAGTTAAAAGTGACACAAATGAGATCATACATGTAAAGCGCTCTGTATACATTACATTACATAAATGTGAATTGCATTAATACTAATTAACTCTGCTGACCTGGTCCATTATAAATGTATGTTATCCAGGTTCAACTAGACCTTTACTGCTACTTGGTAATCTTTTTATTTTTCCAAATTGGATTGATTATACTGTATTTCAAGGCTCCTTCTCTTTCCTCAAACTTCCTACCCTACTCCTTTCCCCTCATTCTCAGCCTGAGATTTCTACTTCTACTTTACAAAAAAAAATAGAAGCCACCCAGTCAATTAATCAATATCCTACACCCTACTAATGGGTATTTTTCAAGGCTCCAGCAGAAAAGGATATGTGTATTATAGTGTAAAGAATGCTAAATCTAAAGGGTGAGGGCTTGGGTTCAAATCCATTTATGACACTCTGTATGTGACTTCATACGATCACTGAAGTCTCTTAGAATTGTAAACTCTAGATCCTATGACTCTGTGTCTTTAATCTCTCTATCTTCATCAGCTCCTATGGAGCCAAATATTTTTTCCATTTTGTGTCAACATGATGACTCCCAGACCTATATTTCCAGCTGTGGCAGAAATAATATCCTAACTTCTCCTTCCATTCAGGCCAGGCCAGTTTTTCATTTATAAGTATTTAGCCATTCCATCAGACTTGGTTGGATCAGGAATCTAAGGTCTTAGATAGTTGACATCACTTTCTCATTGCTTGAGTACAAAATAGTCACAAGGAGCACTCAAGGGACTCAAATTTTTGGAGAGTGAATTGAAATGGGTATTTCATTCAGCTGAATCAAAGGTTCTCGATACCTAGCCTTGTCAAATATCTTTCTCCTAATTGGTTAAGTAAACATCCTTTTGTTAACCATTGAATTACCTACAAAATGAGTGTCCCATTTTTTTTCTAATAAACTGTCAGAAGAGTGGTCCAGCCCAAAAAACAGTCCTGCTTAACTCTCTCTCCTTAACCCTTTCCATCTACTACTAAACATCTCCACCTGTATATCCTATTGTTAACTCAAGCTCAGCATATCCAAAATTGAACTTATCTTCCTCCCTTCTCCAAACTCCATGTTCCTAGTTATCCAAATTGTCACAATAAAAATTGGTGATAAAGAGAAACTGAGGTCCAGAGTTTTACACCTGGTCAAATTTTTAACAAGGCTAGCAATTGCCAATAAAAGGCATCCAAGCCTTCCCTGTAGCCAAGGACAAACTGAATGATTTACAGAGAGCATTTTTTATAGCCAGTCTTGACTAACATGTTTTGATTGACTTCTAATTGGTTGAGGATTGACTAAAATTGAAATGAGGAACCTGGTTGATTTGCCATATTGGGCTAGATGGAGTGTTAAGGGTGGTAGGGGGCATGTCAGGTACATAGAAGTCATCATAATATCTATCTGATTGGCTATAGTATTACATCATGAATTAGTGAGCTAGCTAGAAGGTGAGGCATTTATGTTAAGTATGGTTGAGAGTTTAATTTAGGCCACCACAAAAGGAAATGTAGATTACCACAATACGGGGAAGCAACTACACCAGCAGCTCCATGACATAGGAGTTCAACTCTGAAGAAATAAGGAATTTAAACTCTTCATACAATGGTTATGTATCTCTTAATCTAAAAACTCTCTGACTTTGTAAGCGAAAATAACCCAACAGGATAATTAATACTAGCTTAATTGAGAACTATTTCTTTTAAAATCATCCTTTGCTCTTCTCCATTTCTCCCCTTTCCCTCACTCCCCTTGCCAAATAGTCTAATCAGCTACCAAGAGGTTAACTGTGCCTCCACAACAACTCTTGCGTTTGTCCCCACCTCTTCCTTTCACTGCCTTTCCCCTAATTAAAGGTCCTCATTTTCTACTACTTAGACTGTTCATAAAGTTTCATAATTAGTCTTGCTCTCCAATATTTTCATTGCTCTAATTCAATAGTGTCAAACTCAACACACACACACACACACACACACACACACACACACACACTGGGGCTATTACCATAAAGATCCATGCAGGGAGCGTATACACTTAGTTTTAAAATGCAGTGATTGGGCAGGGAGGGAAAGAAAGACTTTGCAACTCAAAATTTTTAAAAGAGAATGTTAAAAATTGTTTTTAATAAATACAATACTAAATAAATTATCGAAAGAAAAATATAATGCTTGATTGTATTTTTATTTATTTTCTTACGTATTTCCAAATCGCATATTAATCTGGTTTGGCAGTCTTATACTTCATACAGCCTGTTGGACACTTGTTTGACAATTCTGCTTGAATTAATCCTCACCAAAGTTGCTAAAATAACCTTGCTGAGGTACGTGCTTTCTCTTACCAAAACTTTCCATGATGCCTTATTGCTTCAGGATAAAAACCAAATTCTTTAAGTAGATTTCCAGACATTTCCCATCATTTCCTTTCACACTTTCTACTTTATCCAAAATAATCTACTAATTATTCCCTGAGTTTGGCTCCATCTCCTCATCTCCATGTATTTTCACCAACCACCTCTATCCACTCCCCCATGCTTGGAATGCACACCCTTGTTACCTCCACTCATCCGAATTTTTATACTCCTTTAAGCCTCAGCTCCCAATATAATAGAATCTCATAAGTGAAAAAACCTCAGAGAGTCTCTAATTCAATTGTACCTGAACAAGAATACCTTTTTAATATACATGACAATTAATCATCAACCACCTTTGCTTGTAGACCTCTGGTGACATTGACCTCTACTACCTATCTAATACCTATAGCCATTCCAACTTTATGGTACCATTTTATTATTCTTTTTTTTTCTTCATTGTATCACATCTACCAGACAAGATTGTCATAGTGGATCATGAGCAGGCTGCAACAT
>CM053594.1:96260588-96281559 GCA_028646575.1 Pseudocheirus occidentalis
CTCTCCCTCTCTCCTCTGTCTCGCTCTGTGTCTGTCTGTCTGTCTGTCTGTCTGTCTCTACCTCTCTCTCTCTCTCTGTCTCTCTGTCTCTCTCTCTCTCTCTGTCTCTCTCCTTTTCTCTCTCTCTCTTCTCTCTCAGTTGTCTTTAGTCTCCACAATTCTTCTACTACAATCTTGTCAGGAGAAAATTCTGCTTCCTCCACCAGGAGAAAAATTCTGATTCTGCCTCTCTGGGGCTTTTCTTATACATACATACATACATACATACATACATACATATGCATGCACACACACACACACACACACAGAGCATTGGCTTCCTGTTTTAGCCAAACCCTTCCTGTTATGTCAGCAACAGGAAAGAGTTCGCACTGCCTCTTTCACAGAGGCTTGACTAAGGGCAAAGTACCTGCTTACTTGACATCACAAAAAGGAGTCTTCAAATTTAAATTAATTACCATTACAATAGTCAGATTTTTAATTTGGTGACAAAGAAGATCAAAACATAGAACTAGTAGAAGACAACAAAGTCAAAACTCCCACATCAAAAGCCTCCAAGAAAAATATGAATTTGGTCACAGGTCATGGAAGAGCTCAAAAAGGATTTTGAAAATCAAGTAAGAGAAGTAGAGGAAAAATTGGGAAAATAATTGAGAGTAATGCAAGAAAATCATGAAAAAAGAGTCAACAGTTTGCTGAAGGAAACCCCCCAAAAATACTGGAGAAAATTACACGTTAAAAATAGACTAACCCAAGTGGCAAATGAGGTCCAAAAAACCAATGAGAAAATGTCGTAAAAAGCAGAATTGGCCAAATGAAAAAGGAGGTCCAAAAGTTCACTGAAGAAAATAAATTCTTTCAAAATTAGAATGGAGCAAATGGAGGCTAATGACTTTATGAGAAATCAAGAAAGTTATAAAACAGAACAAAAAGAATGAGAAAATAGAAGACAATGTATCTCATTGGAAAAATCACTGACCAGGAAAATAGATCCAGGAGAGATCATTTAAAAATATTGGACTACCTGAAAGCCATGATCAAAAAAGAGCATAGACATCATCTTTCAAAAAATTATCAGGTAAAACTGCCTTTATATTCTAGAACCAGAGAGCAAAATAGAAATTGAAAAATTCACTGATCACCTTTTGATAGAGAGCCCAAAAGGAAAACTCCTAGGAATATTGTAGTCAAATTCCAGAGTTCCTAGGTCCAAGAGAAATATTGTAAGCAGCCAGAAAGAAACAATTAGAGCATTGTGGAAACACAATCAGGATAACACAATATCTACCAGCTGCTACATTAAGGGATTAGAGGGCTTAGAATGTGATATTCCAGAGGTCAAAGGAGCTAGGATTAATATCAAGAATCATATATTCAGCAAAACTGAATATTATACTTTGGCAGGGGTGGGGGTGGGGGTGCAGGTTGGTCAGGAGAATAGATATTCAATGAAATAGAGGGTTTTCAAGCATTCTTGATGAAAAGACCAGAACTGAATAGAAAATTTGTCTTTCAAATACAAGAATCAAGAGAAGCATGAAAAGGTAAACAGGAAAAAGAAATCATAAGGGACTTCTTAAAGTTGAACTGTTTATATTCTTACAAAAAAGATGATATTTGTCACTCATAAGACCTTTCTCAGTATTAGGGTAGTTGAAGGCAAGATAGATTGATAGAGAGTGGGAGGGGACACAGAGTAAGTTGAATATGAAGGAATGATATCTAAAAAATACAATTAAGGGGTGAGAGAGGAAGAAATTGGGAGGAGAAAGGGAGAGATACAATGGAATAAATTACCTCATATAAGAGTCAAGAAAAAGCTTTTACAATACATGGAAAGAGGAAAGAGGCAATGAGTGGACCTTACTCTCAGCAGATTTGTCTTAGAGAGGGAATGGCATAAACATTCCATTGGGTATCTTACCTTAAAGAAAGTAAGGAGGAACGGGATAAGAGGGGGGGGGATGATAGAAGGGAGGAAAGATTGGGTGAGGAGATAGTCAGAAGCAAACACTTTTGAAAAGGGACAGGGTCAAAGGAAAAAATAGAATAAATGGTGTGGCAAGATAGGATAGAGGGAAATACAGTTAGTCTTTCACAGTATGACTATTATGGAAGTGTTTTGCATAACTACACATGTATAACCTATATTTAATTGCTTGCTTTCTCAATAAGGGTGGGTGGGGAGGGAAGAAGGAAGAGAATTTAGAACTCAAAGTTTTAAAAACAAATGTTAGACTTGTTTTTATATGCAACTGGGAAATAGGATATATAGGCAATGGGATATAGAAATCTATCTTGCTCTACAAGAAAGCAAAGGGGAAGGGGAAAAAAGGTGAGGTGATAGAAGGGAGAGTAGACTGGGGGAAGGGGTAATCAGAATGTATGCCATCTTGGGGTGGGGAGAGGGGAGAGATTGGGAGAAAATTTGGAATTCAAAATCTTATGTAAGTGAATGTTGAAAAATAAATAGAAAAAAAGAAAAGAAAAATTAAAAAGAAAAAATGTCAGAAGAACAGTAAAGCTTTATAAATCCATAAAGAGTTATACCTATCAGGAACAAAAAAAAACTTGGTCCAAGGAGTACAGTTAAATGACCTACTGAACACAAATACTGTGCCTATGCATGGGGAGTAGAATGAAGACTACATAAGAAAATAAAGGACCTCAGATACTGGAGGTATGAATGGACCTAACAAGTTTTCCGTAAGTGTATGTCTCTTTTCTAGTGTGCTCCATGTATGTATCTATTCTTTCTACTGATGTGGTTTTATGTTCATTGGAGTCTGTGTCCCACTGATATGGTTTTTTGATATGGAATTTTGAGTTGTGTGCTTTGGAATATTATTGAAAATAAATTCACCAATGGGCGCTCATGAGCTATAGTTTTATGAGTACAGACCTTGAACCTAAGGTAGTCATCCTCTTGGGGACCCAAACTATGAGTACAAGTTTGAGAGTAGCCCATAGGGAACTCTATAACTAAACGTAAAGTTATATACTTACATTTTTAAATCAGCTTCATGAATATCAGATGGAAAAGAAATAACCAGAGAAAAGTTTATTTAAAAAAAAAGATCTGAGGGGTTCATTAGACTGCAAATCCCAGATGAGTTTATGTAAGATGAGGTAATCAAAACAGCTTCAGCAATCTGAGGCTCCATTAAGAGAAATATAGTATCTAGAAAAAGGTAGGATATAGTCCCCACAAACCTTGCTTTGGAATATTGTTTTTAGTACCATATAATATGCAGGCCATTGATAAGCTCAAGATCATCCAGAGGGAGGTAATCAGACTGGGAAGGCATTTGCCACCAAGCCATATATAAATCAGCTGAAAGAACTAATGAAGTTTACCCTGGAGAAGAGAAGACTCAAGGTGAATATGATAACTTGTCTTCAAGTACTTGAAGGAATGTCATGTAGAAGAAGATTAGACTTTTCCATCTTGGTTCCAGATGAAAGAACCAGGAGCAACAGAACAAAGATATAGAGAGTCAGTTTTAGGGTTGATATAAGTAAAATTCCTAAGAATTAGAGCTATCCAAAAGTTGAATAGACTATCTTTGATTGTTTCCTCCACACAAGAGAGCTCCAAATGAAGACTGGAACATTACCAAGAATCCCACAAACTAGAAAAGTATGAATGTGTTGTAATTCGCATTGTTGGAAGGAATACCTATACCATGATCACCAATAAATAAATGAAAAATGAATGAAAAACTATTTATTAAGCATTTACTACCTACTATTAGAATTATAAAGAAAGCAAGGGAGTTCCAGATAAATGTCTACTTCATCTTTATTGATTTTATTAAAGTCTTTGATTGTGGATCACAACAAAATATGGCAAGTACTCAAAGAGATGGGAGTACCAGATCATCTTATTTGTTTCCTGAGGAAGCTGTATGCGGGCCAAGATGAAACAGCTAGAACTGAACATTGAACAACTGATTGGTTTGATTGGAAAAGGAGCATTGTAAGACTTTATATTGTCTCACCTTAACTGACATGCAGAGTACATTGTGCAAAATGTCATGATGGATGATTGAAAACTGGAATTAAAGTTATTAGAAGAAATATCAACAATCTCAGATTTGTAGTACCATTCTGATGGAAAAAAACTGAAGAGGAATTAAGAAGCCTCTTCATGAGGGTGAAAGAGAAGAGTATAAAAGCTGGCTTGAAGTTTAACATAAAAAAACTAAAAATCTTGGCAACTGGTCCCATCACTTCCTGGCAAATAGAGGGAAAAGAAACAGATTTTATATTCTTCAGCTCAAAGACCACTGCAGACAGTGACTACAGCCATGAAATTAAAAGATATTTATTCCTTAGAAGGAAAACTATGGCAGATCTCTACAGCATACTAAAAGGCAGAGACATCACCTTGCCAACAAAGGTCCATATAGTCAAAACTATGGTTTTTCCAGTAGCAAAAGTATGGCTGTGATAAATGAACAATAGAAAAAGCCGAGCACTGCAAAATTGATGCTTTCAAATTGAGAAGAGTTTGAAAACCCATTGGACAGCAAAGAGGTCAAATCAGTCAATACTTAAATTAATTCTGGCTAATCACTGGAAGGTCAAATATTGAAACTGATGTGTAAATACTTTGTCTATATAAGGAAAAGATGGGGCTCATTGGAAAAGACCCTGATGGGACTGAAGGCAAAAGGAAAAGAGGATAGCAGAAGATGAGAAGGACAAATACTGTCACTGAAACAATGGACATGAACTTGGACAGACTTTGAAAGATGGTGGAGAATAGAAGGTCCTGGATGCTATGGTCCATGAGGTCATGAAGAGTTGGACACAACTGAATGACTGAACACCAAGAAATTGCTGAGAATACAATACCAGCAAGCAAGAGAGTCCTTGCCCTCAAGAAGTTTACATTTGAATAGAGAAAACCACACAGTAGATCCACCAAAACAATAACAAGTGTTTAGTGATGACTTACATTAATATTATGAGTAAATGCCATCTGTCTCCCAATTCTCAGACCTATTGTTCAAAACTACTTCTTACATGTTCATTTACATGTAAATAAAACATATAGGAAATAACAATCTTTATTTCCGTAAATAAATGTTCATTATCACCATCCTCCTCAGCCATGATAGAAACAGTTGGCCCAAATTGAGTAGAATAAGGGGTTAACAGCTGGGTACCTTGCTAATGGAAATAGCCCTCTATGTGTCAGAGGAGTGGGGGAAGAGCTAGTGCAATCAGTGGATAGCAGGAAGCTGAGAATCCAAGCTGAAGAGCCAGAGAGGATCACTCTGCCATGGAAAAATAGCAAATGGGGGAGTCAAGAGTACAAGTCAGGTCATTACTCAGAGTTCCCAGACCCTTCATCTATATTGACAGGGCAAAGTATTGAATCAAGCTAAGAGGTCAAGAGCCAAATAGTAAGTACACAGGTAACTGAGCTTTTCACTGATTGACAGTTCCAACCCTTCCCCCACTACTTAGGGCACCCTTTGAATATCTCTTTTGTAGGAAATCTATGTGGGCCAGTCACACACCCTTTGGCTTTTAAACAATGGCGCTGCTGTCAACTGGTGAGGTTTATAAATGTAAAAACCCTGAGCAGTGAACCATTGACACAGAATCATAGAATATTTGTGCTAAAAGGGAATTTTGAAATAATCTAGTCCAAGTGTTCATAACCTTTTCTGAGACATGGACCCTATGAGTCCTATGAACCTCATTCTCAAAGAAGATTTTGAAATGCATACAATAAAGTACAGAGAATTATAAAGGAAGTCACTTATGCTGAAATGCATTTATCAAAATTAGTTGTCCTTCATTCTAGAAGAGGACCAAAATGATAGCACCATACTAGAGTCAAGTTTCAGTGTGTCCAACTGTGGCTGATCAGAACCATATGAGCTCAGAATGCTCTACCATAGGTCAGGCACAAATAGTCCATGAAAATAGTTGGGGGTGGATTCTCTAAATTTGCACATTTCGGGTTTCTTCTGAGCTGCTTCAGTTTTGCTTTGCTCGTACAGCACAGCACTTCTTATGATGAGGGCACACCATACTGAGCAGCCCTGTGCCAATGTCTCCTATGTCACAAACCAATTCCAAAATTCTTAAGAGAGACCTTGAGAGTGTCTTTGTATCACCTCTTCTGACCACCACATTGTTTGCCCTGTGTGAATTCTCCATAAAATAGTCTTTATGGCAAGCATATGTTTGGTGTTCAAACAACGTAGCCAGCCCATCAGAGTTGCGCTCTCTGAAGAAGAGTTTGAATGCTTGGCAGTTTAGTTCAAGAAAGGACCTCAGTGTCTGGTACCTTATCCTGCCAGGTGATCTTCAGAATCTTCCTAAGATGATTCAAGTGGAAGTGATTCAGTTTCCTAGCATGGTGCTGGCAGACTGTCCAGGTTTCACAGGCATACAACAATGAAGCCAGCACAACGACTCTGCAGACCTTCAGTCTGGTAGTCAATCTAATACCTCTTCTCTCCCACACTTGCCTTTAGAGCCTCCCAAACACTGAGCTAGCCAGAGCTGTGTGTGTGTGTCAACCTCATTATCAGTGCATAGAGCCCTGGAAAATAGACAGCCAAGGCAAATGAATGTATTCTCAGCATTCAGAACTTCTCCATTTGCTATAACCAGTGGTGCCACATATAGAATAGGCAGGTAGGTAGAACAGTGGACATGGACCTGGAGTCAGAAAGACCCAAGTTCAAATCCAGACTCAGACAATTACTAGTTGTACAATCCTGGTTGAGTCACTTATTCTCCTCCTGATTCAGTTTCCTCAACGGTTAAATTGGGATAATAATAGCACCAACCTACCAGAATTGTTTTCATGATCAAATGAGATAATAATTATAAAATAATCAGCAGTGTCTGATACATAGTTGGCACTTAATAAATGGCTGTACCCTCCTTCCCCTCAAAAATATATTTTTTTAAGTTTATAGACCCTGGGTTAACAACCCTTGATTCCAGTCTAATGCCCTTTGTTTTAAATAAGTCAACCAAGGCCCAAAGATGAGAACTAACTTAGCCAAGGTCATGCAGCTGACTTTGACCATGTCACAGGACATGAGTCTTATGATTTCTAGTCTACAGCATGTGTCCATAATGTGTTTTTTTCCCTACCAAGAATAGCAAAACCATCAACCTCAATCAGAAAGGATCTCATGTTTGATTGTTGAGGTAAACATCAGTTCAGGATAAAGGACTAGCCTGAAGACAGATAGAGACAGTGACAAGGTCACCTGCTACCTACTGCAGGCCTGGCAAAATCCCCTGATCACCACTTCTTCATGTGGGTCCCTGTAACAAGAGAAGGCCACGCTTTTCAGATTCTGTGAAAAATCAGGACTTAAAAATAAAATTCAGTTCTTGGCATTTGTGCAATACTTCCTATGCTCCAGGCTTAAATATTGAAACCACCCACAATAGCCTTGCCTCAGCCAAATACAATAAGAAAAATTGTCTTCCCTAGCATGATCACAATCCAAATGTCAGGGGTAGGACAAGGAAGGAGAGCAAAAATTCTCATGAAACCAGACCACTTGGCAGCATCGCTGGAGTTGGAGGAAGGGAGGTAAGCCCCTGCTGCTCCTTCCTCTCCTACTTGGGGTGGTACAGATGAGAATCATTCCTTGGGACTGATATCTGTACTTCTAATGGATTCCTGGTTATCAGGCTAGAAGCAGGAAGTATAAATAGGAATAGGCCAGGTAAGAGATGATGAGGGTCTCTGCTGTAAAGTGGTGTTAGTGAAACTGAAAAGAAGGAATTGATGAAGGACACATTACTATAATGTGAGAAAGGAGAAGACCTTGTGACTGATTGGAAATAGGGGAAAAAGAGAAAGAGACATCATGATGACACCAAGTTTCATGCTTGTGTAGGTAACTAGGAGAACAGCAACAGGGGACTGAAAAAAGAAATGTTTGGGTTGGCAGGAGAAGATGCTGAGCATGGTTTTTGGTGGGCTCGTTGTAAGGAATTGGTGGGATATCCTAGGGAGATGCCAAGTTGGCACTTAGAAATAGCTAAGGTTGGAATTATGTCTTATATTTCAGTATCTTCCATAGCACCTAGAACAGAGGTAGGGCACAAAGTCAACATTCAGTAGCAGCTTATTGACTGAATGACAGATTCTATAAGCTGTTACAATGAGCTAAGCATTAGCAAGAAGGAAAGAAGTTCTGGGAAGAACATTGGCCAAATTAAACACTCAGTTGTTTGTGTGTGGTCTTTGTTTCTGCAAAATAAATTTTATGTGTGCCCTTTATTATGTGTAAAAAACCCTGAACTGACCCAAAATTATAGTAGTTTCATTTCATTAACTCTTATTTAGGCCTCTTACATCAAAAGTAATTAGAGGATTAATCTTTGAATCCCAATAGCATTTATTAGGTGCCTGAAAAAATGTATACTATGTGCCTGGTACATAATGGGCACTTAAGAGTTTTTTAAATTGATTTATAATTGATAATAAGTGGTATCCAGCATAAACAAGGGGTTTAAATCTGTACTTCTGAAGGAGGTAGTATAGCCTGGTGGTGAAAGCACTATTGTCTCTGTATTTATCAGTTGTGCCAACTTGGGAAAGTCTCTTCCCCTCTCTGAGCCTGTTACTTCCTCTGTAAAGTGAGGGAGTAGACTAGATAATGCCTAAAGGCCTTTCCATCTTTAAGTTCTAAGACCCCATGATCTGTTAAATCAAAAATCTAGACTTGCTAGGAACCTAAAATGCCATCTGGTCTAACCCCTACAAGTATACAAATAAGGAAATTTAAACCCAGAATGGGGAAAAGACTCATCCAAGTTTTCTGAAATATTAGGAAATTGTTGATATGAAGGAGGCTGCAATTTAAAAACAGCAAAGTTCAGGAGATACCAGAATACCTTTTGTGTAGCATTGACATACTTGTTCTTGCATCTGGGTAAATGCTCTCTCTGAAGAGTTCCTTAGCTGAATAATTTCTTCGTATCTGGTGCTGACACCAACTTACGCCTTTCTCTGAGGATATGGTGAGCTTTGAACATATTAGGATTTAAGGCCAGTCATCACAGAGCTGGTTGAACAGCTCCACAAGACCACTCTGGAACCGACTTTTCTAGTTCTCCTGGGGACCTTGGACAGCCAAAAATGCCCTCATACTAGAATGTTGAGTAGTCTGTTCCCTTCCCAAAAGGCACCCTGTAAGTATTGGGGAGAAGACACCTAGGAGATGGCTGCTATGCCCATGGAACCTTGGGGGAAGTGAGATGACTCAGGCTAGTTGTGCCCCACATAAACTCTGGCCAGTAAAAGAGAGACCCAGGAATGTTAATCATTTAAAAGGAAGACTTCCTTTAAATGCTTCTCCAGATGTTGCCACTCAATGCTGATTTAACTAAGGATGGGGGTTAGGTGAGAGGAGGCATTGAGGAAGGCTTCATGAAGATCCTTCCCATACTCATATCTGGTCTTGAAGGATCATCTCTGAATCCTCATGAAGTAGAAATGACCTGGCAGTTCTCCAAACTCATTTTAGCTGTGGTCAGAATTATCAGTTCAATTCTTCTCCCCCAAAGGCAGTGTTTGTAAAGCATGACAGAGACTCTCTTCATCTTGGGAGAGGAAAATTCCCTGTGATTCTGGGCCAAACATGGGTCACTGATTAACTTTTGCATACAGTTTCTTTTCTGTTGGAAAAATTATTCTGAAAGTTTGCTTTTTTAAAGGTTATTTTTTATATGATATTGTCCATCCTCTGAAGATGTTGTTGGCTACAGAATATTAGTGTCTGTATACATTACTCAACATGTAGGGGTGTTTTTAATAATTATGTGCCTATGAATTGAATTTGTCCACTTAGTAGCTTGATATTAGTAGAAGACTGAAACCAGATTCTGTTTCCTTCCTATAAGCTCATTGTTTAATTAAAAAAAGAAAAAATAACCACCTTTATTCCTCAAGAAAAATCACACCCAGTTAGCTGTTGGCTAGCCTTGTGCTATTCATTTTATATGTGGTTTGGGTTTCAAAATAATATTGAGAATCCTAATTTCTGAGCCAGCAAAACAAACTTGTTTTGTCAGAGATAATCTTTAGGGTCAGGAGGCTCCAGAGAGGTTCTCCCTCTCTAGATGTCTTCAGTCTTGAAAAGGGAATTCTTAATCATATATAGGTTAGATTTGATATCCTCTGAGTTCCTTTCCAATGCTAAGGAGTCTTGATATTGTGATATGAAAACATATTCAAGTACAATACTCTGCATTGTACCACAGAGTCAGATAACAGTCTACAGTGGGAGTTTATGTAGACAACTTGACCATAAAGGTCAGAGCCAGTCGCTATATCAAGCTCAAGTCCAAATCCTTCAAGCAATGAATCAATCAACAAGTGCCTACTATACACCAGGCACTGTGTCATATGCTGTTCAAAAACATAAAGGTCTGATAAATATTGAAATATTCAGAACAATACTCTTGTGGTAGTATAGAAACAGAAGTATGGTGGGTACCTGTCAATTGGGGAGTGGCCAAACAAATTGCAGTAAATGAAAGTATTACAATATAATTATGCTGTAAAAAAGTATGAATATAAAAATGTAGAGAAGTTTGGGCTCTGCTCCTCCGCTTCAGCAAACTACTTCCACTCCAGGTTCCATGTGATTACATTTGGCCTATTAAGGCGCAGGGAAGATCTTCAAATTCCCATTACCATTACATAAAGATGCAATGAGAACTGATAATAAAGTAGCAGAAGGGAAATGCTACAAATGTAAAAGGTCTCAAGGTCAGAGGGATAAAAGGAGATGTCAAGACAGAATGACAGCAGTCTTTTTCTGCCAGATCCAATTTTTGAATCTAATTTTCTTACTCTAGAATGAGTGAACCAAGGTAAGAAGATCAGAAGTCCCCTCCTGCAACAGTACACCAATCAGAAAGGTATTTCCCTTCAGGTATTTTAGTTCATTCTTAATAACAAGCGAATATTTTATGCTATAAGAAGTTCTAGATTCTGAGTGTCCACCTAAAGAATGACCTTACTAAATGTGCGATTTGCTGCCTCCCCATTCATCTTCTCTTACAACTCCATAGAACCTCTCACAGCTTCTCCTTCTCCAGTTCCTTACACCTTGTGCAGGACTCATCAGAAGCTGGGTTTCACTTTGAGTCTCTCTTAGACTCACTAAACTGAGTTTTAAAGGTCATCTGAAGGTATGGCTTGTAATGCATACACCTAAACTCTGTTAGCTATTAATTCAGAGTGTGTGTGTGTGTATGTGACTAGATCCATGATAAATTAATTCCCTTATTGTGGGATGGGAGGAGAAATGGAGTTAAAGATATGAAGAGGTAAGCCTGGCCTTCTAAAATACTCTAATGATGGATTTATTGCTTTCTTGTGGGTCCTGACACAATGGATGCAAACACTGAGATAGGCACTGGGGAGTGCCAATAGAGGTACTTGGGATTTCAGTGATGCTTATTTGAAAGAGCCTCAAACTTCTCATAAAATTTCAATTTCAGATTTACATTGCTAATATGACAATCCTATCTGGGAGCTTTCTCCCCCTCCTTGAGAGCTGTCTATCTAGAAGGTTTAAAAAACAAAACTGTATCCCTGAATCTGTAATTGATAAAGCTAACTCTTTTCTAAGCAGCTTTTTATGGTTTCAACTAAAATGCAAGCTAAACTGAATTCTATAATGGACTATACTTCATAATAATTGTAGTATATTTGTATGCAAATAGCTGAACTGTATCTCTCAATTTCAGGCTCTGGCTGTGAAGTCACATCAGCTTGGGGTGGATTCTAATGAAGCATATGATATAATAGGTATCAAGTTGGGGAAAATTCAGACACACATTCCCAGGCTTGGAAATTCACTACTCTCCTCTGGAGTCCCAGGTCAAATGGTGCTAGAGGCCATAAGAAAAAATGAATTGGGTGGTAAATGCATAACATATACAGAATGAGTACTAAGTAGTTTAGGGAGAGGAGTGCATTAACAGCTGGGAGATTTGGGATGGTTTCATATAGATTGTGGTCCTTGAGACGAATTTTGTAGAAAACTGGGGATTCCAAAAGGGTATACATTCTAGACATGGGATATAGCACCAGTGCAAAGGCATGGCAGTGGGAGACAGGGTGGCAAACGTGCAGAATAGCAAGTAACCCATCCTAATTAGTATCCTTGCACTGTTGTAGAAGACGGAATAGAAAATGGGAGGTAAGAAATAGTATTCAAGGAATATAGAAAGAGATCATGCCCCCATGCCCCATATGGAAATGTTTATTTTGTCATTATCATATCAGTGTTATGATATGGTCCTATCCTATTATAAGTACTGGAGCACACTTTAAGAGATCTAAGATTGGCAAAGGTGATCTTTTAAAGTAGAAATCCAGTGGGAAAGCTGTGGGAAGACAGGAACAGTAATACTTTTGGCAGAGCTATGAATTTATCCAAAGTCAACCAAACTAGAGACTATAGAGGAAAGCTACAATGAAAGAAGAAATGAGAGTTGTGTTGTTTGTGGAACATTTTCCTCACAACTGTATAAGGTACACGATACAAAAATTCACCTCATTTTATAGAGAATGTTGCTGAAGTTTCTCTGAGGTTAAGTGACTTGCCTAGGCCAAGAGCGTTTCACGCAAAAGAGGGTATCACAGGCACTTCCAGTTCTACATTTTCTGACTCACATCTTCTTTCTACTGTACTGCACTGGTTTACAGCGTGGTATATGATCATAGCTTTTGAGCTGGAAAGGATCTGAAACATTATATAGCCTTACTCCCTCATATTACATATCTTGAGACTTATAGAGGAAACTTTGCCTAAGGTCCCACTGGTAGTTAGTAACAAAGACAGGATTTAAACAGAGGTTCAGTGACTCTAAATCTGAAGAAGAATAGAAGTTGAAGTACCTAGATATTCACAGGAGACAAAATTGAAAGAAGCTAGTAGCAAAACCCATAGTCTCAAATATCTATTATTGTTCAGTTGTCTCACTCAAGTCCAACTTTTCATGACCGTATTTCGAGTTTTTTTGGCAGAGGAACTAAAGTGTTTTTCCATTTCATTCTCTAGCTCATTTTAGATTGGGAAAGTGAGGCAAAAAGGGTTAAGTAACTTGCTCAGAGTCACACAGCTAGTAAATGTCTGAGGCTGGATTTGAACTCAGGAAAATGAATCTTCCTGGCACACTATCCACTACACCACCTAACTACCAACAAGTACCTATACAAATACCCAAAATTTAGGTAACAAGAACGAAGAACTCATGGTATTAATTCAAGGAGGCAAATTTGAATTCATAAGCATCAATATAGGACCCTGAAATCTTGTCTTTTCTCGAGGTGTCCTGACTCTGTTCATCTCAGAGCAAGCTATTTATGCTGGAAAGGTCATTTAACCAGCAACCTTGGGCTGGTTCTTTTCCACAGGTCAACTCCTAATTGCCAGGACTAATTTTCCCTTGAATCTATTGGGTCTCTTCTCTGATATCACAGTCATTTTTAAAGCTGGCTCAACCTTCTTTGCTCAGTGCTCAATACTATATCTCCTACTGGGTGGATAATTCCCATGCAAGCTGCCATGGGTGGTATGGAAAAAAGGAGCAGTACTTGCCTCCTTCCCCCAACCATTCTAATTGCTGCACTGAAATAGAGGCACAGAGGTCACAACCCACAAAACTGCTTCCTTAACTTGATTATTCCCTAGACCCAGCAAACTGAGCTTTCTAAAGGCAACCAGTGGCCAATCTGCAACCAGCCAATAACAAATTGCATCTCTAATTCCACCACAGAGAATTACTTCATACTTCATCTAAGGGTAGCAAGTCATAGACACAACTTTAGACTTTGTTTAATCCATTAACACATCTTTTCTAGTATCTGCCCCTTCCTTCTGTGATTACATCAGCTAGACTGAGGGGAGACCTATTCCATTCCCCTCCACTCCATTCTACTCCTACATAATGATAGCTTAGAAACAAAAAGAAAGAAGGTAAAGCTAATCTTTCAAATGTGGTATGAGTTTTCTGATCCTGTGTTCTATTAAGTATAGCCTTTGAAAACCCAGTGTCACCTCCAACCCACTAGAATCATCAGCATAGAGCTTTACTGGAGAATTTTGTCATTAACAAAGAAAAGTTCAAATTTATATATGTGGAAAAGGGAGTGAGGGAACAATCCTATTACCAGCTGCTTCCATTACCAGACAAGCCAGGTTGAAAAAGATTAACTGGGTACTTGGCATTGTAGAGACAAAGCAACTGCTATCTTATAAATATGTTTGCTTATTTGTTTTTTTTCCCGTTTGGTACATGTTGTACATGAGACAGTGTGGTATGGTGGATAGAAAGCTGCCCAGTAAGTCAGGAGCTTGAGTGAAAGCTGAATTTCTGACACATATTGGCTGTGTGACACAGGGCATGTCTCAGTGTCCCAGACAACTCTCTAAGATTAAGTTGCTGAGTAATCATTGTTCTGAATAAGTAGAGGGAAATCCTTATGTTAATGAAATCTCATGTCCAGGTCAAACAACCACACAAAACACACTTTGTGGTCAAACACACAAAAACAACTCCCTTGCTTAGTTTCTATAAAATGGAAATAATTGGGAAATAGAGCTCTTGAAGTATGTTGGAACCTCACTACTATGTCATCTTGCCCACAGGACCACTTTACAGGAAAATTCTCCTCAAATATAAGAAAACAGCTTGAAAATAGTGACTAAAATAATAATCTGAATGCCAAGACACTGGAATTCTATTCCCAACATAACTATAAAGTTTTGTGCTTGGGGCAGCACAGACTGATTGGAAAAAAATGGTTGAAAACTTTCAGAAGAAGAATAAAAAACTTCAACTTTTAAACCAAGATACCCCAGGTGGTATTTGTGAGGTCAGCATCCACCTGAAATGTAGCTGACAGAAGGAGGAAAAGGGCCATCTGGTGGCTTCTTATTATAACTATTTTTTTTCCTTGCTAACTACAAGCAAAGTATTGTTGTTTCTTTGCTAATGGGGGACTGAAAGCTCTTTGAGTACCATGTAAGTTCAGCACCCTGGACAAAGCCCTGTTCACTGCCACCCTAGTTACAGATGACCCCCAGCTCTGACTTAATTAGTTAAGTGGCTTTGGACCAAAAGAGTTATAGATAATTCTCAACTACACCTTGAGTAGTTATGTGACCTTAGATGGGTCACTTAAGTATCCTTGGCTTCTTTTATCTCATTCATAAAATGAAGGCACTGGGCTAGGTAATCTCAAGGATAGTTTCCAACTCAAATAGTCTACGATTCTATGGATCAGAATAGTGAGCATAATTTATCCGTACTTAAAAGTGATGCAAGATGGACCTATGTTAAATCAAATTCAACATTGCATCAGGTTATATTCTAGTCAGGGCCCGGTACATATCTTAATAATTGCAGCCTCTGAATTTACACTTCGCAACACTGGGGAATGTCCACATTACAGAGGAACTCACTCACCCTCAGGGAAATCCTAGTTTATAGAGAAAGATGATCCCCTGGGAGGCAAAGAACAATTCAGAACTGTGATAATGATGAGCAAGTCATAGCCTCAACATGTAATAAAGTCAAGACCCAATCATTTTATAACAGTTATAACAAGGCAAAAGAAAGATTCCATCTGCATACATACTATTGAATTACCTACCACCTCTGAACTGTGTTGCCTTGGATAGAAGAATCTAACTTCTTCTGAACATATACCAAGACAGAACGGATACCCCACCTACTTAACTACAAATGCCTTTGCTAAGAATTTGTGGTATGTCAGGGGACATATGAATGTATACATATCCTCTCTCTACTATTTCTATGACTTATACTCAAAAATCTTATCATTTACAGGTTTTCAGGTTGAAGCAGGAAGGGAAAGGAAGAGAAGGCAAGGCAAGGAAAGGGAAGGGAAGAAGGAAGGAAAGAAATAAAGAAGGAGAGAGGGAGAAAAAAGCAAAGAAAAACATCCTAATTTACTATCATTAAACAAATAAAGACCTTCAGAGGAACCTGTCAACTGGATCAGCTATCAGTAATTCGTCTGAATTGAGACATGAGCTTTTTGAAGTTGAAATAACAGTTAGAAGACAATTCCTTTTTTAAAAAAAACTGAGTTGCTATAAAGAAAAAAATGCTTAACAGTCAAGATAATACAAATGATGAAGTACTGAAGATTGGAAAAAATATTTTTTACTGATGAAGTTCATTTTTCTCATTCAAGACCCTACAAAAACAATAGTCAGAAGTACTACAGGTGAGGCCAAAGTATCTGGGAATCTTCATCAGAGTATCAAACACACACCCCAAAATTGGAGGAATTTTTTTCCAATAGGTCTAGACATTTTGTCCTCACTGAGAAACTCCGATAAAAATTTTTATACATATACAAGAAGTAAAATTTTTATGGAATTACAGAAATTCCAAAAGGGATATGGAATTTTTGTAACATACTTACAACATGCCAGACATCATTTAATGCTATAAAAATGATCTAAGAGATGAAGATAAACATGCTTCAGTGGCCAGAAAGCTTGCCCAACTTAACTCTTTGAAGAGCTACGGTCTATTCAATTGAGCAGGATTTGGAAAAAACAGACCACTCCTCAAAGATGTGCTTACTTCTCAATGTGATAAACATGTGGTTTCATGGTGAATAATTAAAGAATAAGTATCAAAGTCTTTGTAAATGCAATGCCAAATCATGAAAAATAATTGATTGTAGTAAAAAGGAAACATTGCATATTTAAAGCTTTTTAAAGATGTAAAAAGTTTATTCTGTGTCAATATATAATTATTTCACTTTCACCCAGTTAATTTGCACATCACTATATAGTTGCACTATATATTTGCACAACACTACATATACATACCTATGAACTTTTAGCACCACTAGCATATCACCCTGCTTTGCTACACTACAGGGAGAGCTCTAAGCATAACCACTGAAGTGGTTTTAACTATATGCTGGCAACCTCTCCACCCTGGTTTTAAGCCATGTGAATTTCTAAGCTTAGGAAAAACGCCAAGTACTAAGTTACATGGACTGAAATGGTCAGTAGCATTCATAAGGAGACTGATCTCTGGCTCTTCCAGAGCTGAATTATTGCCAGTTCTCCATTATCCGCACCGAGAAAAGGGAGCCAATGCATGCTTATCCTCTCCTCCTCTCAAATTAACTTTGTACTTCTTTATATGGAGATGGAGAAGAAGCTTATCCTTGCTCATTAGGTTTGGCTCAGACATTTGTTTCAATTTGCATTCTCAGCACATAAACTAGCTGAGCCGTCTGAGGAGGTGACATGGGACTGCATTATGTACTGGGTGAAGCTGGCAGGGGATTAAAAAATGGTCAAAGATAATTCATAAGGATAACTACACAGGTAGACACATGTTCCCTTTAAATTAAAACTTTGCTGTCAGGGGAAAGATTATAGGATGATAAATTTAAAGTGATAAGCAATTTAAAATAAAATACTTAAGATTTCAAAAGAAATTAATTTTATCTAAATAGTTATCCATTTTTTAAAATCATGGTTAAAAACCTATTATTTAAATGATCTTTGATATATTTTAAAACATTGATCTGAGAAAAAGTCCATAGGCTTCACCAGGCTAACTAAGGAGTCCATGAAGGGTTAAGAAATCCTAATCTAGTTTCATCCACTCTTCTAACAAACTAGGAAACAGAGACCTGAGAATTGAAATGATTTCTCCAAATCACACAGATAATATGATATTCCTTAATGTTATTCATTATATATATATAATGTTATTCCTTAATAAAAGGCAATTATCTCCCAAATATCTTAGCTTCTATTAATAATTTAGGCCTATTATGCATAAATGTATCTTTTTATTGAATCTATATGTATTTTTAATATATAGTAGTATGGCATAGAAGAAAGAGAACTGGCTTTAGAGTCAGGAAACCTGGGTTTGAATATAGCCTCAGATATTTAATAGTTGTGATTATACTCACTTTACTGGGTTTCAGTTTCCTCAATGGGAAAAAAAAGAGTTGGTATAGATCGTCAAGGTTCATCTAACTCTAAGATTTATGAACTTGTAGCCCACCAGTTCTTTTGTCTTTCTCTGCTGAAAAGGTCTAATCACTTTTGGGAATCTTCCTGCACTATTAGTATTGGATGGGCTCTCAGAAGTCGTTGAATTAAACCTCCTACCCAGTTATGAATCTCTTCTACCACTTTCCTTACAAGAGACCATCAGCCTTTGTTTCAACACCTCCAGTGATGAGAAACTCAATGTCTAACAAAGCCAGCCACATTTAGAGATGACTGATTACTGGGTCTTTCTTCCTTATGTCTAAGACCAATTTGCACAAAGCAACCTCACTCATTACCCTCATTTTCTTGATTGTTTTAGCTGCCATTCTCTGGACTCTCCAGCTAAGAATTCCATGGAATGATCTCGCAATTCACTACCAATGGAAGATTCCATAATTATAAACTACTTTAGAGAAGGGACTGTGTCATAGTATTTGTATCCCCAGAACCCAGAACAGTGGTTAAAACATAGCAGACACATAAGGCATTCTTTGATTGCTCATTGATCATTCTGAATTACAGTAAGTTTACTCTCTAGGCAGAAATCTGCAAAGCAATTTTAAGAGTCACATAGAGGAGGTAAAGGCACACAAATGAATGCCTAAGAGTTTCTACTTGCTATCTCAAAACATTTTAGCATGAAATTAGCATGAAAAAAGAAGTTTGTGCAAGAGTATGGACTGGCATGAAGTCAATTTTCCTGTTCACACACAAGTCAGAAATGCACAATGCTTTCCAAACTTTTGCAATTTATTTCCTAATACCTTGTGTCCTGACTACAATGTCAGGGTACAGTTTCCTAAAGTAAGGTAAGTATGTCATTGTTTGCTTCCAATGGAGAACCAACACTCATTTTAGCAGAGGTAACATCAGATTATGTGACACAAGAAAAAGATAGAATGCCAGGAGTCTGGTCAAATCATAGAATCAGTTACATGAATCCATATGTGAAAAGTGGATTTAAACTGGCCACGTGAGGAAGGGGCTACTTACATGATACCATTTGAGGGGTCAACTGACAGAACAGAAGAAAGGTAGCATGGGACACCAGATAAAGGGCTAAAGAAAGAGAGAAAATTTGGTTTCCAGTTCTACTGCTACTCTCTGGATATCAGTTTCCTCCCTCATAAAATGAGAAGACAAGGCTAGATAACTTCTGAAATCTTTTCCATTGCAAGATCTGTGATTCTGCAATAAGATCAATGATTCCCCAACCTGTAACATACAGTTATTGCAAGAAGTCAGTAATCTATAATTGAGCAGATCTAACTTTTGTAGAGCAAATAAGTGATAATATGTTAATATTTCTAAAGTTTGTAGGTGCTACTATGATTACTAAACTATCAATTCATTAGACAAAATTACTGAATTCAAAAATATATTTTACTACATATTTTCAATAACAAATTTTAAAACGTACAATGTGTAATAAAGTAATATGATAATATCTGCAATTTTTATTTTTTAAAAAAAGGGTTCTCATACTCTAACAGGCTGGAAACCACTGAATGGTATCCAAATTCAGTTAAAGCAATCTAAGAACCTGACAATTTAATTGACAGACAGCTAAGCACAAGACCTTAAAAGAGTGGGGCTGTAAAGCCAAGCACAAGCAGCATTCCAGAGGACTGCTGCTGCAAACAGCTTTTAAGATTCTGATTACATAGTATAGCAAACTCTCTATTCATTCAATAACAGATTGGAGCAAAACATTCACAGAAAATCAAAATACAGCATTCACAATGTTAGAACTTATCAAAGAGAATCAAAATATGGCATTCACAATGACTTATCACGAAAATTGCCACATAGTTTTCAATGAAGTATAATCATTTAGTCAATCACAAAATCCTTTATTCAGTCACAAAGTAGAAAAGTCAAAGTTCTCTACCCCTAGGTCACAGTAAATCATAATCTTCTCAGTCAGTACACAGTATCCAAGTCAAGTCTTCTTTCAGCTTGACTTGAGGCTGGCTCTCAGCTTCCATGGATCCTCTTCCATGGTCCCAGCTCCAAATGTCACCTGGCTTCAAAGGCAGACAGCTCCCAATTCCTTGTCCAGTTCTTTTTTTTTTTACTTTTTTTTGGGTTTTTTTTTGGAGGGCAATTGGGGTTAAGTGACTTTCCCAAGGTCACACGGCTAGTTTTTGTGTTAAGTGTCTGAATCCAGATTTGAACTCAGATCCTCCTGACTCCAGGGCCAGTACTCTATTCACTGTGCCACCTAGCTGCCCCTCCTTGTCCAGTTCTTCATCCAGTTTCCATTCCATATTGAAGCTCACAGTGTCCAGTCCACCTCAAGTCCTTCACAATTCCTATTTCTGGGGAAGACAAAGCTTGACAGAGCCACAGTAATATTCATACACATTGCTGGCACTATCATCAATTCACTATCTGCCTGTGAAATCAACTCAGACCCACCAACAAGGTCTGGGACCTCAACACAAATCATCAACATAGAAATCAACACAGACCCACAAACAAGGTCCGAGAGGTCAGCACAAATCATCAGTAAAGTCCCAGAACCTCTAAAACCCTCCTCCAGGACTTCAATAAACATACAACCAGAAAATCCTCTTTCAGGGCTTCTAGTAAGGTCCCAGAGCTTCTGTACAAAGTATCACAAACAAACATCAACACAGACAGAGCAGACAAACAGAGTGCTGGGACACCACAAGTTTTCTCCTTCTTGACTCTGCCACAAGAGTCCTCTTTTCAGTTTTTTTTCTGTCTCTAGCCCTGGGCCTCTCCTTATGCAGTCATTAGCTCCTCCCCAGGAGTTCACAAGTTACAGGGTTCACAAGTTGTGGGGTTCACACATTCTGTTCCTCAATAGACTTGATACAAGGCTCAAAAGAAACTTGAACTGAAACAAGGTGTAAATT
>CM053594.1:96282059-96300986 GCA_028646575.1 Pseudocheirus occidentalis
ACTGTTGAAACTGTGAACATTGTACTGAACAAAGATTTGTAATGGAATAAACAGAGTGTTCACTAATACTGTGTAATCTGAATCTTAAAAGCTCTTCACAATAGCATTCTCTCAGGAATCTACTGCTGATTGGCTTTACAGGCTTGCAAAACATCTTAAAATACCATCTCATTTTATCTTCATTACAGCCATTGAAGGTAGGTATTTATTCCCATTTTATAGATAATGTAGACAAAGGCTAAATAACTTGCCCAGAATCACAAAATTAGTAAGTGCCTGCTTGAGGTGTTATTTGAAGGAGAACCAATCCCTTCTAGGTCAAAAGATTATGCTGTTAGTATCCCAAGGAGTGTGGGGGAACGTTCCTAGGGAGTGAATTTGTGGTCTGGCTCCTTTTCTACCTTCTCTGGAGAGCAACAGGTCTCTTGAAATGAGTCACTCACTGGCTTTTGGGCTGTCTGCAGATGGTGCCAGGTGCACTTCCTGCCAGGAAGGGAATGTACCATCTGTGTGGCCCTCACCCATATTGGAGAACCAGGCAGAGATCTAAGAGAACAGGAGAGAGATCCTGCTGAAAAGATGAGAGTTCACCAGTCCAGCCTTGGCATCCAAGGCAGTGTGGTTGGGCTCATTGATTTCATAATTCTCCTGGTGATCATAACTTCCCATTTGATGTCCAGGACCTTCCGCTTTACTAAATGGAGAGACTTGCATTGGAAATCCACTGCATGAATAAATATTGTCTTTTGTCTCAGAGCTCAAAAGATGTACTTTCCTATCAGAAGCTAGGTGGGATGGTGGATAGAGTGCTGGAAAGAGTCAGGAAAAACTGAGTTCAAATCCAGCCTCAGACACTTTTTAGATGTATAACCCTGGGCAAGTCACTTAACCTCTGTCTTCCTCAGGTTCCCCAACTGTAAAGTGGTGATAATTACAGTCCCTACCTCCCCTGGCTGTTATGAGGATCAAATGAGGTGATATTTGTAAAGCTTTTAGCACAGTAGTTGGCATACAGTAGTGACTTAACAAATGCTGCTTCTTTCCCCCAACCACCTTCACATACTCTACATTGCATCCAAACTGGCTACTTGCCATTTCCCATCTGACAGGTTTCATACCCCAACTCTATGTTTTGGTACAAGTTGAAATGGTACATGCCTGAAATGTTCTCTCTTCACTTTCATTTATTGGGCTCCTTTGAAAACTCAGTTCAAGTTCCACCTGCAAGAGACCTTTGTTCATCTCCACCAATTGTCAGTGATTTTTTAAGCCTCCAAATTACTTTGAATTGCTTAAATATTTTACATTTAAATTGATTAAATGTTTTATATTTATGTATTATTGCAAATGAAATTTAAAGCAAACTGAGGCACAAAGCTACCAATCTGATCAATTTATTAACAAAATGTGAATTTCCCAATAAGCAGAGTTTCAGGCTCCTTGGCAAGAAAAAGACCCAGGGTAAGGGCTGACAGATCACTTTTATAGACAAAAGGAGGAGCATACAAAAGATAGAAGGCAGTGTCATAGATTGGTAAAGCAGTATGATTGTATACAAAGTCCAAAACATCACTGGCATGGGAGACAATATTGATCGGCTAGAAATGGGAAATAGAGGCTAGCAACCACCAGTTGCTAGTAAATTTGGATTGATTCATTCTACCTACAAGGCTGGTTAGTGGTATAGAGATGACAGACCAGACCTCCTTGAATTAAAGTGATTAACAGAAAAATGGAATTTATAAACTTAACCCACAGACAATGAAATGTGACTTAAGCAGTTAGACAACATGTTGGTGGTTGGTACAGAATAGAATCAATTACAAAACAGAATCAATTGGATTCTGTGTGTGTATGTATGTATATTTATATGTACGTATGTATGTATGTAGGTATATATAAAACAAAATAAATTACAAGTCCATGAAACATATGTCTCAACTGTATTTCTTACAAGAGAAAGGCACATTCATGTGAAAAGTCCATATACCAAGGAGCCCAGCGATGCAGAGACATCCTTGGGTATTTAAGTGAAAGGGAAACTGGGAAGTCATAGGGGAGGGGGAAAGGACTAATCCCCTCCCAAAGGGTAGGAAAATGCAATGGGAAAAGCAGCATTCTTTTCTCTTTGTAATTACTAGACCATGAATTTAGGAAGGTTGATTTGTCCATAAGGGTCCTGGTTGCATAGACAGGTTCTCAGTCTGGAGCGGACTGATGACACCTGTCTTGACTTCCATTGGTACATAGGAAGTTCAGCTTGGGGGGCAAATCACAAATTATGTCAGCTCAGGTTGGGCTTTGTCCTTACATTTTTAGGGCCTCCTCATTGACTTGAGTTCAAGTAGAATCTAAGATATGTATTATATTTGTGACCCAGGGCAAGTCACTTAGCCTCTATTGGGATAAGAACAACACTTACCTCTTAAGGTTGTAGTGAGGATAAAGTGATATAATATTCATAAAGGTTTTGTAAACCTTAAAGCACTATGTAAATGTTTGTTATTACCATAGCAACATCAAATATGTATATACAGGGTGTCTCAAGAGTCAGGGCAGGTTTAAGCTGTAATAGCATTAAAACTATTGGGGAAGAAAAAAATCACACAAACATGATCACAATGCACATGCACAATACACACATGTGTATATGAATAGAATGTGTATATGAATAGACACATCCATGCATGTGTATATGAATATATACACACATATGTATGTTAATATATACATGCATGTGTATGTGAATATATACACATGTGTATATGAATAGATGCATACACATATATGTATATAAATACATGCATACACATACATATATACTCTTATAAGGTATCCCAAAAGTCTTCGGGCATTTAAAAACTTTAATAATTTAACATTATTTGAGAGGAAAAAATGACACGCACATGCATACATACAATGCACATACTGAATACATATATACAAAATCTTAAAAAGTGTCTCGAAAGTCTTAGTGCTTTTTAAACATTTAATAGTTTAAAAATACACTAAAATTTTTGGGATATCTTATAAGCAGATGCGGTATCTATCTGTAGCAATATCTCTATCTCTATATGCATACATTTTTCCTCCCCAGGGGAATGCAAGCTCCTTGAGGGCAGGCAGGAATTACTATGCTTTTGTCTTTCTGTCTATAGTGCCAACTGAAGGGCCTGTTATATTCTTAATAAATGCTTATAGATTTGATTTATAACTAGATGCTTAATCAGATGTATTTTTTTTTTCCTGCTGTGTTATATAGCTTCTCAGGCTATAGAAGGAACGAGCTCTTTGGGAGCATTCCTAGAGATGGTACTGCACGCACGGACAGGACAGGGCCTGGAATCCTCATATAATGTGCACATACCTCTGATCTCATTACACATTCATGTTGTTTCTCATTTATAGCACTTCATATTACTGTTTTTTGCTGATCCTAAGGGAGTGATGAATTTAGCCTGCAACTTTTCCAGTTGTATGTAAACTGCATTTAGAATTACAGTAGGAAAAAAATAGCAAGCTGGCCCCTGAAATCTATTCCGTGGCAGTATGGTTCTAATCTAGTGAGATGATTTTCATTTATAGTCACTGTGGGAGGTGAAGGAAAAGATGTTACTGTTGGGAGAACTTGGTAGAATGTCCGCTCGTCACCGGCAATCTCTCAATGCTACTGTGGGAGAGAGAAGTTGTGCCTGGTTCATGCAAGTGAGTATGCATTTGTAGGGTTGCAGGAAAAAAATATAGTATATTGGCAATCTGCCTATGAAAACTGCTTCAATTAAACTGAATGGACCCATCCTTCACATTAGCAAATGGGGGAAGCAGTGGGTAAAGTAGAAAGAGCCCTGGATTTTGAATCAGAAGTCTTAGATTCAAATATTAGCTCTCCTACTTATTATCTGAGTGATGGTGGGCCTCCATCTCCTCATCTGGAAAAGGAAAAGATTGAATTAGATTAAATGTAAGAGCATTTCCAGCTCTAAATCCCATGATCCCATCGGAGTATAGTTGCTGAAAGAGGAAAAAAGATCTTCCTATGACACAGCTTTACCCGGCAAGTCTACTTTATGGCAATACCCTTTTTATCCTAATTCTTTATAATGTCTGTATTTGGGGCCATGATACCCAATTATGAGACTCTGGAGTAGCATTTCCAATTACTGTTAACCAAAGAATCATAGTTCTACTGCATCCCCTGTATCAGCTACAACGTTGTAATACAGATGCAACCCATTACTCAGAATCCTCAGTCCTGGGTTTATGTGAATGGGTCCATGTATATCTTTGGTCCACATTATCCCCATGTAGATTTGCTTTTGAGAAATCTTATGTAGGCTGAAAATAAGGCTAGGTCCTCATTAGTGCATACAATGAATCTTGTGAAGTAGTCACATTATTTGAATTCATACCGCAAATTTCCATTGAGTTGGACCCAATTACAGTATCTTATATAACTATAACACCAAATAGTGTGAATTTTAATACATGTAGCAATTTCAGAAGATTCATCATTTGTACTAATCAAGACCTAGCTGAAGCTCATATCTAGATGTCTACAGATGGTGGTAAAAGGGACCCCAGTTCTCATACAAGCACTTAAGGTAATATCATATCAGATATATTTGATATTTAGTTATTTTCAGTCATGTCCAACTTTTCATGACCCCATTTGGGGTTTACTTTGGAAAGATACTGGAGTGGTTTGCCATTTCCTTCTCTAGTTCATTTTAAAGATAAGGACCTGAGGGAAATTGAATTAAATGCCTTACCCAGGGTCACACAGCTAAGAAATGTCTGAGGCCAGATTTGAACTCAGAAAGATGAATCTTCCTGACTCCAGGCCTGGCATTCTATCCATTCTTCCACCTAGCTGCCTTGTATCAGACACAAGACAACCTTTATTTTATCTTGTAGAAAATTCAGGAAATGTAGAAAGAGCTCACAGCCAAAGAGCATCTTCACTGTTCTTTGGCTCTCTTCAAAAAAAGGGGCAACTGATGTAATTGTCCTCTCTTTCTGATGTGTCCCGCCTTTCCCATAAGAACTTCCACATTCTCTGAGACTAATAACAATTATTCCGAATGGATGGCTAGAGAAGCAAACCTCTAATACTCCTTGAGGATGGCGTAGCACCAACACAATATGCACAGCACTGATGGCAAACATAAATATGCTGGCATAGTGCTTAATTGCAAAATATAACAGACTCTCCACATAGGAGACAGAAGCAAAACATTTACTCAAACAAATCCCCAAACCAGAAAGTCAAATCCATCATAGTAGCAAAGAAGTTAATATATTACAGCATTACATGAAGCCATATCATACTTTAGCCTTCCCACAAATCAACACTCACAAGCCTAGCTGTCTCCCTGGGTGCATCCCCTCCTCCTTCCATCTCTAAATGCTCTGATTCCCAGCTTCCTGTGGACTCTGCTCCACCCTTCAGCAAGCTTCTCCCACCACAGGCTCTATTTGATTACATTCAGCCTATTAGGGCGCAGGGAAAATCTTCAAATCAGGGAAGGTCTTCAAATTCCCTTAGGCTTATTAAGGGGCAGGGAAGATCTTCAAACTACCATTATCATTACAGATGATCACATTTTACTTTTATCTTTGTCCTCTAAGGTTTCATGTGTTATGTCTGCTTAATAAATGCTTATTGAATAGAATAAAATCAATTGCCATAAATATCTATTGCTAGAACTTTGACCTAGGACCAGAACCTTTAAAAAACAATTTCTGTGAATACCTTTTCTTGAAACCCCCCCCCCAATATTTCTGCTTACACATATTAGCTAATAGTAGCAAATACTGAGTAAGAAGAATAACTCTATTAATGTCCTACTTCTATTTTACATAGTAGCAAGGAAGTAACCCTTGGGATTTCAAAAGCTATACCAGCAGAATTTGAATTTTGGTAGAATTAAGCAATCTTGGAGAGGTTTGGAGTACAGGCTTAGGGAATGACTGCATATTTGTTTCTTTTTAAAAAAACATCTTATTTTTCCCAATTCCATGTAAAAATAATTTTAACATTTGTTTTAAAAAATTTTGAGTTTCAAATTCTCTCCCTCCATTCCCTTCACTTCTTGAGATGGTAAACAATTTGATATAGGTTATACATGTGCAATCATGCAAAACATTTCCATTTTAGTCATGTTGTGAAAGAAAATACAGACCAAAAAACCCAGTGAAAAAATAAAGTGAAAAATAGTATGCTTTGATATGCATTCAGTCTCTGTCAGTTCTTTCTCTAAAGGACTCAGAATGAGTTCTTTAGAATTGTCTGGGATCTGTATTGCTGAGAATCATTAAGTCATTTACAATTGATCATCATACAATATTGCTATTACTGTGTACAATGATCTCCTGGTTCTGTTCCCTTCACTTTGAATCAATTCATGTATTTCCAGCTTTCTCAGAAATCTACCAGCATGTCATTTCTTATGACACAATAGTATTTAATTATTATAATATACCACAACTTGTTCATCTGTTCCCCAAATGATGGGCAACCCCTCAATTTCTGTTTTTTTTTGCCACCACAAAAAGGGATACTATAAATATTTTTTGTACAAAAAATACAAAAAAGTGTTACATTTTTGTACCACTTTCAAAAAAAATTTCTTTGGAATGCAGACCTAGTAGTGGCATTGCTATGTCGAAGCATATACGCAATTTGCCCTTTGGGTATAGTTCTATATTGCTCTCCAGAATGGTTGGATCAGTTTACAACTTCACCAACAGTGCATTTGTGGCCCAATTTTCCTACGTCCCCTTCAACATTTACCATTTTCCTTTTCTATCATATTCGCCAATCTGATAGGTGTGAGGTGGTACCTCAGAGTCATTTTAATTTTCATTTCTCTAGTCAATAGTGATTTAGAGCATTTTTATATGACTATAATAGATAGCTTTGATTTCTTTTGAAAACTGCTTATTCATATCCTTAAACCATTTATGAAATGGAGAATGACTTGTATTCTTATAAATTTGACTCAATTTTCTACTTTTTTGAGACATGAGGACTTTATCAAAGACAATAAGTTTTTTCTAATCTTGACTTGCATTGGTTTTGTTTGTGCTAAGCCTTTTAATTTTAATATCATCAAAATCATCCATTTTACATAAATTCTTTCCTTATCCACAGATCTGACGGTGTAACTATTCCACACTCTCCCTAATTTACTCACGACATCATCCCTTATGTTTAAATCATGTTACCCATTTTGACCTTATCTTGGCATACTCTGTAAAATGTTGGTCTATACCTAATTTCTACCATTCTATTTTCCAGTTTTCTCAGCTACATTTGTTTTGTAAAAACAAACCAGCTAAGTCTGAAAGGGATATCACAAGGTTGACCACTAAGCGATCATTTTTCAGCTATAGTCATTCTCAAAACAGAGAGGAATTGGTGGATAAAAACTGATGAAACCACAGATTCCTAAAGTGTTGGAGAAGAATTTTTTATTATAACTATTTGGAGGGCAATATCCTCTGCTTTAGTAAGAATTAATTGATGTAGCAAGTGACTCTGGCCTTACTTTTGAGTAACACTGGTTATACCTTCCTTCCTCAGTATCCTAGGAATAGCTCTGAAGGGCTAGGGAGCTGTTCTCTATTGCTTTTGGCTCAAGCCTCCAATTTCTCGTCTGTTGGCCACCAGTAAGTAAAGTTCTATTCTATTTAATCTACAAACATCAGTTCTGGAGACGTTCCTTCCAAAACTTTCACTTGAGGAAGTAGCCTTACCAGCCATACTCACTTCAAACCTGACTCAACATGATTCTTTGGATTAATTTTCCATCTTAGATCTGCTCAAATGCCTTCTTTCCCTCCTCCACCTCCGAGTTTCAGCTCACTTGTAAATATTACCTTCCTTCATTAAACTGTAAATTCCTTGAGGGCAGGGACTGTTTTTCTTTTTATTTGTATATGTATTCCTAGCACTTAACACAGTGCCTGATACATACTAAATGATTAATAAATGTTCTCTCTCTCTCTTTCTCTCTCTCTCTCATGTATCTGTCTATCTATCTATCTATCTATCTATCTATAATTTAAATCAATCATCTATCTGTTTAAATAATGATCTGATTTGCTTTTACAAAGAGATATTTACTTTGAAGATACAGCAAGATTTTAAGCACAAACATTTCTCTCTCAAACATCAAAGGCACACTCTCCCTTATGCCATTTTGGTTTCTGGGAACAATGGGTTCAGATTTAAGCCAGTTTCCTTTTCTCGCCACTTAATCATCAACAGTTTTTACTGTTTTCTTGCTATCTTATATGTTTATGTTTTATGAGCCCCAAGGGATATAAGCTATTGAAGATCAGAGATATATTTTTGAAAAAGTTTTATTTGTGTCTTTTCTTTTTACATTACATTTACAGATTACCACTACTCCTTGAGAGGTCTCTTGTAATAAAAGAAAACAATGAAATAAAATAATCTCATTTGAAAGTGCATGCAACATTCTGTATCTGTAGCATCCCTACTACCTCTATTTTTTATATTGTTTTAAAAAATAACTGCAACCTATTTTTTCTCTTTTCCATATTGAAAAGAAAAGAAAAACAAATTCCTTATAGCAAAGACTAAAGCAAAGGATCAACCTTGACCCTTATGTGTGACATTAGACATCTGAGTGAAAAAAGTCATGCTCTATAAAATTAAAGGTAAAAGTCGGATTAGACCAGCACATAGCTATCCCTTTGGCAATGTGAAGGACAGAAGACTGGAGAATAGGCTGCAGTCCAAAGTCCTCACAGGAGTCAACAAAGGGTATTTAAGGCTTCTTCGTTTTTCAGTTTCATGTATGACCCTTGGGTTCTGGAAATAGCTATTTTCTTGGGGAAATATTTTGAAAGCTGGATGAATCCAATCACAATCCACTTTAATCCTTTTTGTGTGTATGTTTGTAACAGAAGTTTTAGTATTTCATATTAGAAAATAGATTTGCCCATCCATAGAAATTATTTTTATAAGATTTGCATATTTTTATTAAACTAAAATTTCACCAAAGCATTGAAGATGTATGTTAGTCTCATATTTGTTTTTATTAATAGAGCTCTTGTCTTTCAAAGAGTCCTTCGTGCATATGCATATTTTTCTGCATATTTTGTGGAGACTGGGAAATGGCAACAAGTTTGGTGTAGTGGATAGAATTTTGGGTTTGCACTTGAGAATCTCAAATTCAAACCCAGCCTAAGATACTCACTGGCTTTGTCACCTAGAGGAAGTCAGTTCAACTTTTTGAGACTCAGAGGCCTCATTTGAAAAATGAAAGGGATGGACTCAATGACCCCAGACATCCTTTCCAGATCAGTCTACAATCCTATGAAAGTTAATATAAATAAACACTATTTGTCCAATGTATTGATCATAAATATGATCACTATGAAGTTGGCTCCAAAGAGGACATGGAGACACAATTCTGATTAGAGATCATGCTTGCCCTTCTCCCCCAAATAGATGTTACAACTAATGTCTTTTGGCCTTTGATTAAATGTGAATGTTTCTTACTTATCCCTGCTCTGGGAAAAGGAGTTAGAACTCAAAATAATAGCTCACATCATACAATTTGTTAATAATATATCCCAATAACTCTGCAGGATAGAGATATTTTTGTTTGCTTTGCTTCTAGAACACCTTGCAGGCATTCTTATCAATGAAGATGTAAAACTTGTTTGTAACGTATGATTTTAGTTTGTTGCTTGGTGGCCATGAGAGTCAGTCAGTCAATAAGCATGTAATAACTACTGGTGTAGTAGATAGATTGTTGGACTTGGAGTCATGAAGACCCGAGTTCAAATGTTACCTCAGATAATTACTAGCTGAGTGACCTTGGGCAAGTCACTTAAACCTGTTTGCCCCGGTTTGATCATCTGGAAAATGAACTGGAGAATGAAACGGTAAACCACTGTTGTATCTTTGCCAAGAAGACTCCAAATGCAGCCACAAAGTCAGACTCCACGAAAAACAACTAAACAACAACGATGTTGCTAGGCAATGTATTAAGTGCTGGGGATAAAAAGAAAGTCCAAAGACAGTCTTTACTTTCAAGGAGCTCACAGTTTAATGGAAGAGACAACATGCAAACAATGATGTCCAAACAAACTATGAATAAGATAAATTAAAGATAATCAACAGATATAAGGAACTAGAATTAAGGGAGCAGTGGAAGGCTTCCTACCGGATAGATTTTAGCTGAGACTTCAAGGAAGCCAGGGAAGTCTGGAGGTGAAAATGAGGAAGGAGAGAATTCCAGGCACGGAGGACAGCCAGTGAAATACCCCAGAATCAGGAGAGGAAGCATCCCACTCAAGGAATAGTAAGATCAGCGTCACTGGATCACAGAACACACGGGGAAGGCTGGGTAGAAGTTATGAAATGACTAGAAAGGTATTTGTTGGGGGAGAGAGATTATTTTATCCATATAGTTTTCACTATATAGTTTCACCTTTGGGTTCCTTTGTATGGATTTCTTCCTTTGAGTGTTGCCGGCAGTGTGTTTGACGCTTCTGATGTAGCAGATAGAGAGGTGACCCCTGGAACCTTCAAATCCTATTCTTGTATGGTTAGGAGGGAGACCTCACTTTCTCTCATTCTCTGTGTTTAATCTATGGCAAGACTGTTGATCCTACCTTTGTAGCACCTCTTCTATGTACCTGCTTCGCTGCTCTGATCCTGCCGCTGTACTCAGGCAGAGCCTCATCACCCCGCACCTGGACTATTGTGACAACGTGCTCATACGTCTCTTTGCCACAAGTCTCCCACCACTCCAGTTCATCCTCCACTCAACTCTGAGACCATGTTACCGTCCTACTTAGTAAGCTCCAGTGGCCCCCTATCATCATCCTCAGGATCAAATGTAAAATCCACTCTCTGGCGTTCAGAGACCTTCATAATCTGTAATACCCCAGAATGTAGCTAGAACGGGATTAAAATGGAATTGGGAAATATTTAACAGAAAATACAATAGAAAATAATGTTAGAATGTGATTTTCCTTGTCAATATGTGGCCTTTTATGGTTTAATAGACCCCCTTTCTATTTTAGTTTGGCACTCCTATGCCACGCTGCTTCCCTGATTAGGTAGGTAATGCAAGTATTACTATCTGTATTTCACCAATGAGGAGAGTGAGAGTCAGAGAAAGTGTGATTTGTCCAGAAGGTAAAAGATCATAGTGGGGTGGGTAGGTGGTACAGTAGATAGAGCACTGGGCTAGGAATCAGGAAGACTCATCTTTCTGAGTTAAAATCTGGCCTCAGACACTTACGGGCTGTGTGACCCTGGGCAAGTCACTTAACCCTGTTTGCCTCAGTCCCTCATCTGTTAAATGAGCTGGAGAAGGTAATGGCAAATCATCTAGTATCTTTGTCAAGAGAATCTCAAATGAGATCATGAGGGGTCAGGACTGAAACAACTCAACATCACCAAAAAAGATCATAGCAAGGTTCAGAGACAGATGTTCTAACTACAAATTTAGCCTTCTCCCTCCTCACAAATTAATTTTCCTTACTGAAATTGCACAAAGGTGCCTGGTGTACTGGAAATAAAATGATGTGTCAACAGTTTCCCTATTGGGAGTTCTCTATCTCATTGAATTCAGAGGGCAAGAATGAATGAATGAATGAATGAATGAATGAGTATTCCTTTGTCTCTGAAAAACAGGAACAAAGTTTAAAATTACCTTGATCAATTAGAATAGTATTACCAAAATACAATGTAAATTAGTAAGGGCCAGTACAAGGTAGTCTGCTACCAATTACAAAAAAGCTAACACAAATTCAGAATGAATATGACTGAGGTAGTCAGTAGAAAATGACCGCAAGATTGTATTTGACCACAAATTGAATTAAAGTTGCCAATATAGTACTGGTATTTAAAAAAGAAAATGAAATGCTGGCACTAATAAAAAAGGAATGCAATCTGTAAGGACTGGGAAGCATCCATTTCCATTATGATACTAATTAGGTAGACTCTTAGTATTCTCACTGTCTTTAAAAAGATGAGGAGAAGGCAGAAATAGTTTTTTTTAAAGCTGTAATAAGCTATTTAAAAGAATGAAAAGGCTGAGAGACTTTAGTAAATAATTCAAATGGGTTAGATAACATGGAGGCCAGCTTTTCCTAAGAGGGAAAGTTAAGGAAATAAAGGTTTTTTCAATCTAGAGAAGAAGGAATCAGGTAACTAGAGGGAAAATCTACAGCAAATTCCTTATATAAAGGTCTTATTTCCAAGATGTATAGAGAACTGACTCAAAGTTATAAGAATAAAAGCCATTTCCTAATTGATAAATCATCAAAGGATATAAATAGGTAGTTTTCAAGTGAAGAAATCCAAACTATCTATAACCAAACAAAAATGTTCCAAATCTCTAATAATTAGAGAAATTCTGAAGTTTTATCTCATAGCTATCATATTGACAATGTTGATTTTTTTAGAAATGGGATCATTACTACAATATACTCTATAAGAAGTCATCAACATACACTTGAAGACCTTTAATGATGGGGAACTCATTAACTCCTGTAGCAGTCCACCTTACTTTTGGACAGTTCTAATTGCTAGTATCTTTTTCCCCTGACAGCACAGTCATTTTTCTCCATTAATATATTCTTAGAGGTATGAAGTGCCCATAATAAATGAAATACCTTATGTGAAGGTGGGTTTCTTCCTTTTCTGAACTCTACTAATTGCCCTGTAGAAGCTTCCAAGCAGGATATCCATTTGTCTTCCTTCTTCTGCTTTTTTTGCACAAATCTCAACCTTCTAAATGCTTGAAATAGAGAATAATATGTCACCCACTACCTATATATAGGAAAGATAACATATCTCAGAAAAAGCAAGCATCAAGACATGAGGCTTGTTTTCTGTTGTTAACTAAGTTGCATGAATTTATTTCCAAATTGGGTTATTTCTTAAAAAAAGTAGATACTTTAATGACCCCCCAGACCAGTCATTGAACTTAGAATGTAAGAGTATCAGGTTGCCTCCAACACTTAGGAGAAGCTGGGGAGCAGCCTAGAACTTTCTAGGAGACACTGACAAAGAAGACATGCCTTGACTAGAATGGAAGTCATAAGAAGGACTTCATTCCTCTCTGGGATCCACTCTTGATTCTCCAGATTTTTTTTCACCCTGCCATGGCAAACTTCTTAACCCAGAAGTTATTGTCTATCTGAAACTTTCACTCCCTTTAAGTTCACTTTACCCCTGTGGTCACTTTTTCTGATTGGTTGTTTCCTTGCAGAATCTCCATTTTAAGGAACATGTCCAGGTCTACCATATCTTCATTCCTCTCCAGGCTCAACTCTGGACTTTCCAGGCTTTCTCAGCCATTCCCTATCTCCCAAGGAGGCAACTTTTCCCACTCCTACTCCTCTACCTCACTAAAGCCATAGAGATATAGGGCCATATCCTTGATCTTATTTTCACTCACAAATATACAACCTCCATGTTCATAAATTCCAAAATCCCTTTATCCAATGAAAATATATTGGTTTTCTATCTTTCTCTCAGCCTCCCCCCCCCCACTAGACCCTGCTCTTTGTACATACCGTAAACTTCAAATCTTTGACCCTTCAGTTCTCTCCCAGGCTGCTCTAGCTACTCTCTCCTCTTTTCTCCACCTTGATCTCTTGGTGAACCAGTTCAACTTTACATTATCCCCTTTTCTTGAGTCTCTTGTCCCTTTATCATATTGCTGATTGCTTCTTGGCAAGCCTCAGTCCTGGGTCATTCCCACTATCTGATACCTTTACTCCTACAAATGTACTGCTCAATAAAGGTGGAGAAAACCATACCGCCATTATGATTAGGTCCATTACAAATTTATGTTATATGATCTCAGCTGGGCCCTCACTACTGTTAGGCAACCTTACTATACTTCCTTTATCAACTCACTATATCATTCCCCATGATAGCTCTTCCAAACTTTTACATTTTTAAAAAATCTTCCATAGCTTTCCCTCCCATCACCCTCTCAGCTGAAGTTACCTCATATTTATGGGAAAAAACTGAGACTATTCACTATGGACTCTTTCTCATATAATATCACTCATATGCTTTCTGCCACTATTCACTTCTGTCTCATGTGAAGAGGGGGGTTTACTCCTTACTAAAGCCAAGTCCTCTACCATCACATATCTCATTTCATCTTGTCTCCTTGGTCAGATTATCTCTTTGTCATCTCCACTATCTCACTTATCTTTAATCTCTCCCTGTCTACTGATGCACTCCCTATTGCCTATAATATGCCCATGTCTTCTCAATCTTCAAAACACTCTCACTTGATCCTTCCATCCTTGCTATCATTCTATATTTCTTCTGTACTTTGTGGCTAAATTTGTAATAAATGCCATCTTCAGTAAGTGCCTCCACTTGCTCTCTTCTCACTTTTCTCTTAACACCTTAAAATTTGACTTTTGACCTTATCATTTCATAAAAACTATTCTCTCCAAAGTTACCAATGGTCTCCTAATTGTCAAATGCAGTGGTCTTAATCTTAGTGTTCATTTTCATCAGCCTCTCTGTAGCCTTTGACACTATTGATCACCCTCTTCTCCTTGATACTCCCTTCTCTCTAGATTTTGGGATACCCTCTCTCATCATTCTTCTCCCAACTATCAAATACCTACCTGTCAGTCTCCTTTGCTGTATCCTCATCCAGAATGCATCCTCTCATTGCAGGTGTTCTACAGGATTCTGTCCTAGGTCCTCTTCTCTTCTCTCTCTGTACTACTTTACTTGGTGATCTGATCAGGATTTCATTATCATCTCTATGCTGATGGTTCTCATATCTATCATTTCCTGCTCTAATATCTCTACATGTTCAGTATCACATCTCCAAAATCTTGAACTGGATTCCAGAGGACATCTTAACCAAATAAGTCTAAAGGAGAGCTCATTATTTCTTCCCCTGCCCAAACATTCCACTTGCTAGCTTCCCTATTTATGGTAGAGGGCAATGCCAACCTCCTAGTGCCTTAGGCTCACAACTTAGAGATCATCCTGGACTACTCCTTATCTCTCATTCCCCTCCCCTCACATATCTGCTTTGTTACCAAGACCCACCAATTTTACTTTTGTAGCATCTCTTGGTTGTGCCCCCTTCTGTTCCCTGATACTGCCACCATTCTAGTGTAGCTCTCAGCACCTCACATCTGCTGATGGTTTTACCAGCTTCAAGTCTCTCCCCACTCCTATTATTCCCTATTCAGCTACCAAAGTGACTTTTTTTTTTAAAGTGCAAGTCTGACCATGCCACCCAGTTTATTGAATAGGCTCCCAATCATCTTCAGGAACAAATGAAAAATCTTCCCTTTTGACATGGAAAACTCTTTGTAAACTAGTCTCCTCTAAAGTTTTGAATTTCCTTCCTTCCTTTCTTCCTTCCTTCCTTCCTTCCTTCCTTCCTTCCTTCCTTTCTTTCTTTCTTTCTTTCTTTCTTTCTTTCTTTCTTTCTTTCTTTCTTTCTTTCTTTCTTTCTTTCTTTCTTTCTTTCTTTCTTTTCAATAGTTGCAATCCATTTATTAAAAGATACAATTGGTTAGGCATCTGCAATGGGGACTTCAACTTCTACACCTGGCATGCTGATAGAAGTGATCTGTTTAACAATTTCAGAAGGACTGTGCAAATCAATAAGGAGTTTGTGGATTCTCATCTGGACCCGATCCCAAGTCTTTGAACCTTTACCACAAGGAGATTTTCTAGTTGTGATTCGAAGTGTCTTGGTGGGCATTCGAACAGGTACCTTCACTTTCAAGTTCTTCTCTTTGGCTCCTCTAAGTAGGTCCGCACACACCTTGTCGGGTGATTTCACGTTGCGGCTGGTCAGGGTGATCCGGCTTCGGTAAATGCCACTTCGGGCTCCATCAGGGTGTCTTTGAAGGCCGTGGTGGCGGAGCGGATTCCTGACAGACTTATTCCTGGGTGAGAGCGAACAGCGTTGAGTCAGGAAGAGAGGCAGAGTCTGCCGACTCAAAGCGGCTGCAGCGGCTATGCCTTCACGAAAAGACCCTTTTGAATTTTCTTATGACTCACTTCCCACCAGGTATTTTTAGATCCAGACACTGGCCTCCTCACTGTTCTAGGAACAAGACTCTATCTCTTGGCTCTGGGCTTTTTCTCTGACTTTCATGCTTGAATGATCTCTCTCCTTGCCTCTGCCTACTGCCCTGGCTTCCCTTAAGTCCAAACTAAAATCCCATCTTCTCTAGATTAGATTCTCTTGCAAACCTCTCAGTTTCAGTGACTTCTCTTTCTTACTTATTTATCCTTAAATGGTTAGTTAGTTTGTGTGTGTGTGTGTGTATATATGAAGGATACATTCTCTATATATGCATCTACATATATATCTATATCTACATATACATATATATGTCTGTCTGTCTATCTATCTATCTATCTATCTATCTATCTATCTATCTATCTATCTATCTATCTATCTATCTATCTATCTATACTTGTCTTCCTCATTAGCTTTTGAGCTCCTTGAGGGCAGTTTCTGTTTTTTGCCTTTTTTTTTGTAGCCCCAGAACTTGGCACAATGCTCTGCAAATAGTAGACACTTAACGAATGTCCGTTGAGTGACTTCTCCAGGCCACCTCCTTTTCAGTTTCCTTTTATGTGTTGCTTTACCCATTAGAAGGCAGGAGAAGGTCCTCCTTGAAGGCAGAGACTTTTTTTTGGCTTTGAATAATTGCCTCTTAGTACCCTGTCTGGCACATATTAAGTGCTTAATAAATATTTGTTGATTCAACTTAGAAGGCACATAAGTCTCCTTGTCATTTTCTTTGTCTTTCCTTCCTAGTCCTTCCTTCCATGCAGCTAAAATAGCAGCAGACCCAAGTAGTTTTCTTCACTTTTTTTTTCAAAAGCCCTTCTTCTTGGGCAAATGACAAACAGCAGTTTCTCTATGTTTCTTTGTCTTGTTCTCACATGACCTGGTGACAAATTCCACTTAACTAGATGCAAGAGAAATATTAAAATTTCATCCCATTCATAGGAATTCTTTTGGGTCTTGTATCTTTAGAGTTACTTTGAGAATTGCACTCTCAATTTATATAGAATTTTTGATAGATTTGTATGAAAACCGCTCATAAATAAAATCTCACGGTCCAAGTAGTCCAACTAGAATAAAAATTATCTCTATAATATGCCCTTTGTTCATGTAGTCCAGTGGTGTTAAACTCAAATAGAAGTGGATCCCTGCAAACTCTATATTGACTTAGAAAAGTACAAATCAACATTATTAATTTTGTAGTGAATTTTGATTTATTTTGCTAGATGTTTCCCAATTGCATTTTAATCTGTTTAGTTCAGATTGCACTAGTCAGAGTTTGACACCTCTAATAGCCTTTGATTAAAGAAATCTTTTGGGAAATAATGCATTATGTCCTTCACAGGTACCCTTTTTTCTCTATTTTTCTCCACTTCTTGAACCAGGAATCATGAGCAAATAAACTCTACCATTGTCCTTGAATGGGTTATATCAATATCCTTCCCTAATCTCACTCACCATCCTTGTAACTTTCCAGATTAAAATATTCTTTCTAAACATCATTCTCTTTTTTTTGTGTTATTTTCCTCATTAGAATATCAGCTTTTTGAAGGTAAGAACTCTGTTTTTGTGTTTGTATTCCCAGAATTTGAGACATAATAAGTGCTTAATAAATATTTTTTCTCTATTCGTTTGTCATCCAAGGCAACCAATTCTCCTTATAGACAGTTTTAATTTTTAATTCTTGCCTTTGTTAATATCTTTTGTTTCTATACCATCTTAGTTTCCAAATATATTCCTCTATTCTTTTCCTACGCAGTATGGATAGCTCTAATTTTAGAATGTTTTATTACTTGTTCTTGATGGAGCTATGCAGAATTTCTGTGATCATTGTTTTCTATATATTTGCTAAGCATTCCTATAATTGTAGACCCTAGAATTTTGCCAGACATCCAAGTCAAACTCATTGGCCTATAATTTGTAAGCTCACTCTTTTCCTTTTTTGAAAATTAGAATTGTTGTTTCTCTTCCAGTCCTGTTGCACCTCTCTCATTATCTATACTCTTATAAAGGTCATTGACAGTGGTTGAGTGAACATAACTGCCAGTTCCTGGGAAATAGTCCATTTGGGCCTAGTGGCTTGAACTCATCAAGGACAGCTATGGGCTCTCTTCCTATTTCCCTAATCATTTCACTTTTTAATTCCAGATTAGTCATTTACTTCTATCTTTTCTAATCCAAAAAGCATCCTTCTTTTGGCAAACTATCAAATGAGATAATGTTTGAAAAGGGCTTAACATAGTACCCAACACATAGTAGGTACTTAATGAAGCTAGTTTTCTTTCTTCCAACAAATAAAAGGGAAGTGAAATCAGGGTTGAATAATTCCATTTTCTGTGTATTGCCAGTTACTGTTCTCTCCACTCTAAGTTGTGGTGCAAATCCCGTTTCTGATTTTGGAGGAAATGGAGGAAACTCCATTTCCTTTATAATGCAGCTTTTTAAAAAATAGACCCTTTTTGTTGTACCTAGTTTATTTCACCATCCTCATACTTAGCTTTAGGACTGACACCATTTTTATAGGACTATGTCACACTTTTGTATTAATCTACTGTTATCTTCCCTTGCTTCCATCTTCTCTACATGCCTCTTAAAAATGAAATTGCTTGGTGAGTTTCCTATCGGTTTCACAGAATACTCTTTATTGGAATATTTTATTTTTGTGTCTTCAGAATTTCATTTTTGAGAGCTTGCCATCCCTCTTGGTATGACTAAAGAATTTTATTCCATGTGATCTTACCTATTCTTTTCCCAAACCTTTTGAAATCTGTTCTCAAATCTAGAGTACATGGCAGGCTAGGGTGCATGTCTCAACTTTTCTCTCCTGTAACTCAAATCGTAATATGAG